>JAOXOE010000705.1:15619479-15634252 GCA_028565055.1 Phoeniculus purpureus | reverse complement strand
CTTCCCCCCTTTCCTGCGGCCGCTGCCCCTGACCCCGCTCCTCGCACCCGACCTCTCGCTAAGCTCAGGGAACGCCCAGCCGCCCCGCAGCGGGGACCCCCCAGCCCTCCCTTCCTCCTTCCCTCGCTCACTTACCGCCGCGTTCCCCTGCTCAGCTCTGCGCCGCTCCCGCCTCCTCCCCGCCGCGGCTCCTCAGGAGACACTGACACCGGCGCACGGATACCCGCTGGGCGCTATTTTTGGGAAACAAGGCCCAAGCGGGGCCGGAACTACTTCCTCTGTCACACTCCCTCCTCAGGCGGAGCGGACGTATCACATAGATATCCTTCCGCTCCTTTCACCTGGCGTTTCAGACGCCGCTGACGACACTCAACAGAGCCGGGAAGGGGCGGGATGAGGCGGGCAGCGCAGGGAAGCGCGGGGAGAACCTGCGCCCGGCAGCGGGTCTGATAGCTCCCCGATCTGAACGCCGGGCATCACCGGATTATTTTGTTTTACCATGGGGAGCGGCCGGCTCTACATTCTTCGCCGCCGAGTTGGTCCTGCGGAGCCGCGAGCCGATAGGGCACCGCGCAGGAGCGACGCGGCAGGAGCGCCAATCACGGCGCCCGCCGACCAGAAAGCAGCTGATAGGCGGGGAGTTAACGAAACGTGGAGGCGTTGAGTGACGGACGAGCGCCCAATCGGGAAGGCGGCGAGGGAAGCGACAACCAATCAACGCCGAGGGCTGGGCGGGCCAGCCGCGAAGGAAGCCCCCGACAGAGGCCCCGCCCCTCGTTCCGCTGCCCGTGACGCACGTGGCCAAGTCCCGCCTCCTGGGACAGACGCGTGCGCGGAGGCACCTCCCCAACGGGGCAGGGCAGGTCTCGGCCTGAGCTGAGGGCGGCCTTGGGGTCGGGATGGAGCTGTGCGGCTACCTCATCCTCCTCAAGTTAATTAAACTACATGTTAATTAAACCATGAACGGTACCTCGTCCGAGACCTGGTCGCCGGGGGATGCAGCAGGCGACCAGCACGAGCCACAGCCAGCCCAGCTACCCCTGAACCCTCATAGGAACCACGCCCCCACACTATATATGCATAATTAATTAATTAACATTAATATTTATTTTTCTGACAGGCTTCCTGTGAAAATCACAGCTCTGTGACGACATGAGCTCTATCTTTCAGGCTAAGGTCGCAGTCTACCTCAGTTCCTCCTCCATCCATCTCCACATTATCTCTGTCAAGAGTTCCCCATTAATTTTGCTTTAAGTAGAAAAGACTACTTGGGGATTCATAAAAAAAGGCTACTTGGGAATCTATAATAAAAGACTACTTGGGAATTCATAAAAGACTACTTGGGAATTCATAATAAAGACATAAAATTGGCGTCTTTCTCCTTCACAGAAGGCAGCAGCTGAAGAGTGACCCAAAAATAAAATTTTGATGACGAGAAGATACTTGCCAAAAATCATCTGCGCTCTACAGCTTCTCCAGATTTATCCTGCAAGGTCCTCACAGCCTCAGAGTGAAGTGACAGGAGCCATTTCAAAGCACTAAATCACTGATGGAGAGTGCACGTCTCTGCTTCAGGACGTGAGAATCAAAGGTGCTTTGTCTGGAAAACTGGGAGCAGAGGGTAATTCTGGTATTTGGAGGACTATATCATTAGCTGACCAAAAGGAAACAGTAGGATGCAAGAAGTTATTAAACACCCACCTAGCAGAGTGGTAACTACACCATTGTAAGGAAAACTGTAGATCCTCCAAGATAATTCCCAAAAAATCAATGCTAACTTCTGTTTCTCTTCTGAAACATTCAGCTCATAATTCACTTGAGATGTTGAAAGTCAGCATTTATAATGTACAGATTACTTGTGTTTAAGTATATGGCAAAGAACTAAATTGAATAACTTCTGAAACATCAACTTTTCACCAAAACAGAAGTCCGGAGTAGTCACTTACTGGGGATCTAGAAGAAAGCTAAGAAGAGGAGTGAAAGACAAAGATTTATCAAAATACAAACAATTACCACCTACTATCACACTTCCAAGGTGCTTGTTACTGACCTATAATAATCAGGAAGAAAATTAAATACTTAACAGTTCTCCTACAGTTCTCAACATGAACAGTCCAAATGTCATTTAATTTCACGTAAATATAGTTTATTCTCTTCTTTCTCACTATACCTATCACCCATAATGTCTGCAGGTTCTATAACTAGACTCCCATGATGCGTACCATTAAAGCTTCTGCTGACAGCAATGTGCTGGAAGGATAAAATCCTGAATTCTTTATTTATGTGGTAAGTCAGTTGGGAGTCTGAGTAAAGACACCAAACAAGGCCTGAGCAAGGACTTCTAGATACTCTCATTATGCTGGTGTTGGTCTCTTCTCCCAAATTCCTAATGATGGGACAAGAGGAAAGGGCCTCCAGGTGCATCGGGGCGGGGGGGGTCTAGATTGGATCTTAGGAAGAAGGTCTTTCCTGAGAGAGTGGTTGGGCACTGGAACAGTCTGCCTAGGGAGGTGGTGGAGTCCCCATCCCTGGAGGTGCTTAAAATCCAAGTAGCTAGAGCACTTGAGGCCATGATCTAGGGGTTAGGGAGATGTTGGGATGAGGGCTGGACTTGATGATCATGGAGGTCCTCTCCAGCCATAATGATTCTATGATTCTAATTATTTTCAGTATGTAATCATATTATTCTAAGCTAGCAGCAACAGAGCAGGAAGCCAATGAGATAAATAATTGGTCCTAATCTGTCCTTTTTGGTGGCACTACAAGAACAAGACCGTGTTGCTCAAGGGATTTCTACATATGCCTCACAAACAATAGTTAAGGGGTACAGAGCAGCATCTTTCCCACCAAAATACATTCCTCCCTCAAGTGAAATACTGCTCTATATGACAATTGAGAAAAAAGAAGGGCAAAATATGGCATCTAATGGAAATCACAGTTGCTGTGTTCTATAGGTGATGATGTGCTGCTACATCTGCTTCTGCAGCCCCCTCTTGGGACTTCGAGTGAAAAGGAGTGGGTGGCAGGGAGGTCACACATGTTCTCACATGCCACAGTTGCATGAATGAAAGACACCCCTCCCCCTCTTAGGGTGACACAAATAAAATCAGAATTTACATATCAAAATTACTAAAATCACCGCATGGCTTGATGGCCTCATTCTGCTTTAGGTTTAATTTCCAGGACAACTGCAAAGGCCAATTGCATCTGGCTAATCCAAAGGATGCGGAGCTGTAGGTGATTAAGAAAAATCCACACTACAGAGACAAGAAATACCATCTCTGGAAGACCGTGGAAGCAGCAACATAACAAAGCCCCAGAGAACATCACACCTGAGTGTCAATATGACATGGAAAAATTATCACAAGCATCTGCTAGGATCACTCTTGAGATAGAACTGAATTTCTGTCCATCTTACGGACAACCCAGAGGCTAAAAACAACCACCTGACATTTCTCCCCTTGACCAGATAGCAGACAGAGTCATTTCCATGATATTCAAGGAAAAACAAACACAGAGAAACAGCAAATATAAATAAATATATATATATATTAAAAAAAAAGAGATAACCCTAGTCTTAATTTTAACTTAGTAGCCTCATAGTTGAATCAAGTCATCATCCAGCAGTTGTTATGGCAATAAAGCTTTGCCTTGCATCTCTATTCCAGTGCATTTCCACCCACCCACTGAAGGTATTTTGGAGGCCCTACCACCAAAATCATATCTCAGCTACCTTTGAACGTAGATTTTAGGACGTTCTTACAAAGCGCTCCAGAGGTATGCCGTGGCCTCATTTCAAGTCAGCCTTCCTTATATTGCAGAAATCAGCTTTTTCATCTTGTGCCCTGGAGAAAAATTCTTAGTCTCATATTTCTAAAGGTGAACTTTGGATTGAAACAAGACGCAGGACTTGAAAAATCACAGACAACAGGAGCAGGGGATGTTACGTAGCATTTGCACATTTGCCAAACACTTGAGTTATCCTTCAGAGAGGGAAGGAGGGTCTAAGAACAAGCTTTTGAGAACAAGGTTTCTGAAAATCCGCAGGCCAGGTTAATTCCTGACATTGTTTCGCTTACAATGGTGGAAATACTCTATGAATGAAGACTTTGCAAAGGGCTACTTGCTGCAACAAAACCAAATTGTACTCACAGCATTTCAGGATGGGAAACAGAAACAAAGGACAGGGGGCAGGGGGGACTCCCTGCCTAGGCAGCAGGAAATCAGAGAGGAGCAGATAATGGTCCCTTCCCAATACCACTTTGGGTAGCCCCGTTAACTCCATAATGACTTGGGTGCAGACACAGACTTTCACTCTCTTGGCTTGGAACAAACTCCCCTGACCTCCCAGTCAGTGTTTGGCAGCGCTGCTGGTGCACTATTTGGCTCTGCTGTTCCTCCAAAGTCAGATATAATCAAGCAAAGATTTCCTTATTTTAGTTCTAAGTCCAAATTGCCTGACAACACAGGAATTAAACTCACTCAATCCATTTCATACACTGCCCGCTGTAAACCACTGATATTTCCACATCGTTATACGGTACATTCAGTAATCTGATTGCCTTGGGAATATTTGTTTTTCCAAAACTTGTGGCCAAGGTACATAAGATTAGATCAGACACAGCTTGTCTAAGAATGCTGTAATGTGGGTGTACAGTGTATTTGCTTGGTTTGAGTTACAGGTAAAAGTTCTCTTTCAAACTTCCCCTGCCAGGGCTTCGAGCTCACTTATCTCAAGTTGTCTCTTGCAGCGTTTGGTGTTTTGTTTTGCTTTGCTGTTGGTCTTCTAACGCTGGCAGCTCAACACAGGAAGTATTTGTGCTTCTGCCTCAGTGACCACATGCCCCATCCGCAGCGCAGCAAAACCTGCGATGTTTTAGAGGTCCTCACCACGACAGAACACAAGTCTCGCTGGGATTCACGCTCTTCTGCGGGGATTTTCTCACCATTCTGCATGCTAACATGAACCAACAGCTGGGTTTGAGAGACCTGATATAAATAGTAACACCATGCTGCGAGCCAGCTTCTTGGAAAGTAACGAAAATCCGTTATTTAATGCACTCTGACATTTGCCTTTCCTGTCCCTGTTCCTGAGCTGCATGTCTGTAAACACCCCTAATGACAAACACGAAGAAGTTGACTTCTTCACATCGACAGAACAAGTGCTGCTGTGAGCCCAGGAGATCACAGAATCACAGAACATCAGGGATTGGAAGGCACCTCGGAAGATCATCTAGTCCAAGCCCCCTGCCAGAGCAGGATCACCTAGACCAGGTCGCACAGGAAGGAACATGTCCAGGCGGGAGATGACACCAGCACCACTCACCTCTCCTCAGCCAGGCAGCTGGTGAAGTCTGTCCAGGCAGCCAGGAAGCTGGTGAATCGGAATGAGAATGGAAATTCCTGCTTGCAGCAGCACTCAGGATTCCAACCTTTGGTATTTTCTTTTCATGGTCGCTCTCTGTTGCTGCAGAAACTTCCTGCTTCTGCCATATCTTTCCATTCATTAAAATTGCAGCTTGCAATTAAACACTCTGACATAACATAGCTGAGATTTTTTGGCAGTGCCCTTAACCAGAGGTTTTTCAGAGTTTCCTGCAGACGGCTTTAAATTTTCATATCCTCATGAACGCTCGCCACCTTCTTTTAATAACTTGAAAAAATAAGCCTCTCTCTTAGGAACTTCATTGTTTCTGTATTTCCCCAGCACTCATTTGCTGCTTTTAGCAATGTGTCATGCACATGTATATTTATAGAGAGAGCAAAGTGTACATATGCACCGGAGAGTCTGACATCTTATAGGGAACACACAGATCGCTTTGCAAATCCAAAGGAAAATAGTTACGTTCCGTATTTTTGCTATTAAACCCTTCTCTTCTCTCCCGATCGCACTAGTCCACCTCTCCATCGTATTTACCGTCGTAGTCGTCAAGGCCCTCATCTGCTGATAATTTGGTACCTTTATGCTCATTATGACCATCACATGTTGCAACGCTGAACTACTGCTGTCGTTTTTACGCAACGAAGTGCTTCTTGGCGTGGCTCTTGCTTCTTTTTCCAAAGAACTAGAAATCATTTGAAAGGGATTTTTAAGTTAGTTGCCTTGTTCAGCTGGAGAAACAGATTTGGCAGAACTGTTCAAATGCTTCTTGCCATTATCTCTAATACGGATTTGAAATTTATTTCAAAGAGAGTCTTTTTAATGTTCAAGCTGACCTTAAAGTCTTTTTTGCTTCTAACATTACCTGGCAAATAAATTCTTAAAGGGATATTATCAATTTAAGAACTGGGCTTTAGTCAAGAAGATTTTTCGAAGATATTAAAGAGAAAATGCCCCTTTTTTCCTCCAAGTTTCATTTCTATATTTGACAGCAATCTGTGTGGTCAAGTAGCTCATGCTGTTAGGAAACAAAAGGGACAGAAATAGATATAGGAGACCATATCACCTGCAAAGCCTTTGAACTACTTTTTAAAGTAGATTTGAAGTTGATGGGGCCTCTTCAAGTGACAAAAGACTTGTGGAACTCTTAAAAGCCAGCTAAGTTGCTTCTGAATTGGGCAGAGCACCCTCAGCTCCCGCTGCTATCAGCTAATGTTCCTCTAAAATACAAGTTTGTTATTTTCCCTGCATTTTGTCTGCCTCACTGTAAACTCCACTGGCCAAACTGCCCGTAGGAAAAGGCATGTTATTGCCCTCATCTTGTCAGCTCCACTGCAGAGCCCTCAATGGCTCTGGATCACAGAATCACAGAACATTAGGGATTAGAAAGGACCTCAAAACATCACCCAGTCCAATCCCCCTGCCGCAGCAGGATCACCTAGTCCAAGTTGCACAGGAACATATCCAGGTGGGTTTTAAATGTTTCCAGAGAAGGAGACTCCACAAACCCCCTAGGGAGCCTGTTCCAGTGCTCTGTCACCCTCACTGTGAAGAAGTTCCTTCTCCTATTTCCTTCTCATACTTATGTGGAACCTTCTATGTTCCAGCTCACACCCATTGCCCCTGGTCCTGTCATCAGATGACACTGAGCAGAGCCTGGCTCCATCCTCCTGACACCCATCCTTCCATATTTATTAACATTAATGAGGTCACTCCTCAGTCTCCTTTTCTCTAACCTAAAGAGACAAAGCACAACAAAGACACTTTTAAAGCAGTTAACTCATGGAATAAAGTTTTGTTCTTAAACTTGGGCTGCTCACAAGATGCATTTTGGGCCCTGTTATAGCAGTGTCCAGACTCCTCAGAATATCCTCAGAACAAATGAGAAGTGGGTGTATTTCCCATTGACTTGTTTGGGGTAACCTAGGATGACTGGCCTGTGACCCACATGATAAATATCAGACACCATCTTCCCCACTCCCTCCAGCCCTTTCAGCCCTTTCCCAGGGAGGTGGTTGAGTCGCCATCCCTGGATGTGTTTGAAGATGGTCCGGATGAGGTGTTGAGGGATATGGTTTAGGGGTGAACTTATAAGGTAGGACAGATGGTTGGACTCGATGATACCCAGGGTCTTTTCCAACCAGAGCGATTCTGTGAAAGGCAAACCCACCACTGCTGGATGTTTGCTCTGGTTTGGAGAACAAGCCTTAAAAATGTAACCGGAGCGTTAACGTGGATCAAGCGGTGCACATGTCTCTATCTCAACAGGCGTTTGTTCAGGGGTTTATGGTTTTCTTGGCTGTGATTTAGGATTATTGCATACTTTCCCAACCCTTTACTAAAAATACGCTCAGTTCTAACCATGAAATGCGGCAGCACATTTGTTGCAATCTCTGAGGATGGTTTCTTATCTGTCAAACAGTTTAGGAGACGAACTGGCACCAAGACCGCTCACCTGTTTCCTATGGTTACTCGATGATAAACTGCTTCACAGTCCTGCTGTTGCATCTCGGACAAGTGTTTGAAGACAGAGCTCTGACACACATGTAAACAGGTCACCTCGCGCTCAAGTGCCGCTGCGTTGCCAAGCCAAGCCAGCTGGCTTTGGACAGAAAGTTCTTTTCTGCTTGCGTGGGCAAACTTTATCGCCTTCCTATCCCTTTTTTCTCTTGCTGTCACATTACTGCAGAGGTGGCGGTGGCTGATAGCAGAGCGAGAAGCAGTGTTCAAAATGTGTCCATGTTAGCCAAGATAATAGTGCCTGGTCCTGCACCCATGTGTTGAGTCAATCCGCGTGAGCTCACCTAACCCAATCAAATGTCTTGCTTCCATTATACGGAAACCGAGAAAGAAGGACTGAGACTGGGTTCAGCTCACTGAATAAAAAGGAAAAGGCATCCAAAGCTCTGGTGTTTCATCCTGTGTTTGATTGCCTTCAGTCACACCGTTCAAAAAGGTCCAGGCTCATCTTGGAATTGGAACAGTTGTGTCTTTAATTTCAGCTTAGCACATTTACTTTCTGGCTTCTAGCCTGCAGCCAGTTCACGATCCACCTCGCTACCCGATCATCCAGTCCACACTTCCTCAGTTTGGCTGTGAGGATGTGACACTGTGTCAAATGCCTTACTGAAGTCAAGATAGACCACATCTACCGCTCTGCCACCATCTATCCACAGAGCACTGGAACAGGCTGCCCAGGGGGGTTGTGGAGTCTCCTTCCCTGGAGATGTTTAAAACCCGCCTGGTCATGTTCCTGTGTGACTTGGTCTAGGTGATCCTGCACTGGCAGGGGGATTGGACTGGATGATCCTTCAAAGTCCCTTCCAATCCCTAATTTTCTGTGATTTTGTGAAATTCTGTTGGGTTTCCACTTGGAAAAATACTACTTTCTTCTTTGCTTTCACACAGGATGGAGTAAGAGAACTGGTGTTACCTGGGAGAAAAGCTGAAAGCTTGGGATTATTGAGGTATTTTTTTTTTTACTGTTGATCTTGTTTTTTCAATCGTTTTTAAGAAAGATGCAAGTTCATCTTTAAATTAGACTGTAAAATGAAGGGTCCTAAAACATCTCCATTAATGCTGCTCTAAAAAGTCAATGGAAGATCTCTTATTAATTCAAAGATTGGACCTGCACCACCTAAGCAAAGAGTAAAATATACGTTAAGCATCGTTTAACTGGCGTAGAAGTGGTTTAAATCTGTTCCACTACACTTCAGCCAAGCTGAACTGTTCTAAACTAGGTTAAAACCACTAGTGCAACGGAAGCTGTGGACTCACCGTGCCTTAGCTCTGCCTTCCCCCTGGGTATTCAGATCACCCAGCATTTGATGCAGATATGTGTATGGGAAAACCTGACCCCTGAAGGCTTGTTATGCTTCCCCACACTAATTTCTCCCTGTGTCCAACTCCTTAGTTACACTTGCTTATGTAACACCAGTTTCAAGCGATACTCTCAGGGTCTGAATACATGAATGAGTGATCTCATTCACGTACTGACATGCTTGACAACTTACCACGCATCACCCGAGCCGTGGTAATGGACCATGTGTGTTTGCTCTTAGCCTGTGGCCATCTCCGATGGAAGAAACCAGTTCAGACTTTCCTTTTTCTTGGCCCTGAGGTTAAGCTGACACACTGAACCTCACGTTTGCTGCGGGCCACAGAAAGACATGCCGCAGCTCCCGTGCCACGACCGATGTGCGGTAACTCGTTAACGTTGCTGGATACGGACAGCGTGCCCGAGCTGTTGGTTAAACGAGAAAATCGAGGGCATAGATCAGGTGTTAGTTCAGTTCAGCACAAGTCAGTTAGGACCGGACTAAATGGGCACAAATCACTCTTAGCCCAGAACAAAAGCGTCTGCCCCACGCTGGCTCAACTAAATCAAACACTGCTTAGATTAACGTAAATGGAAAACCACAGAGAGCCAAAAATCTTCACGAGCTCTGCCTGGGGGCTGGGCACTCACTTCCAGTTACAACTGCAGTCCGACACACAAAGTGAGCCAAGCTCACAGCTCGCTCTGCTGAGAGAAGGGACAGAGGTAGCTGTGAAGGCAGAGCAACCTCCTCTGGCTCCTCTGGCAGGTCTGGCACACGCTATCATTTCCAGTTGTAACCTGGAGGTAAGAAGGGGCAAACATTCTGCGATGTCTCGGAAATACTAACCGGCACGGAACGACGCTAGCGTGATCCTGGCAGAAGCGGACTGTGAACAAACATGGAACAGCTGAGTTTGTTTTCATTCCTTGAAGCTTGATGGAAGGTATTAAGGAGCAGAAGATGACAAAAGATACTAAAAAGTAAATTTAAGTTTAATAAATTGGAATAAGCAGAGTGTTCTTAGTAATTCGATCTGGCAGAAATATCACTAATGAATAAAAAGCAAATAAATTGTCTTGATTGTCTCCAATGGCTTCACCCTTCTCGTCTAGAAACTGCTCCTGAATCGCAGGGAAGCACAGTTGGGATTAGTCATATAGGGACAATCTTTTTAGTCTCTTACCAACGGGGGATTGACTTGAATGAAGGAATCTGTCCCCCTAGTTCCCACTTCCTGGCTGAGTTATCTCTTCTAAGAAATTCTTTTATGGAGAAAGTCCGTGGGAAACTAGTTGGAATTCTTTGTGTTGTGTGAGATTTGAGAAGCCTCTGTGATGGATCAGTGTCCCACTAGGGAGGACACGGCATACATATGCACAATAAAAATGACAGCCTTGCCCCTACAACTTAGCGCGCAGCCCTAGCAGCAGGCTGTGCTTCAAAATCTATCCCTGTGTGGCTGTTGAGAACCAGTCAGGAGTGGTCCTGCAGCCTGTGGGAAGAAATGCAGCCCTTTCTCATGGTGGTTACCAAGCTCACACATCCAAAATAAAAATACACTCTCCTCCCCACTCCAGGACTTGTGCTGGAAGTACCCCGTGCCACGGTACCAACTCTGTTGACGGGTTTGGTTTCTCCCCCTCACTCCAAACAGCAACCCGCGCACACCGCCCCGCTGCAGCAGACCACACATTTCAAACACAGGGCAAAAATAAGCATATTGTTATCAGGATAAGTGAGTGTTGGAAGGAGAGTTGCCTCCAGCACTTTGTCCAGATTAAAATCTCAGTCAGGACCATTATCTGGGCAGTATCCGCAGCGACACGTGCACGCTGTGCATCTCAGCCAGCAAGCTGGCCTACAGCATTTGCAGAAGCTTCAGCAGTTTCTTTAATGACCCTTCCATTTATTCAAAGCCTGAAACGCTGGTCTGTGTGAGGCACAAACTTCAACAACAGCAGACACAGGCGCCCCGTGTAAACCGAGCCACTTCGGCTGACACGTGTCAACTAAACCAGAGCTGCCCAGCAGCCCAGCAGCTGCTCTGTGACAACAAACATCCGAGGTACCGGAGCCTGAAGTTAATCTAGGTGATCCTGCTGTGGCAGAGCGATTGGACTAGATGATCTTTCGAGGTCCCTTCAAATCCCTAATGATTCTACGATTGTATTTATTTTATCATGCAGGGCTCAGCCATCAGCCATTGCTCTCACGGCCATAGCTTTTATCTTCCCCCTCAACCAGAGCACACACAGGCTTTCTCCAGAAGAAAAGAAATGGTATGTGCTTAGCCTTAATATTAACATTAAAAGTCCAGCTGTTCGAGTTGATGTTTATCCTGCCCTTGGTTCCAAATAATGGGTGTGAGCATCGTTTGGGGATCACCGAAGGAAGAAAACCTAAACCACAGCTATTGTTCATTCAAGACCGAGCACTTCTGTTTGCACCAACACCAGGTAACCACCAACACAAGAACTGGAGCTAATACTGTTTCCCCCCTCATTGCACTACTGATCTAAGAGGTTCCTTCAGAGGATTATTATGTAAGAGGTGGTTCAATGGAATAGGAACTAGCTTTAGAGCATGCACTACCAGAGTCACAACTGAGGGAGCTGGCAAGTAAAGCGAAGCCCCAGCACCACTTCTGTACCCAGCCACGGGTTGTTTCTTTCTTTGGGTGCATGTTTTCGTTTCTCCATCATCAAAAGCAAAGTTATCATTGTTACACTGCTGTGAATTTGGACCGGTTCCACTGGCTGTTGATAGTCACTGCCTCCAGATGCCCTGGGGATGTGTGTTATACTGCATGCTCTGTGTGGCTCCCTCTAAACAATGTATAGCTGATCCCTTGGCTCATGCCAGCTTGCTCGTGAGCCATGCGGCAGCGCGACGGTTCCAACTTCCTTCTGTGTCCTGAAGATTTTGGCTCGAGTCTTGCTTGTTTGCCATGAGAAGGTTCCAAAATAAGAAACACATTCACTCCTGCTCCATTCTCTTCACATGGTTACAGTTAGTGTCTCTTTTAGTGCTCTCCTCTCATCTCAGGGCTGGGAGTATTTGCTGTCTTATTGCTTATGGAGACTATAACGTACGTACTGTCCCAAAGATTTGCTCGTACTTGAGCTCTTCTCCACCGATCTGACTTTATAGCCTATAGCTTTAGGTGCATCTGATGACTCCCTGTTCTCCCCTCATTGTTTTGCTTCGTTAGTTTTAGCACTGCTGACACAAACAGTGCATTTCAAAAGGCATCTTTCCTGTGGGCTCTGTTTACTTGTTAATGTGGCTGAGCGTCATCTCAAGTCCTGGGTGACAGCTCGCCCGCGTTAGATCGTGGCATTCCCATCTGTGATTTATTGTATCTGAAGGAGAGCACAGCTACATCTGTAGGAAAGCAGAGAAGAGTCATGGGAAAAGGGGAGTTGTCGGAGTTCTGGCTGTGAAGGGGACTGGGGAACTTGACATTTAGGTTCCTGCACAAGATGTAATTTCCAGCTGAATAGCTCAGGCACTTATGCAGCTTCACTTTGGCCCCAGCTGTGTGCTAAGTGCAACCGACATCTCTCTTAAAAGCGGCTCACAGCAACCTGACTTGATGTGACTGTTTTGTTTTTGGAAAAAGGCAGAGGAAAGAAGTTGCTTTGGTAAAGTAGCTGATAGCCCACTTGAACCGGATGGCAGCGTTTCACCCAGGCCACTCACAAGCGAACCAGAGCAGCTGGGAAAATGGCAGATGAATCCGACAGCTTGCAAATAAAGTTCTGCTGGAAACACTTCACCCTGAGCCCGTGTCTGTGTAGCTTCTGGTACTGAACTACTGGTACAATCCCAGCTCTTTCCAGTGAATCACATTTTCCTCAGTTCAGGATTAATCAAAGTGTCATTCAGATGTATTCTCAGACAATAAGCACTGTGAGATGGATGTCAAACTATTTTAGGTCAGACTGCTTCCTATTTTTAGCTAATCTATTCCATTACAGGACCAATGCCTCAAACTGAAAAGGCAAGCGTTACAAGATAGGAGCAAAATCCTGACTCCATGGAGGGTTGGCGAGAGTTGTGCTGTTGACCATCACAGGGCCTGGATTTCACTTGGTGGGTCTGTTTTAATTAAAGCTTCTTCCTGTTCAAATGGCAGTTCTATCCTCAGCAACCCAGGCTGTAACTCAAATCCCTGCTTTTAAAACCCTTTAATGTTCCAGAAATGCTGCAGATAGGGGAACATAAGGGCAAGAGGTGAGAGGGCTACATGTTTTCAAAGAAAGGCAAGGGAGGTCCCCTCCTTCACTGCACCATGATGGTGCCTAGCTCACAGCATCCTGCATTCTTGGCTTTTGCTGCAGACCCTTAACATCTTCATGCATCGCTCTGAATGGTTCTGTGTGCTTACATATGCACTTAACTGATTGCCGTGTGTCGTATGTGTGCGTGGCTCGTGCATGTACACACATGTACACACACACACACGTACACACACACACACACAGAGCCTCCTTCACTAACATTCATTAGCAATACAAGGTGAAATTAAGCAAAGCTGTCTTCAAAATCAAGACCAAAAAAATGATGATAGGAAAAAACCCCCTACCAAAGATACCTGTCCAAAACAGAGAGGGCCTTTCTTCCTCTTCACAAGCTCGCTATATGTGCACGGACAGCTCAGACCTCGATGTGGACAATCAGGTGTCACAGTACTCAGCTCCTGCAGGAACGCACAGGACCGGCAGGGATTGAATTCCAACACTCCCTGTCCATACGAGTCACTGCCATGCAAAACAGACGAGAAGCTCCGGGTATGCCTACGACAGCGTTAGCCAACTGGAGGCCCCCAGGTTTTGGACCAAGCCCACAGAGCCGTTTTCTTTGGCCACTGAGATGCCGGCTGGCTCCGAGGCCGACCATGTGCTGCTGCTCTTCGTGCTTGGGGCAGGATGCACAGTAAGCTGCCTCTGCCTTATCCTTGTGGGGTCAGTTACCCTGCCCGAAGTGACAATAAAAATGGCTTTCCAAATCCTATGTAAGGTGGCTGTCCTTGTCTCCATGCTTTCCTGCATGCACTCAAAAACTTGTTTTATTCATGGTCTAAGCTGGCCAGAGCCTGGAGCCCAAGCTAATATCCTGCCTCTCAGCAGGCCACAGTAATTTGGGCATGTAGCACATTAGCTGCAGCTACATGGCTTCTGGTTCTCTTGGACAGTGGCCAGAGTAAGCTCATATCTGCCTTCAAAAGACCATGTAGACATCGCTTGTGTAGCTGGTAGTCAGAAGGCCCATGACAGGAGTGGAAAAATACTGCTCCTGCACATGGAAAGCAGGAACGTAGCTTGAGCTGTACCATCTCTCAGGGCCTCTTCCAAGCTCTGGGGTTCTTCTACCCAAAACTGCAGAGTGTGATGAATGAGACCTCAACGTCAGCCAGTTGTGTCTTTGCCAGGGTGTGCCAAGCACACAAATGCCCGCATGGCAGATCACAGAGTACCTGCCTCTTGAGATCACAGGGATTGGAAGGGACCTCGAAAGATCATCCAGTCCAATCCCCCTGCCACAGCAGGATCACCTAGACCAAGTCACA
>JAOXOE010000705.1:15605515-15619405 GCA_028565055.1 Phoeniculus purpureus | reverse complement strand
ACATTAGGGATTGGAAGGGACCTCGAAAGATCACCCAGTCCAATCCCCCTGCCACAGCAGGATCCCTTAGATCCAGTCGCACAGGAACACATCCAGGTGGGTTTGAAACGTCTCCAGAGAAGGAGACTCCACAGCCCCCTGGGCAGCCCCTTCCACTGCTCTGTCACTCTCACCGTGAAGAAGTTCCTTCTCCCTACACTTTACTCATAAGAAATATCTTTCAAGCTGTAACGATCTGAGAGCAAATCAGCTTTTGGGGTAACTGTGGGTTCTTTCAGACATTTTACTTCCTTCTTTCTCAGAGAAGGAAGAAACCATGTGGCACTCCAGTCCCTTTCCTCAGGCATGCGGAACAACTCTCCTGTCTACACAAGTAATGAAAAGATGTACTTTATTTTAGAAATCTGCAGATACTGCAGATTAAGTGATGGTTCTCCTCACCTGTTAAGCATTATGAGCTGAACAGGAGATGACAAACATCAGACCTACATCCTCATTATTGTACTGAGCTGTCACTCACAGTGGAGCTGGGTGGCAGCTCTCCCAGGTGCCCTGCTATGAGTTCTGGCTTCAAGAAGTCTGTGTGCCGTGTGCTGGCAGCAGGACCTGAGCCTTCACCCTGCAGGTGTGGGAACCTGAACATAGGCTGAAGACTCAGGTGCTGTAGCTTGGCTGTAGGAGCTGAACCACCTCTCCACACCCAGCCTGTGCACCAGAAGATTCTCCTCTCCAGCCCTTGCACCTCAGTTTTTCATAGTCTCCAGCTTCTTCCCTTCTACATCTTGCTTTCCAACAGGGAGCCTGCAGAGTACAGTTGAGCATCAATTGCCTATTCCTCAGTCTTAGCAGAAAGGGAACAGCAGAACGATCATCTTCCCAGTGAGTCAGTGCTTCTTGCTGGAGGATGCATGAGTCACTGGTCCCCACACGGCTGCCTCCCTCCCCCAGCGCTGTGCCTCACCTCCAGGCTCTCCCATTCCAATCCCACCTTTGCAAAAATCATCCTTATTCATGAATCCTTCCTGCCATCACTGCCGCTGCTACAAGAAGCTTTGGGACAGGGAAAACCTAACAGGAGTCCAGCTGTCGTATTAGAAAAAAGTGCTGCTCGTTTCCAGCACTCGGGCATTGCTCGCCAGCCCCTCTGTTCGCACAAACAGTTGTGTAGCCCCACAACCTGTCTGCAAAGTGACTTCCCAGCGAGGCCCCTTAGGAACAGCAGCTCCCTTCTCCGATACGTTGGTTCTGCACCACAGGTAAAATCCTGGCGTTCTCCAGCTTTCCTCCCACCCCGCTGCTGCTGTTTCTCAGGGTAAGAACCCACCTCAATAAGCATTTATGAACCTGGATTAAGGAGAAGCAGTAACTGCTGATTGAACCAAGAGAAGAATCAATGAGCCAGTGTTAGAAATCAAGGAACAGAGCACTTTCCCCCCACATCGGTTCCAGCGCAATGGTGCTCGCTTTTTGCTTCCTGACTTTTACAGAGGACTACTTATTCTGTTTTACCCCACTGGGCTAATTTTCGTCCCAGAAGCAAAATACTGGCTGCTTGGGATCACTTCAGGAAACAGTCAGGAAGCAAAAAAGCACCTGGATTTTATGCCACAGGAAGCTCCACTGGCTGCGATGCAGAAATGGTCACAGGAGAAGCCAGGAAAAGAAGAAAGTGAGGGGACCTCCATAAAGTAATAGGATAAGTTCTTGGAAACAGAAGCTCATGGATTAGTGCTGGGCACCAGATTTGCAACACAAACCTGCTGACCATGGGCTCCAACCCAAGCAGGGCTCCAGTCAGCAACCACCAGCAGACAGTGTCATTTACATCTGCTGGGGGGAGTGGGAGGAAGAGCCCGCTGCATCTCGATGGATGCGCTTATCTGGAAAGGGGTCCAGTGAGAGTTCAAGCTCTGCTTGGGGCCTCTTAAGGTGCGACTGCCATGCTGACAGTAACAGCAGCATTTGCTCAGGAAGGAAGGTGATGTCTCCGCAGGGAGAGACTTGCCCTGCCTCAGCCCGCGCTGGGTTTTCCGAGGAGAGAGGCAGCCCTGCATCCTGTGCTCTCTGGAACACAGTACCTTTTGCTGGCAAAACTTGCACGTTGCCAGCATTGAAAGCAAGACTTGACTGTCCCCAGCCAGCCCTCTTTTTTTTTTTTCCTAGAAAATAATGAGAAAACAGCTAAAAACCAAACCCAGCACATTTGTGTGACTTTGTGGGGAGTCTTTGCGGCGGCCTGAGCC
Organism: Phoeniculus purpureus; assembly: GCA_028565055.1. Lineage (NCBI taxonomy): Eukaryota > Metazoa > Chordata > Aves > Bucerotiformes > Phoeniculidae > Phoeniculus > Phoeniculus purpureus. Next base: position 15,617,162 of record JAOXOE010000705.1, on the reverse strand, counting down.
GCACTGCTCACGCCAGTTCCTGCACCTTCCCCAACATGAGACAGGACAGACTCTGCTGCTGCGCGATCCGCAGGAGACCAACAGCCACCAGATCAGCTCATCCCACCCCAAAGCTGGATGAGGAGAGACCATGGCTGAGGCATCTGCTGCACAGAGTGATTCCTCAGCTTTATAAAACAGTCCCTGCCCAGTGGAAAGGCCAAGTGGGCAGCATTTCTGCTTGCTTCTGCCTTGCAGTGAAATCTTTTGCCGGGAGCTGATTGGGGTTAGCTAGTTAGAGGGCAGCTCGCATGACACATCCTTGCCACAGCCTGAGTGAACAGAGTGCACTCCTTAGGGCAATCCCTGCCTCTCCCTCGCTCTGATACGACACCACGCACACGGAATCCAGCACGGTATAAATAACAGCTCTGTCTTCCTCCTGCTGCAAAATGCGAGCAACTGAAACCAGCAGCCTTTCTCACAGGGAAGAGCAGAAAGCCAGTGTTTTGAAACCACTTTCTTCTCACTTGTTAACATTAAGCCCAGCCTTCTGCTCATAAATAATGCATCTGGCCTCTTTTTCCTCAATTACACAGCAGCGTCAGATTTCACACTCTGCCTTCCCAGAGCCACTCTGCGTCTCATCTGGAGACAGCCAGGCCCACTTGGATGTCTGCAACAGCCACAGCCTCATTAGACTCAAGAAGGATCCTTCCCGCACACAGGTTAAAGGATGCACAACACCTCTGTCTTGGAGTTTTGCTAATTATCTCTTGCTGGACTGAAATGCAGGGCGGCAGCGTGCTCACCGGACATACGTTTCACCTATTCCCAGCACCCACGGCATTGTACATACACCCCAGGGTGCCAAGATGAGCGGGGCAATAGCTCATGAGTTGGAGCACACATGGCCAAGAAGAAAGGCACTGAGATGATGGTCCCGTGTGGCTGTCAGGCAGACAGAAGTCTCACAGGGAATTCAGTTTGTCAGGTGAGCCAAGAGATGTGAAAACAAAAGAAAACAACTCCTCTCCTCCTGTCCTGCCCACCATCTTTTCTGATTAATTTATACTTTGCTTGTTGGGATGAGAAGCCAGGATTTCTGCTCTGCGATCAAGAGCTTGCTGTCTACAGATACCGACTCGTTACAGCCAGGCTGGCTGCTTTTATGCCTTTAACTAGGCAGCCAGAACACGTTAGACTGAAGCACTGCGTGTTATAGATTGACAACGCTCAAAGCCTAGATGGCCGAGCCACTGATACAATTTCCATACTCATTAACCATGACATCTCCAGTTCTCCCCCACAGCACTCTGTCAGATTCGGCCGGACCAAGAACCCGTCTTAGCTGCCAGAAGTCATTTATTTACTCCGCCGTAGACTGGCATCGCCTGAATGTCCTCTTACCCCTCAGAGCAGAAGTTCACAGAAATCTCTTCCCCATTTCCCAGCTGTGCATCTTGCCTTCCCTGCACACACACACGGTCTATTAGCTGTCCACAGCTATGCCCATCTCGCTGGCAAGCTGCCTGTTCACAAGCTGCTCCAATAATTGCCCTTGAGCATCAGCCAGTGCCAAGTCCCCTCTCAGGAGTTCATGCTCTGTGCTAGCACTAACGCGATCACACTGGATGGCTTTGCCCTGCAGACTGCTGACAATGACCTCTTAGGGACCCCAGGTCTGCTGATGGCAACAAGCTCCTGAGTATTTTCCAGGCTAATATTTGCCAGGTTGCGCTGTCACGGCCGCCTCGCAGACCAGCAATCTGTCAATAGCAGAGTCAGGCTTACAAATGCGGTGTGACACGGGAATCTAGGACTGCTGCAGTTCTTGGTAGGGAAGACTGTTTCACACATGATGTGACACTGGAGAACAAGCAGACACACAGAGGCAAAAGGTGGGTACTGGGCCAAGCCAGGAAACCCTTTGCAGGCATCTTGAAAGAGAAGAAGTCTAACTGGTGGGCGTTAAAAGGGTGAGCACCAGCGTTTCCAAATAACTTTTCTTACAAGGAGAGCAACTTCACCCACTAACACATCCCATCTGTGAATGGGAAGCAGCTTCCCAGGCTCCCGCATATGGCCAGGGTGAATGCCAGAGCGTTGGAGGTTGGGTCACCTCGGTGCTTCACAGCTGAAGTACCATTTGCTTTGTTAAAAAATACCCTCTCCGTTGACTGCGAAAGAAAGGAAAGGAAGGAAAGTAACTCTGTACAGGCAGCCTGGGACATTCACCTGTGAGAGGACACAAATCAGTTCTGGTCCTGGCTCTGCAAGTGGGCGATTGCTGCTACCAGGTACAACAGCGTCAGCAGGAAAAGTGCTCTCACCCACCTTGTATCTCTGGGGAGAGCAAATCCCGTCAGGCTGTACAGTCAGCTTCACCGCAGCACACAACGGCAGGCTATCAGCATGCCTGAGGTGAAGCTCTCGCTAGCGTGGTGTTGCCTCACAAGGCATGTTCCCTGGCATAAGAGGAGCAATATATTAATGGCACATCTCACGTACCAGCGATAACCGCTGGCCATCCCACACGCAGGCTCATGGCGGGTCAAGTTACTTTTGCTGGTGTCAACCTTCTCTGCTCATGTTCAACAGGAAATAGTAAAAAGATGCTTTGCTTTACCTTCTGAAGCTGGAAGAGTGGGAATCGCTGTACATCTTAAACATTTCTCTTAAAATATGAAACTGATCCAAATACTTCCGATTGGAGCTTCTCAAAGGAACAAAGAAGAAGTCTTTCTGACAGGCTCAGAACCCAGCCAGGAACAATGGGGCTTAGATTTAAAACACAACCCAGAACTGAGTTCTTGCAGTTCCTGGAAAATATGAGCACTGGACTGGTGCATTTTTTTATTCACTATTATTATCTCCCATAGACATTCATCCTGATCTTAACATCTTTATTGTCCACGCAGAGCAAGTTTCCTCTGAAACAGAAATGAATGTTCCAGTAAATTTCCTTAGACAAAAATATATTAAAAAACAACAACAACAAAAGAAATCAAACCAAAAAGGGACCCCTTTATAACTTCTTAAAAAACACACGCTCCACGTCGTGATTCAAAGTGCTCTTTGTTTCAGGAGGTGTAAACACTGAATCTTACGAAGGAGAAAGGCAGAAGTGAGAGAAAGAAAATGTCGGTCAGACATGGGTTAAGCAACAATCGCAGCCTTAGTCCCAGACTGGTTGCACTGAGAGGCAAATACTAGGTAAAGTCAGGGTTGTTATTTTGCCTCAAGGACAACAGGTCTTTGTCCTGAGCGCTGCAGTCGATACCTATAAATATTCTGAATGTCATGAAATTTTGAAAAACCTTTCAATCAGGGACACAAATGTAAGACCTTCTGCTTTAGAATGACAGCAGGGTTCAGCTAGAAGCTACAATTCACTTCTTAGAAACGTAAGACAATCGCTTCGCATGCTGTTCATCTGATGTAAAGGATCTTTTTGTCTGCATTAGTCTTAAATCCTTTCAGCTGAACTGGTTACCAACTGGGACAGAGAGCTCAGTATTGTCTTAAAGCCCTCTGCATGCCACCCCCTGCAAGGAAAGTCAGAGCCTCTTGGAGAGGGAGGGCAGTGGCTAGAGCATGTGTCAGGCTAAGGGCCCTTGCCCCTGGCTGGGCAGGGAGCTGGGCACCTCGGAGCCCTCCACACCTCACCCTGAAAAAATGCTGTGTGACCTCTGGCGAGAGACGCAGCATAAATCCCCATGAACATTTCCCTTTATTATCAGTAAATACTCTTGGATTGGTTGAAATTGTTCCTGCCACTGATATCACTGATCTCTGAAGAGATAAACACGAGCTGATGGATGACTTGTCTGCAGGATCTATTTCAGCCACCCTCAGGCAGGATATTTTCCATGCGGGGAATATAAATCTTACTATTGAATGTCATCAAATGAAAGCAAATTGTGGTAAAAATAGGCAGAGTTATGTATTTCTTATTATATAATATTAAGGGAGATTTTTCAAAGATTGGAGGAGCCTCCATCTGCATGAGCAATCTTCTGTAACGCAATCCTCTTGCCTACTTTTAATATATATTTTCCAAAAGCCTTGTACAGTCAAGCCATGTGGAGAGAATGCCTCCTCAAAATAGCCGGTCGTGCAGTCAGGTCTGGAGGGGAAGTTTCTCATCACGACTGAGAGTGGATAAGAACAACGTCCATTCTCAACAGATACCAGGGCTGCCTGTACTACCGTGTTTTATGCGCTATTTTCAGGTATCACTAGTACTACGCTACCCAGTTCATTTGCAAAGGAAGCAAATGGCATCTTCTCTTGTCAGTTAATAGAAAAGGTTTGAGGGGAGAGCTGTCACTCACTCTTATTGCTCCCAATTCTTTTCTAAAAATGCTTGCAGTTCCAGGAGAAGGTTCTACCTTCTAATGAGACGAGCGCTGCGAATGCTCGTGCCACATTATTTGTGCCAAGCTCAGAAATAAGGATCTAAGCAGCTCTCTAGGACCTGTAACAGACAATAAAGCCCGTGCTCTGTGCCAGGGTGGCTGTGCTGCAGAGGAAGGAAAATGTGCAAATCCCCATCTCACAGTCAAGATGTAAGCGTAAGAAAAAGAGCTGTGAAGACAAGATTACAGGTTGTCCACTTACCAAATGTTGTATTTCACCACAGTATTATCTGCACAGCATTAAAAAAAAAAATCTTTGTCCCAAAACACAATAAACCAGATGGAGAAAATGTAGAGACACAGGAAAAGGACTGGAGAGATAAACCGATCTGAGGCAGCATTTCCCTGCTATCTCTGTCCTCAGTCTGGGGAGGTCAGGAAAAGGTTGGGCTCCAGAGCTTGGAGACAAAAGTGACAGTGAAAGAGGAAACTTGAGGGAGAAGCAACAACTTGGTAGCTGTGCCCTGCGTGATCTCTCCCCTGTGCAAAATCTGCCGCTCTGTTCTGGATGTAATGTGTGCAGAGCAAAGATGAGGAGGAGGAGAAGAGAAGGAGAACAGAGCAGAGATGGGAGAGCTGTGTAACTTCAAGGGAACGCACTGGTTCCTTAGGGATCAGATAAGCTACAGGATATGGCCAGCAGGGCATGTGGATGGTTTTATGAAGACGGAGTAAAGCCAGGCGGGAGTTCAGAGGCCACGGAAGAAGAGACCGGCAGCGCCAAAACATGACACCACCATGGATCTTGCGGATGGGACAGCAGTTCACTGCACAGGCAGTTTGCTGTGAATTTGGGGGTGTAGAGCACATGATTAATACAATAAACAGCAAAACCAAACCAGCCTGGAGAGAAGGATAGGCTTCTTGTGATTTCACTGGCCTTCTGGGCACCATGGAAAGTCCTCTTTTCCATAGCTGAAGTGGAACCTGTTTGGTTCTGATATGAACCTGAAAACCCAGATCAAAAAGTCCAGTCTTTCTAGTTATAATGGAAGCTCTGCTTGGTCATGTGGGTGATTCTGAGCGTTATGAATCTATGCTGATCTCTCTCAGAAGGGGACATTTTACTCTTTAAACTGGCCTGAGCCTACAGGCTGTCATCAGGATCACAAACGACACTAGGTGAGCTTCCAGTCCTGTTACTGAAGAGCAGCATCATGTGCTGTACCTTGAAAGAAGGCACTAAATTAACCCCCTAAGGCCAGTTCTCCTCTACCATTTAGTCACAAGCTTTGTGCACCTGAGATCTAAGAAAGAACTTTAGTGTTTGTAGCAGAGCTGAGAGAAGCTTCACAAAACTCTCAATAGATCACAAAAGAAGCTCCTTGATGTACAGCTGTCAACTCAAAACTGGCCACAGGAAAGATAAAAAGACATAATCTGAAAAGGCAGAGAACAGAGGTGCTAAGTCCTCTTAGACAGCAAGACAGTCTTCTATTTTTAAATATATGTATTTTGCAGGACTGGGCTCATCATGCACGCTCCTGGTGGGACAGGAAAGCGCAAAGGAACCTTTCACCTTGAGCTCACTGGGAAACTTGCAGTGTGAACAATATCCGGCCACGCTCAGTTCTTTCTGGGTAGCACAGCCAGAGATGAGAGCAGCTTTCAGATCTCTCACATTTACCTTGGACTCTCACATCTTGGAAAGAAAACACTGCCAGGTTCCAAACCCGCTCCCTTTCTGTCTGTCCATGTACTCACTTCATAAAAGTCCAGACAAAACCATGTCAGTCCAGCACCCACAGCCCGGCCACAGCTGCTCTCTGTGGCCACACAGGCATTGCAGTAGCTCTGTGATGTTAGACGGTGCTAAATACCCAGGGATAACTACAGACCAGAAAGCCTTCACCAGACTAGAGACCCTCAGTGGGGTGTTCAGAAGCATCCTAGTCTGGATAGTCCCATTCCAGTCAAGAGAAAGCTGCTTAAAATCTTTGTCCCTGCCCAAGTGGATTTAAACCCCACCTACCCTAGCTGTGAGCTTCCAGGCAAACCCGGCAAACGTTCCCTCTTCAGCACATCTGACTAATGCAAACCATAAGGTTGTCTCTGCTACAAGCCTGTGGCTGAGAGACAGAAGCACTTTTCAGAAGCCTTCAGCACGCAACCTACAAGAAGGAAAGAAAGAAAAGACTCAGGTTTATTAGTTTGTTATTCTCCGATCGCAGCTATTACAGGACGGGCACTGTGTTTATGATGGATTCATTCAGAGAACATTTTCTCCCTGCCCACGTAACTGCACTTCAGACTGAAGCCAAAGCTGCATGGGGGGTTATAAAAGCTGCAGACATTTTTCACTGCCATGTACAACTCAGTGCCTACAAGGAAATGAGCCCGCAACGAGGAGCTGCTCTGACCCGTAGGAAACTGCATCCAGTTCCTCACTGTGTCACAGTGATCTCCTATAGCTTCAGCAAGCCCCACGCTGCAAGGTACAACTGCGAGAAGCAGGCAGAAAATTCAGAAGCGTTCACACAATCTGCCATTTACTCTTCCAACAAGCAACTTCTGTGTTCTTGGAAGGGTTTATTTTAGCCTCAGCCTGAATAAAATGTGGCATTACTCCCTGGCCATTTCTGAGCAGCTCTCCAGCACCACCACACAAACCAGTTTCCACGAACCACTGCTGCCATTTCACCTGCAGTTCACAAGCACATCGGCCCCATCCCTAGCACACATGGAGAGTCAGAATCACCGTGCCCACAGGGACCAATTTATTTTTCCATCACCTGTAGCTTCCTTCATTTTATGCAGGAAGAAGCTGGCAGCTTCTAACAAGGAGTGTTATGAATAGCGTGGTAACGCCTTTCTTCATCCCTGTTAAATTTCTCATTTCATCTTGTGAAGTCAAATCCTGGTTTCTGCAAAGTCCCTAAAACAGCCTGCACTGATTATAATTGGATCTGCAGTTGGACTGAGTGCATTGTATCTCCAGTTTTGCAGATTCATTACCTCCTACTGCTGTCTTCCTACGTTCACGTATATTATCCCACTGCCCTAGAGGTTTTCTGGCAGCTGGAGGTTGTGACAGTCCTGACACAACACACAGTACCTGCTCCTTCAGTATGAAACTTGCCTTTCATTCCTGTTTGACAATGAATTACAGTTTTTGCCTGGCCCCTGTATGTATATCAGCCCCACTCCCCCCATTAGGAGCTGAGCATTCAGACTGCCAAAGCGCAGGGGAAAAGCCTCGTGCACAGAAAAGGATCCAGTATCTCTGGGTGGCTTGTGATTTGTATTCTGCGTTATGGGAGCCAGTAAAAACAAATCAAAAATATCAATTTGTGACTGGGTCAAACCATTTGCACATAACTGGAAAGCACAGCAATTGTGAATTCGTGTCCGATCCCTTATGCTGCTGGTGTCTGAGCAATCACACAACAGAGTAAGGCTCAGTAGAAATGGTGAGGCTTCACCCGAACAGGCCAAGCTGCAAATTCCACTAGGAGGGATCAAGCGGTCCGGTTGACAGTTGGGCTGAACGATCTTGTAGGTCTCTTCCTTCCAAGCTAAAATGGTTCTAAGATTCTATGTCTGCTGAGTGTTCAGAGACATCTCTGAACACCAGGACACATTCAGACTGCTTTCTCCAACTGAAAAGCAAGAACCAAGCAAGGCACAGTGCTATAAATCCTTCTCTACTTCTCTGTTACTTATAATGACCAAGGTGTGTTTCACACTGTCCTTCAGAGGGACAGATGCTGCTGCCCAGCTCTGCATCCTTGGTACTAAACCGTAAGTAACTGAGGCCACCCTACAGCTTGAACACCACCACTGGGTGTTACTGTCTGTGACACCCAATACACGTTGCTCCACTGCACTGTATTGGAATCCCAGCTTTCTAGAGGACCAAAGACTTGTTGCCACGTATTTTGTACGGCTCTGTCACAACTGCATCACAACAGTGCTTCATACAGGTTTCTTATTGCTAATGCATCCCCTCAGGGGATTATCTAAGTGCTCCTGGTACAAACCCTCCTGATAAGCCTTGGAAGCAGCCAGCAGCACATCTAGTGCTATCAGCAACGTGTTATGAAAGGAATGTCACGGCAAAGTGCTGCCCAGTCACAAGACAAAAACCACCCCGGTGTTTACAGCAGGGTAGGAAATACCACATTAAAATAAAAACATGGCAGGGGAAGAGGGCACACCACTTCGGGGTGGGACTCCAAACCACCTCGGAGCTCCCGGGTCCTTTGTCATCCAGTCAGTACATTACGGGAGAAGATTTGTTCGGTGAAAAGCTTTTTGTGAAGCTTTATCTCGGCCTTCAGCAGAGAGAACTGACAACCCTGAAGTGGCAAAAACCACTTGCCAAGTGCCATGTTGAGCGAACAAAGGAACACAACACCATGCACTGAACAGCAAACTATCAGCTCCCAGGGGGAAGTGTCATTTTCACATCCAGTTTGCTACACCAGAGTGGGAGAGAAGCTCCAACTGTTTCGAATTCATGTGTCAAGTCAATCACAGGAACTGATAATATTGAGTTACATAAAATTTCGGAAGGAACCCCCACCCACCACCTGTAACACTCACTCGCCACTGTCAGAACAGCTCTGTAACTGAAGACAGCACTAAAGAGAAGTCATCCTCGCAGCTTTCTGCAAAGCAGATGATGGGATCATTCCAATTTCATTTTACATATGAACTGAGGCAGAGAATAAGTGTTTATTTTTGTTCCTGTCAGAACAGTATCTAAAAGTCTCCACTGGACTCTGACTGTAAGTGCTGGTTGCCTGCTTTAAGTTCTGAAAAATTTGCATCGGATCCTAGAAACTTGAAATTTCAACAGCCTGGGCAGGATCTGCATGCAGGGAGGGAAATACTCAGCCCTACACATAGCTTCAGCTCTTCTTTGCTGCAGGGTCTCGCTGACCCCCTCCAAGGAAATAAAATCAGACCTGCCTAGATTCCTTCAAGTACTTTAACCAAGACCCTCCAAATGGAGTGACTGCTGTTCAGGTCAACAGATGGTGTCAGTGCTGGAGCCGGGAAGTCAGGAGTCAAAAGCTACCTTCAGGAAGAGTGGGTCTGAGGACCAGTAGCCAGGGATGCTTTCAGACTGGACTCAGACTTTCGGCTGGGTGCTGTAATGGGATGAGCTTATTTGGATCCAGCCAAACAGCATCAAGAAGAGCTGGGGCACTGAGGAGCTGAGCCGCTCCAACTCCTGTCCCAGAGAATTAGGAGCTTGCACTTCAGTAATTTCTGAGCTCAGGCAGCAGAGCTTAACGTGAGTGGTACCTGAAATCATTGCTGATGCCAGGCTCAGACTCACTCATGGTCAGTACAGAAGCTCGGGGCTTCATGATACTGTAGTCTCATCCGTCCCCATCTTCCCAACAGCCCTCCCATCCTCCGCACACGTCTGCTGCTAAAATCCACGGACTCGAGTTTTACACTCTGCTGTATCTCAGGACACCAAGGGGCAATCACACCTGCCCTGATTTCCCCATCCACCACCACCCAAATTAAAGCTACGCCAGCCCTGTCCTCTTTCACAACCACAAAGGGAGAAAACCACAAGGGGAACAGATGCTGTGGTTTGAAGAAAAAGAGAGAAAGAAAAAGATAGCACTGCTCTCTGAAAGCATCCAGAAATGTTCCTATTCAATTCATTCAGGCCCACACGAGATCAGGGAGAGCACGGGACTACTGTGAGGAAAATCTAGGTCACATATGATCACAGCAGCACAGCTGCCATCATCTCAATGGCCATGTGAAGCGAGGACTGCGGCAAGGACCTCTGCTGAAGAGGGCTGCTTTATTTTTTTCAGTCCAGTTTTACAATTTCCCCTCATTAAGGTGCATTTTCCGGCAGGGCTGTGAGTACATTGGGTCTTCAATTGGGGTGAAGGATTTAGCTATAAATCCCAAAGATGATTCAGTAAGTGGAATTTCTGTAGGCTCGTTTAAATAGTTTATAGGCTGCCAGGCAGGATTTTTAACCTTCTAACAGCGACAGGAACAGCGTTACTTTTCTGCTCTTTTGAATGCCGGCACATCTCTTAGTTCTCTTTGTTTCATGCCTGTTGTGGCACACGTTGCTCCCACCTTCATTAAGGAAACGGCGATCTTATGCTATTGTAACACAGCTGTGAAAACGTCTCCAAATCCTCTCATTCAGCGCTCTCTTTTCGTTGAATACACAGGTCACACCCTGAGGTTCCTTTCCCCCCCCTTCCAATAGAAAAGCTAAAATTAATGCATTCACCTAACAAAAAAAAAGAAGGGGGAAACAAAAAAGAACTAGGACAACGTAGCCCCAAACCATTATCTTCTTTCCTTTATATTTAAACAGACCCACTGCCACCCCCCCCCTTTTCCTCTTTTTCTACACCTGATTAAACCAGGAGGGATCGAAAGCCCTAATACTGAACACTCGAGCAATTCAGAAGATTAGAGGGAAAGGACAAATGTTCAGGGGTGCCATGAAGTTAAGCCAAGCATCTTGGAGCAGCATTCATTAAGGAGCTCTGCCAAAAGTCCTCGTGCAGGCAGCTGGAGCCGGAGCAGCTGCATGGATGGGGAGCAGGAGGAAGCGAAACACAGCACAAGGCAGGAAAATAACGCACAGAGGGATCCTTCTGGTGGAAGCAAGGATGGTAGAGATAAAGCATTAATAGGGATCTGTTCCCCAAAACCTCACAGCCCAGCAGAGCAGCAGGAAATCAAATCACCTAACTGCAAAGCAACTGACTCACACCTATTGTTAGACCTGGCCATTTGTCTCCCAAGGCTTTCTAAGCCTGGGGATGGTGCAGCCCTTTCCAAGCCCTAGGACCAGTACAACTGCTTCAAAGCTTAAGGGAAGAGCAGTGATGCTTGGGGCTTAGGGAAAGGGCTCCATTGAGTCAGAGCTGCTAGTTATATAACTTAGTGTTTGAAAGTCATTTTAATACACAGCAGTTACGAGACAAAGAACTTATCACACTACCTTAGGTAATGTTGCCTCTCACCAAGGACTAGAAGAAATAATGTCCCTGATAGAATACTAAAGTAACTCAACCCTGGTCAGAGATCCTGTGTGCCAGTTCACCCTGGCAGCACCATCCTGCTGCCTTGGGTCACCGACTCACAGAACATCAGGGATTGGATGGGACCTCAAAAGATCGTCTAGTCCAATGTCACTGCCAGAGCAGGATCACCTAGCCCAAGTCACTCAGGAACATGTCCAGGCAGGTTTTAAACGTCTCCAGAGAAGGAGACTCCACAACCCCCCTGGGCAGCCCCTTCCA
>JAOXOE010000705.1:15519448-15605415 GCA_028565055.1 Phoeniculus purpureus | reverse complement strand
CTGGAAGGGGCTGCCCAGGGGGGTTGTGGAGTCTCCTTCTCTGGAGACATTTAACACCTGCCTGGACATGTTCCTGTCGGACTGGATCTAGGGGATCCTGCTGTGGTGGGGGGATTGGACTGGATGATCTTTTGAAGTCCCTTCCAATCCCTAATGCTCTGTGACAGCTTTTCACCACTTCTGTGTAAGCTAATAGATGCTACTAGGTTTGATTAAGTAATTTTGCAAACGAGTATCTAAGTAAATTACTTCTGCAGATTGTTTCCAATGATTCTTTCTCTTTAATCTCCTCTCTGAATTGGCTTCACACTGTTTCTGCTGATGATAAGAATTCATATAAAACCCTGAGGTATATATTTAATAGTAACAATATCTGGCAACATATTACAGAAGAAATCATGAGTCTCCCCACCCTCCAGCCCCCCATCTTATTTAAAGATACACAGTCACAGTTTCAAGATAGATACAGATATATATATATAGAGAGAGAGAGAGATGGATAGAGAGATGGATAGATATATAAGTAGAGAGAGAGATATAGATAGATAGATGGATGGATAGATGGATAAATAGATATAGATACAGAGAGACAGAGAGATAGATGGATAAATAGGTAGAGAGAGATAGATGGATAGATAGATAAATAGACAGACAGACAGATAGATAGCAGTTCCTAGGTTGTATTAGCAATGCATTAATGCTCAGCCTGTGGCTCGTTTTAAAAGACATTCACTGACTTTTATAACTGGCTAAGTCCATAAAGAACTTTCAAATATTACAAAGATGAGCAGACGTATTTTGATTGCAAACAGACAACTGGCCTAAGATGTCTTTGAAGAATTCTGCATGTTTATGTGTCCACAGAGATGTGATCTTTCTGCAGAGCAAATACATGACTGTGACTAAAAATATAAGATTTTTTTTTCTCTTAGCTTACTTCTTTGTGACTTAAAAGTAAACTATTTCCCTTTAACCCAATATGTTACACAATGTACTTATGCAAAGACTTCTACGCCCACATTACACACAACCAGAAAATCCATCACTCCTTCTCAAGAAGTCTCAGTCTCAATAAGTCTCAAGAATCACAGAATCATTAGGGATTGGAAGGGACCTCAAAGGACCATCTAGTCCAATCCCCCTGCCACAGCAGGATCACCCAGACCAAGCTGCACAGGAACACATCCAGGCAGGTTTTAGAAGTCTCAGTCTTTACCTGTACTCTGTGCTTTTTTTCTATAGTTCACTACATAATTAAATGTTTGTATTTTCAGGAATTTAACATTTCTTAGATGCTTACCTTTAAAAGACACACTTCACAAACCATCCACAGCCCATGTTCCCTTCCCTCAGTTGAATAAACCCGTGTCTGGACAGTCTAACTCACAGATACACCGTCATGCCGCTACAGTGCTGCTAAAGTTCCTGTGTGACTTGGTCTAGGTGATCCTGCTCTGGCAGGGGGATGGGACTGGATGATCTTTCGAGGTCCCTTCCAATCTCTAATGATTCCATGATTCTAAAGCTCAACATACAGGTATCAGATTATCTCCTCTGTGAAACCTCACTGGAGCTCTTCCATGTATTCCTGAATTGCACTGATTTCCAAGTCTTCACCCTTAAGTCCTTCATAACATCTCCCTCAAACACACTGTTTTATCTCCTTTCTTACTCGTCAGTCCTTCTGCCTCTAACCCTCTCTCACTTCTTTATCACTTAGCACCTTCTGCTCCCTTGCCCTGACACAGACTTCGTGTTTGTGTGCCAATACGATGTTCGTTCATCTTTCTTCCTTTAAATCCCTCCTTGAAACCCACCATCTCACCTTCTAGCACATAATTATCGGACAGCAACTTATCAGGAGTGAGCAGAGGCTATATAGGTGTCCCCTGCACCTACTCACACACGCAAAGTCAAATCATCCATTCTGAACCCCACAGACATCTTTAAACAACAGCCAGTGGCCTCTGCTTCCTCCCAGACCACTCTGTAGAGCAGGGCACTGGGATGGGGGTGCACAAGAGCCCGCCAGTTGTGCTGCCTCTCAACAGAGGAGACTGGGAATATACAATTGAGTTCCACTTACCGGTTCCTGTTGCTAGAAATCCAGTCCGAGATGAGCGTTGCAGCCTGCTGGTGACAGTGCTTGTTCCCAAAGCTGCAGGCCAGCATGATGACTTCCCGGCGCAACTCCCTACCCGAATTCAAGGAAGCAAGAAGGCTCCGTTAACGAACGTGTTTAAACGCTTACAAAAGCTATTTCTTGTAACAGTGGCCCCAATGGATAGTTGGACAACGTATGAAGGATAATCCTGCGATACAAATCTCAGGGTCAGTGTAACGCCCGCAGCTGCTGCACCGACTAAAGTGAGATTGTGCAGCAAAACAAGACCCCGTCTACACTCTTCCTCACTGCTGTGGTCAGATGGATTCAAGTTCTTAAATATCCAAGTGCACCCAGACACTAAATTGAAGCTCAGGAAATCAAATTACTCAAGCTTAGGGAAAAGGAATTAATCTTACAGAACCTTGCTGCTCTCCTTCTAACCCAGAAAGGAAAAGCAGGAGGCCAACAGAAAAGCATGGCATGCTGACGATGGCGCTAAACTTTCGGAGCGCGTTACTACAGCTACATCCCACAAACAAAGAGTAAAGAATGTAAGAGAACAGTACTCATGTTGGTATGATGCTTGAACAAGTGATTTGTTTAAATTACTCGTTGGCCATCCAAGCTTGAGATACATCGACGCAACTTGTCTTAAAATGTACTCCTGGGGGGTGGAAAGAGAAACACGTTTCGTGTCAGTAATCGTCGTTTTTTGAAACTGAAATAGAATCACAGAATCATTAGGGATTATACCACTGACTACTGAGGTGCTGTGTCTCTTCTGACCCTCAAATAACGCCCGGCTTTCCAAAGACATTGACTTGCATTTCGCAAAGCACCACGTACACTTAATCACAGAACATTAGGGACTGGAAGGGACCTCGAAAGATCATCCAGTCCAATCCCCCTGCCACAGCAGGATCACCTAGACCAAGTCACACAGGAACATGTCCAGGCAGGTTTTAAACGTCTCCAGAGAAGGAGACTCCACAACCCCCCTGGGCAGCCCCTTCCAGGGCTGTACCACCCTGACTGGGAAGAAGTTCCTTCTCATATTTATGTGGAACCTTCTATGTTCCAGCTGACACCCACTGCCCCTTGTTGTTCTATCACTAGCTGACATTGAGAAGAGCCTGGCTCCATCCTCCTGAAACCCACCCTTCCTTCCCTGTGGAAATTTGGGGGGAATTCCAGTAATCCTTGGTACTGGCAGGGACTGGGTGAAACAGGCTGTTAATCTGTTCCAGTGACTCTTAGGCTCCGATTTTGCAAGTGGCTGCCAATGTGTTAGCTGGTTTGAATTCAGAATTCTAATCAGATGAACTAAGTAACTTTCAATCTAATTAGAAGAACAGTAGGGTTTGTTCTTAATCCACAACCATTTAATCTTCCGACTCATTAGTTGTGCACAGGCTCGATGAATATGTAGATGTGGAAGGAAAAAAAGTGCTTTGACCTTGATGAGAACGGTAACACACATATAAAGTAGGTGTGCGCTCACCTTTCATCGCACGCGCTCTATTATGTAGATTCAACAATTCCTATTGCTCTGAATCAGGCTATTGAGAGTTATAGGCAATCCGGCAGCCAATTAGGCATCAGAGTCCTGATGAACCATGGAATCTGTAATGATTAGCACAGTATTTACAGGCAAGCTGCCTCCTACCAATTTGCATGCAAATAAAAATGTTGTAGAAGGCTGCACCAGGCAGTATAACCAGTGCACCAACAAACGGGGTGAGGGAGAGAGGAAATCTGTTCGCAGCTAGAAGATGTGGAGCACTAAAAGGGATTTTGTTTAGGATCGTGAAGACACTATTGCAATACATCAATGTCATTCCTGCATCACTCATGAAAAACTGTTCACATCGGGTTTGGGAAGAATTAAATTTTGCATACAAAAATGATCAGCCACCCTATTTCTAGTGCGGAACAAAGATCTCTACTGTCAGTATTTTCTCAGTTGATGAAATTATTCTCTACCCCTCCTAAAAATAAACTCTTGCACAAACTAATTTTCCTCTGATTTCCTGATTTGCACTTTATTTCTCTCTTTTATTAACAGAGGGCCTTCCTTTGATTCAGTTAGGAGCGCAGAAACTACATCTTCCTTAGACCTGTTCTGCTCCTCTTACATTCAGTTACTTTATGCAGCAATAGCTGCATCACTCCTACTGAAGTCAATGGGAACTGGGTCAACGTACCTGATGCTTTTCGGGCTCTACACGTGGAAATATTCCAATATACAAAGTTTGTGAAGCACAGACACTGGTTTAGTCACAGAATCACAGAACATTGGGGATCTGTTGTGTGGCTGTCACTGAAAGATCTCCCTCTGGGAGCGGTAACAAAGCTGGGGGAGGCATCAGAGAAAAGCGACTCCTGTTCTCTCACTCGTTTAGGTTTTTATTCTACAGGAGATCATCTGAGTGGTCCCAAGGCAGGGAATGGGGCAAATGAAAGAACACAGCAAGAGAAGGGTCCCTCAACTCCAGCCAGAGCAGGAAGATCTCAAGAAGGACCATGTCAAGAAACTGCATGTGGCTTACAACAGCTGTGAGGATGAGAATTTAAATACAGATCCCTTATGTGAGTAACCAGACAAAATCCAGCAAAAACGGAGGGAACAAGGCAAAGAAGTCAGATGACACTGTGGACTGACTGGCAGAAGGAAAACAAGGGCTATATTTACTTTAGTTTTCTTCTCCTGTCCAGCCACTCTGTTTCTAGCCATTCTGGCTCCATTGTTGTTTACTTAAAAAGCCTCCAGGAACAAAAAATTCAACACACATCCCCAGCTTGTGACACGAGATACTGCAGAAGTGACTTCTTCCCTCAGCAATAAAGCAAATGCCAGCAGAGAAGAGGGCTCTTGCGCTGCAGAGACAGCAATGCCCTTAAGTGAACCAGCATCTACACGTGCAAAGCCTTCACCCCAAGTAGGGAAGACCTTTTAACTTGACTCTGCCAGTATCGAGGGGATTAAGGGTACCATTTAACTCCGTCCAACTTCTCAGCTAACAGTATCCTTGCACGCACCTCCACTGCTCTTTACCAGCACCGGGCAAGTTCACTCGACCCAGCTCTTAAGGCTTTTATCTTTAAAGCCAACATAGACAAAAAGTAGATAAACAGGCTGCAGAAATGGAACCTAAAGCTGCCCCTCTAAAGTAACAGTGTGCAACTGCACAAGGGATCAGTGATAGCCCAACGAGGACCAGGGCTGTCACTGAGGGATCACGACAGCCAGGGCTGGCTCCGTTCAACTCGACCTGCCACGTCCACAGCAGAGCAGGATTTGTCCACTTCACAGCATCCCAAAACTTCAGCTTCTGTCGAGAAGTTGCTCACAAGCATCAGCTGTTTCTAAAGGATGGTTTGTGCCGGGCTGAAATGAAACAAGCCCAGTTGTTGCATTTCTTTTTCCCTGTGGAGCAGGTTCAGGCCAAAGAAATTTAACCGCTACTCAGCTGTTTTCTGCTGACATCGCTCGCATTCCTCTCTCCTCTCAAGTAACATTCGGAAGCCCTTGCCAGATAGTGCAATTTGATATATGCCCTGATGATAGAGGGTGGAGGGGAGGAAAGTACGTTGGCTAATATTTTTCCATTACAAATCCAAATGGCCCAATCTACTCTTCAATCTGCAATAGACCCAGCAATTTCTGATGGCTGGATCACAGACTCGGGGCCAACACTTGCACGTGAAACCTTTACACACACATTACTTTAATAGGCTGAGACTAAATCTCTATCAATAGTATCTCCAAGCTACGGCTTTAGAAACCACCCGATGAATTTTAGGCCATGGACTCTTGGATCTCAAGACAAGATTTGATTCTGCTCAGAGCTGTTCGGGTGGCACCCAACATCCTTAATCAACCCTGATAAGCGTTCTCCTTCCCAGGCCTCTCTGAGATCCTTCAGTATTAAAAAGGATAGCTTGCCTTTGATGAACCCAAGTCTCAGTGGCTGCCACCAACTGAGGAAAAAGCTGGCATTTACCACACAAGGGTTTTCCTATACTAAGGGCAGGAAATACCACAAATACTGGGATGAAATAAAAATCCACAGCCCCTCCAAATGCCACATGAATTAGCAAGGTAAGGGCTTAGAATTTCTGGTATTTAGATGTCAATGCTCCTCTATGTGTTTGGAAATTCAGACCTTTTATCCACAAATAAAAATTGGCTTATTTTTGCCTCCTGATCACGACAGCAGCGCTCTCAGAATTATATTTCAAACATATGCAAGAGGGATGATCACGTCAGAGAAGAAGAAGAAAACACTGTGGCTGTGCCCTTGCTCTGAAAGAGAGAAAAAAAAAAAGTCCTTTCCTTTCTGCTGGGACTGAACCATGCTGGGATTCTTGGCTCCATTTACTTTACCATCTCCCTGCGTTTCTCTCCCAGGGCCGAGAGAACTGAAATGCGATGAGAAATTTTACTCCGCTGTCAGCTGGCCTGAGGACAAGGAGAAAAGCTCTCTCTGAGGAAAGACGGGTCCCAAGGGGCTCACAACTAAGAAGTATTTCAGCTGCCCTGCTGTAAAAGCCTCGCTCTCCCCATAAGCACAGCCGTGGTGGCTACCGGACGTGCAGCTGGAGCACAGCCCCTGCGAGCGGCACAGGCAAGGTGGGGAGACAGAGCAAAGACACGCTCCTGGATGGACACACAGCCCCTTTCATGCCTCACGTCCCTGTATTAGTGACCACTTGTCTAGGTGTATGTCCTAGGAGATGGAGTCTGAACTCTGGTGTGGGCACTGAAAGCATTAACATCCCTCAGGCTAAACAAAACCTAGTAAATGTTAGACCCCAGCAAGTTTCCACTTTCCGTATTACTTCAAGATCTGTCCCCTATTCTAAACTACACTATCACCAATCCATTTTATTTTGTGATCACCTCTCACTCAGGGTGTCCAGAGGCCAAATACCACTGGAGCGTGACAGAATGTGCCAGCAATGAGTCCTGGGTCCACCCTGTCCCTTTACAGGTCCCTGAGGGCCCCTGCTCACGCTGCCAGAGACTGCTGGGTTAACCTGATACACACATTGCTTCATTCCCAGCAGTCACTAAAACATCTCTTTGTAAGGGACTTCCAAAGTATATTTACCCTGAGGTGTTCTCCAGTCCTTCACCCCTATAGGGACACTCTTCTGGACAGGCAGTTTTCAGTTCTTTCTGTGCCTCACAGACAGGAGGCAGGTTAGCTGGCTTCGGGCTTCTATGAATAAATCTGCTTTTAGAGAGGATGAAAGAAAAACATGACAGAGCGTGGTCCTCCTCATTCAAAAGACCTTATCTAGTGGCAGAGGGAGTGAGTAGGGCAGATTCACCTTCAGCATGATAATCTCTTGCTAGCTCTCCTTACAGCATTCCCAGCTTCTGCCCTTCACTGGATGCTGAGCATGAATGTGGGAATGAATCACTGCTGATCTTGGCAAAATACCAGTCTCCCTCCCTTTGCTCCAGCTTGGAATAATCCCAATTTTCCAAATGGCTTCGGTGAATCCAGGATTTAAGTTCAGCTATTAAAAAGTAGCGGGAACCCATAAATCACAGGCTTTATGTCAGCAGGCTCTTTGATGCACTGAAAACAATTACGAGGGAATATATGTTCTTCCTAAAAATAACTATTTACGTGAACACCGGGAGAGAAGCTACTGTCAAAACATAATACAGGGACAATCTCATGTCCACCCTTCAACCCCAAAGGGAGGCGCACAAAGACTCTCTTTGGTCCCTTTTGCTGCTCACAGCTGTACTGGAACTGACAATCTGCTGCAATAACACAGTTGCAATGACAGCAGATCGGTATCAAAACTGGGCAATAAATTAACGTGTGCCGTGAGTCAACACAGGCCTGCTTTAAAGACCAAGAGGGTGCAGGTCACCAGCCCACAGGAGGTCATTTGTTTCATCCAACATATTGCTCACAAAAATGGCTTGTAATGACAGACCTTTACAGCAGGCTTGTATCAGTGGTGACATTTCATTCCTGCCAACAACACGGACACAGGAGTGCCAGGAACAGACAGAAAGAGCTAACGTCTCCTGTAAGGACAAGCTGAGAGAGTTGGGCTTGTTCAGCCTGGAGAAGAAGGGTCCAGAGAGATCTTACTGCAGCCTCCCAGCACCTATTTGGGGGCTTAGAGGAGAGCTAGAGAAGAACTTCTTAAAACAGCAAATAGCAATAGGAGAAGGGGTAACAGCTTACAGCTGAAAAAGGGTTGATTCAGATCAGGAAGTTCCTCACTATTAGGGTGGTGAGACACTGGAACAGGCTGCCCAGGTAAGTTGTGGATGCCTCCTCCCTGGAAGTGTTCAAGGATAGGGTGGATGGTGCTTTGAACAACCTGGTCTAATTAGAGATGTCCCAGCCCATGGCAGGAGGTTGGAACTAGATGATCTTTAAGGTCCCTTTCAACTCAATCCTTTCTGTGACTCCATGAATCTAAGAAGAGAGCAGATGAATTCATTCTGCAAGTCCACACTTTGCCAGAAATTTTCACCAGGAAAACTTTTCCAGCCTACAACAAGCAACGATGCTCTGTCGTGGGAATAGACAGTTTCGAGCTCGTGCTGACATCGTTCTTCAGATCTCCACTGTGGCCACTGGCGTGTCACCACAGCATGACGGAGTTTGTGTACCATACGGCTGTGGTTCCCATAACAGCGTAAATGGGAGTTGCCATCTCTGCTGCACACGTGGTGACAAGATACAACTTGTATTAATTAAGTTTTAGAGGACAGGACAGGCTTTAAACCAGTGTGTCACAGATGCCCTGTTGACTAGGTTAGGACACATCTAGCACCTGTCCCGAGCTAGGACAGATCAGGAAACCACACACCAGCAGTACATTAGCTCCAGGTCACAGGAAGCACCTGCACTGCTGTGGCTTCGGATCCCTATTCAGTAAAGTATCTGCAACAGCCAGAGAGACATGTAACCTCTTTGATGTCACCAATTCTTTTGCAACAAGACAGGACCAACACATGACTTCCACTGTTGAAGTGATTTCTGTCATTAAACCCAACAAACCTGCAACTCAGCTACAAATGCTCTGAAAAACAAACCCTTCACTTAGTAGGATGCAGCAGAGCCGGTCTGGTGAACCTACTGAGCAAGTCTGTGCTGCTCTATGGATCCCCCAGTATGCAAATACATGCTGAAAGAAATCCACTGCTTCGTGGGTGCTGGGACCACCAGGACACTCCAGTCTGCAAGAAAAGCTCTTTCCACGATGGCTAGAGCAGGCTGAAATAGGAAGAGGGAGCTCTTCCACTGCCCCCTGCAGAAACCCAAAGATAAGGGCATTCCTGAGTTTTTGTCCTCTGCTTCCTAGCTTCTTGTCTTGGCTCTCACAGCCCCACATCCCTTCACCTTTTTTTGTTGCTACTTCCATCACTCCTTCCCCAAGAAAGGGCACACTGCTGAGGAGCTCCAAGTGCTGGAATCCAGCTGTTTGCACTTCTGAGCCTCCCTTATCACACCTTTGCAAGACTACTCTTGCTCTAAGGTCCTGCTGGCAAGTAACTGCCAGGCAAAACAAACACTGGCTGGGGGGGCATCCAGCTCCAGATAAACACAGTGCTGGGATTTACTGCACAGAGCACTGAAAACCTCCAGGTCAGGCCTCCTTAAGCATCTAACTTCTGACTGTATGCTCTGCCTGCACGAGATGAGCGTGACTGGTACAACCCACTTTGGAAACCTCTGAGAAAGACTGAGCCACTGCAGCGTGATGAGGGAAGATGTCTTGATTTAAGAACACAGGCATTACTAGAAAGGGGGAAAAATAAAAGGGTCCCTTACTGTTCTGACATATCAAAAGGACACTAATGAACCGCCAGTTCATAGAACGACCCTGCTCTTCATTTCAGAGCCAGGCTGGCCTTTTGTGTTAAGGACACCGAATAACAAGAGCAAGAACAAACAGAAAGAACCCTTTCCCCCTGCCCAAAGTAAATTTTGAAATGAAATAATCTAAAATCTACACCCTTCTGCCCTACTTTAAGGTCCACATAAGAACAGATGAAAAGTTTTGTTCCATTGGCAAAACTGAATCAAGGCTTTTGATCCTCAAAGATCTCTTAATCGCTTTGCACATCAGTTCTTTTCATTATTTCAAACATACTTGACAGCTACTTTTCTCTCTCCTTTTTTTTCTTTCTTTATTTTTTTCTTTTTTTTAAACTTTTCTGTGTTTGGGCCATTTCCCAGCCACCTCTGGCAGTATGGCAGACAGCTGTTTGTTCTTTACTCACTCTGAAGTTTCAACATATAGTAAATGCAGATCACAACGTGCACCTAAGTCTAAGAACAAAAAAAAAGGATTATGCTTGACACCAGTTTTACTCACTCACAACATCCACCTCTTTACCCTTCTGGTGCCTAAGTAAAGTTCCAAGGAAGATTATACACTTCTGGATAAAAAAAGAAAGTGGTTGTTGTTGGGATGATTGTTGGTTGGGGTTTTGGTTTTTTTTAAAAGTCTGACTCAGAATTGGAATGTCTGTCGCATCAAACTGAACTTGAATCAAGGTTTCTCCCAAATTTCATGTCTCTGCGATTGCAGTGAGTCAAATCCAGCACCACAGCACCAGTTCTTAAATAAAGCAGGGAAAGCAATTTCCAATGACCCTGGTCACCTTAGCATCCCCATGAGATGAGCGCTGAACTGGACCCAGTTTTCCAACAAATACCTACAGTGTCCTTTGGTTTTCTATCCAAGTCTTGCTTCTGCTTTTTGGCTTCCGGACCAGCTGAGAAGATGGAGACGCTTCTTGAAGTGAAGGCCATTCTTCGTGAGAGACCTCAAAACAAGGAGGCTCCCAAAAATGACAATGCAAATACAGCTAGGAGAGGTGGAGTCAGAGCTCTCCAGCTCACAAGCCATCAAGGGGGATGGATAACATCAAAAACCAACTCCACCTGGAAAGCAGAGAAGAGCAACAGTTTAAGGCATTCAGAGCCTGAGGCACTGTTTAGCAAGTGGGTGGATGCTTTTTGAGCCAGCTTCATCTACCCAAATGGTGTCAAAGCCATTGTAACTGCTTGTTCAGTTCTGGTCCCAAAGCAATCCAGAGCTGGGGAGGGCCAGCAACAGAAGGCTTCTGGCTGTGCCAACACACAGCCTTGCTGAGCTGTAAGATGCAGGTAATAACTGAATGCTGCCCTGCAGACTGTCTTCTTCATTCAGCGCAGTCAATACAACCAGCTTGAGACCTTCATGCAGTTTGAGAGGACAGTCTCCATGTGATCTGGGCTACCTATCACTCAGACTCCTCCACAGTTCCTTGTCATTAACAAAAGGACACACTGGCATTCTCGTAGGTGTCAAAAGATCTGACGTGAACTTCTGCCCCCTGCATGCAGCTGTCACAGTGCAGCCTCTCAGAGCCTCCTCTGCTTGAACTGCTCTCTTTTTCCTACATCCATCCTGCAAAGGCAGGGGATCCGTCTGTAAATAGATACGGTACCTAGCACCACACTGTTTGTACTGATATTTGGGCTTTCAGATTCAGCCACAGTGAAACAACATTTAGATCCTGGTCATTTATTCCACTGCACCAGATGAGTCAGATGAAACACAGCTGAGACCACACCAGCCATCACTGCCCCACAAACCACTTTATCGGCATCGAACGGGGTGAAAAAAACCAGATCCCTCTCTGACAACTGTCCCCCTCTCTGCAGGCATGTGGGTATCTCACAGGCAACGAGTGGCCCTAAACACTGAGTCCACACAGACCTCATAGAGACCTCACAGAGCCACACAGCCAGATGAGAAAGCAGACCCAGGAAGATGAGCTTTCTCCTCAATTTTTAGGAGCAAACCACTGCCCAACATAACGAGCATGTTTTCCAGCGTTCGCCAGAGCACAAAGCCTAACCAGAGAGGACGAGAAGGAAACCAGAGATCCCAGCCACCTCCTGACTAGCTTTCCGTAACGGGAATGCCAGACCCAGGTTGGCAGCTAATGTGTGGCAAGAGAACTGCTCCTATGAGCCTCCCTGAGGACGTGGCTTCCTCATCTACAGAGTCACAGGCGTTAGTCACTGTTGGTGGCTGCCATTCTACACCTTCCTGCACCTTAGTCCCATATCTGCCACAATCCACAGCTGAGTTCTGCACTTCACACGGACTTACATACACACAGATCCAACATATACACACACCTACTAGTATCTTGCTGCTTGCAGAGTAATTACCAGCTCTGCCCTTCCCACTGCACACAGTAACATCAGCCTTATTTCACTTGGCAGCTAGAGCTCACTTCTCAAGCAGCTGTGAGAAAAAGACCCCTCAACTGATGCAAATAAACATGGTTTTATTTTTAATTTGTAAATTAAAACAACTTGTGTTCCAGGCTGTGCAGTCCGCATCCATCTCCATAAAACCTCACACAGAGCAAAGGAAATCTCCTGACCTATGCACTGCTCTACGAGATGTCTGGGTTTACCCTTAGCATTGCACACTGGTAAGGACTGAAAACTTCAGAAGCATCTCTGACTCCTTTCGGCATGCCCTTTACAAAGTTTGAGCCCAGCTGTGCAGATCGCCACTTCCACTGGTCTAGCCGGAAACAGGAATTAAACCTACAGCATAGGTTTAAGCAGAGAACTCAAACTATGGAGTAGATGTAGGCTGTGCTGCCATTCAGCAGGACCTGGACAGGGTGGAGAGCTGGGCAAGAAGAAATTTAATGAAGTATAACAAGGGCAAGTGTAGAGTCTTGCAACTGGGCAGGAACAACCCCGGGTACTGGTATAGGTTGGGGACTGACCTGTTGGAGCACAGTGTAGGAGATAGGGACCTGGGCGTCCTGGTGCACAGCAGGATGACCAGGAGCCAGCAATGTGCCCTTGTGGCCAAGAGGGCCAACAGCACCCTGGGGTGGATCAGAAGTGGGGTGGTTAACAGAGCAAGAGAGGTTCTTCTCCCCCTCTGCTCTGCCCTGGTGAGACCACATCTGGAGTACTGTGTCCAGTTCTGGGACTCTCAGTTGAAGAACACGGAGGTCTCCAGTGCAGAGCAACGAAGATGATGAAGGGAATAGAACACCTCCATTATGAGGAAAGGCTGAGGGAGCTGGGTCTCTTTAGCTTGGAGGAGAGGAGACTGAGGGGTAACCCCATGAATGTTGATCAATATGGAAAGGACAGGTATCAGGAGGATGGAGCCAGGCTCTGCTCAGGGGCACCCAATGATAGGACAAGGGGCACCTGGTGTGAGCTGGAACATAGGAGGTTCCACATCAATATGAGAAGGAACTTCTGCATGATCAGGGTGACAGAGCAATGGAATGGGCTGACCATGGGGTTTGTGGAGTCTCCTTCTCTGGAAACGTTTAAAATCCACCTGGATGTGTTCCTGTGTGACTTGGTCTAGGTGATCCTGCTGTGGCAGGGGGATTGGACTAGATGATCTTTCGAGGTCCCTTCCAATCCCTAATGTTCTGTGACGTGACAGGTTTTTGTCCATGGGCTTCCATGTTATAGTGAGGACAGGCTTGTTAAGACCACAACTGGAATCAGTTTGCTGTTTCCCCAAGGACTGCAGGTCTGAATGCCTAGTGATTTCTATCCTAGCTAGGCTAAGCACTAATGGCAGTAGTCTTATTCCTAACAAACATAAACCACGGAAGCCCAGCTCTAACATGCAAGTTTGGGATGATCTCACCTAGCAAGGGTTACTGGAAACACACAAGCAATGACAATTAGACTGATGAAGTGTCTACAAGCCTGGCGTCACCAAGTTGCCTTCACATGCAGCTCCAGTAACAGGAGCAGTAGCACCAGATGGAGGAGGACTGTTCAAATGGCAGAGCCCGTCCTTCCTTTGGAGACATACGGCTCTAGCAACAGATGAAAACAACCAGTGTGGAGGTTGGAGGAGAGCAGTCCTGAACACATGTGAGAAACAAATGCAAGGCTGAGCAGTGGCTCTGTAGGATCTTTTGTTGTTCCTGGCATGGCAGCATGTTTGATTTGCAGGTTTTCTATTAGAACCAAATCTAAATGAAACACCCGATGAACAAGTATTTCAAACTACATCCTCAAGATAGAGGAGACAGCCCAAAGCCTGGGTCCTACAGTCTCCAGCCTGTTACAGGTCTCTGCCACAAAGTAAACCCAAAAGGTGAGATACACCAAATATGCACAGAGCTGCCAATCTAGATGTGCCCACACATGCTGCTGTACTACAGAAAGATGCCAAGAGCAGAGCTTTTAGAGCTAGAAAGGCATGCAGGCAATGAAAGGAGTTGAAATTTGTGTTAAGTTGTACATATACATAAACAGTAAGTATAATATTACATACATGTAAATATACAAAAAACCAACACTAGTAGAGGCACAATGACCTGGATTTAGGAGCACTTGGCTCAGTTTATGTCCTTCCTATAGGCTTTCTGTAAATGTTTAGGGAACCTAGTGCCCATCTCTTCCTCCGGGTTGAGTTGTTGCTACACTTAGAAAACAAAAAGGGTAATTCTTCACCTGTTTCTGGTTAGACTCCACCAGCATCAGCATCTGTATCAATGGAGGAGCTCAGACCACTCATTTCTCTGTTAGCTAAATATTGCCACTAACGCTGCTGGAGAATGTTGAGGGGTTGCTGTTCTGCAATTCTTTCAGATCGTATGGGATTACTGCGATTGGGAGAGAAGACGATAAAGTCACAGTGCAAATTCACAGCGTTAGGATATGGTATTCGGAAGGATATGGCCTTCTGAAGCTGATCTGTGCAACTGGATGGACTGGAAAGCTTTGCTGTGGAGTCTGGAGATAGGAGGCCAGAGTTTTCATTTGTCTCCTCCTGCAGATGCTTTAATGCAGGTGAAGACTGTTTCCAGTACCTCTGCCCACCAGCTTTTCCCAATTCAGCCCACTGCTTGTGGGACATTTGTGTATGAAGCCAATCTGCTATTCTAATCCAACTCAAAGCCAACTCCTTCAGAAGGCAAAATACGGTCCGAGCAAATTGCGTATCTGCTTTCCCAAGGTCGCTTCTCTCAAACAAATAAACAGCAAAAAAAAAAAAAAAAAAAAAGAGTTTGTTTTTATAGGGCCTGAGCTAAAAAGCCAGTCTTGGAAATGTACTGAGTGGAGCAATCCTCCAGCACCACCCAAAACTAGCCAGCAAATGAAAGCTTGCCAAGGCTGTTAATTCGACGGCTGGGGGGGGAACAAAACCTATTGCTACCATCTGCACAAAGGAAACCGAGGCAAAGGAAAACCCTGCTGTGTGAGCAGAAAGAAAGGTTCAGCATAGCAGAGACAACGCAAACCATATGAGACACTTGTTAAAGCCCCTTCCTGGTTTTTTCTCCACCACTAAATGCTGCAGGACAATGACCAAGCTATTCAATAGAAGCTTAAAACAGGACCCTCAGGACTGTCAGAGGTGCAGGTCTCTGTTTTCTTACAGATTCTGGCACACAAAGGCCCTGCTCCCTGGTAAATCTTTAGGACAACATGAATAGCTTGCATACTCTGAGCCCCACAGATGGCTTGGATCTAAAAGACCTTGCGCAGACTGCAGTGGTCATGAAACCCATCCTCACAGCTAGAGTTTGGGATGCATCACATTTTTACTGCTGTTTGTACTGCTCGGCTTGTGAACCAGAATAAATAAACGAACTTTCAAAAAGAAAGGCAGTTTGAAAAGAGCTTGATTTGCTCTGAGCCCTTGAACCAGCTAATTTTACCCCAAAGGCAAGCGTGGCTGTAGTGTGTGCTATTTCACAGGTGATGAAAACACCTCTCTCAGTTCTCCTTCTGCTAGGGTGGGGGTTAATCTGCAATCAGCTCTATCTGTGGAGCTGGCCCCTACAGCTGCACCAACATCTCGGGCTGGAAAGCTGGCAGGAATACCTTGGTAGTGCACCAGGAGGCTCTGGGAATTTCATTACATTTTCCACTCACACAGCGTGTCTCCGGAAGGCCATCTACGGAACAGAAGAGAACTAGCATGTTGCCGCCCAACCCTCTGGAGTTTCTCCTTTCACACCCACTGCCAAAGCAAAACACCCTCACCCTAGGCCAGATTTGGATCTTTTTTATACCAGCAAAACCCCAAACCCAGTAATATCAGCAACAGACTCTTGCTGCAACATCTACTGACCAGCAACTCCAGGGGGACAAGCCCTTCCTCCCACCTCTAGCGGTGCCGAGCGCTGACTCTCCCTTGCCTCAAACTGAACAGAAAAAAAATCCATCCCAGTGCTGCCCAGGGAACAGTATGGCTGGCATCCCCCCTCCCAGACTGGGCAGTGCCTCCATGACATGCTGAGGCTTGTTGCAGCCTGTCTCCCAGCTGACACTTGCTCTGGTGCTGTGGCAGTCCTGCGCTTTTCACTTGAGCTTTGATATAAGCTGCAATTTGCCGAGCTGGCACGGGCAAGGGACAAAAAAATGTTATCAGCTCTGCAATTCATTGCAGAGAGGGCACGCATGAAACGTAGCTCAGCTGGATTCACTCAGCTCCTCATCTGAGTAGATGCGAGCATATCCGGTGACCTTGCTGAAAACAAGGCTCACCTGGAGAGATTCAGGTCTGTACCCACAGCAGAGTTCTCCCAAAGAGCAGCTTTCACTTGGTGATTTACAGAATTCTCTTTGCAAGCGAAAAAATCCTTCAGCAATAACAGACCACCAGCAGGTCTCACACACAGAGAGACATCCCTGTGCTGAAAGGATACACAGAATTTCTGCGGGTGCCTGAAACAAGAAGGGTAAGATCCAGGAGCCCTAACGAAGACATACCCACATGACAGGAGGACATGTCACCTTTTCAGTATGTTATAAACAGACCTGTGGGAGCTGGGGGACAACAAGGCAGACATCCCGCCCCACACTAATGAGGGGAGCAGGGTTAGGTGTGACAGTCTACCCTACTTGAGACCTACTGTTCACAAGTGGCACCAAACTCCAGGGGCTGCCACTGCATGGGCAGTCACAGCGATGTGTCCTGAAGTGACAGACAGCTGTGGTGTGAGCAAACCTCTCTCGGCAGGACTAACTCCAACTTAAAATTGAGCTTCTGTTTCAAGTCAGATTTTCCCCTGATGTGCCTCATCCTGCCCAGAGACAAAAATAGAGAAAGTGAGAAAACAGACCTTTATTACCAACTGCAATCCCCACTGCCCAGCAACCAGCTCTGTGCTCCACGTTAGCCTTGAATAAAGAGAAAATAATAAAACCCAACAACCCGCACTGCCCACAAAATAAAATATAGACAGCACAAGCCTTTACGCAGCTCAGGCAGCAATCCCCATGTGTCTGCAAGCTGAGCAGAGCTGCAGTCCTTGTCCTAGACACTGTCTAACCTCTGCTCCTGCTCTGAACGTGTTTCAGCAGTGCTGATGCTGGAGATGAGCACGCTGCAATCCAAGTGCTGTCACTAGGTAAGCTGCGGCTGCAGGGTCAGCTCTCCTGTCTCTCCTGCCCAATAGGATGATCCCTTTCCAGCATTCCTCATTTCTTACTTCCACATAGCGGTCCACTTGCAATTTAATAGTTTTCCTGCTGGAAAAGTAAGCAGAAGGTAGTGATGACTCAAATGAAACAGTTACATCAGGGTTAAAGTGCCAGCCGATGTGCAGTTGTGGCGGGGAACATGAGAAGGACTGCAGGCTGCTGTTGGCACTGCCCACCGTAATTACCCCTAACCAAATCACGGTTACACCCTGTTCCGTACAGCGCTTTGGATCTCCAGATTCAAGCACTTCTCAGACAGACAGATCCGGGGTCTGTTTCTATCCCTCCTGACGTCTGTAGTGAGACTTCAAGGGTCCAAACTCCACACAGAACTGCTTATGCAAACTTGGTATTGAACAAACGATTTGGATGAGCCAAAGCAAACAGGCCATGCAGACACCAAAGGGGCAGCCTGAACTGAAGGAGCACATTGTGCCTTCACATTGCTTTATGAGGAACACATTAGCTCTCACGGAAAAGTCTGAGAAGACATAGCTTTGTCATAGAAAGCACCAGTCTCCTTTAGGCTATACAAACATCCCCAGTCTGCCAGACAGACCCACCTTGTCCTCCTATCCATGGGCTTCAATGAGAAAGGACAAGAATGCCTTTAACTGCCTCCTACCCCTTCTTAACTCCTGTTTCTCTTTGCCCAGCAACAGGCCAAGAGAACCATTCCCAGTCTTGAGGCAGCACCACGGCACCTGACCCTGCAGTTCCCTGGATGCAGCAGAGCAGCCGGTGACTAAACGTGAGATCAGCGCTTCCCCCGCTCAGCAAGTCACTTGGGACAGACCAGCACTCCGTGGCTGGCCAGTCACTGTGACACTGGAGCCCCAGAGTCTGGGCTTCAAGGAGGATGTTCAACCTCTGGCATATAACCCAGCAACACGATCTACACCATTTCCACGTGGGGCAGCCCTTTCCACCTCCTGCACTGCCTAGCATAGGCACCGGCTTAACACACCTGCTGTGAGCTGTTAGTTGGTCAAGAGTGCTCTGCTAATGTGAAATTCATAAGCAGTTTCTGGGATGCTAAGAGGCCATCACAACCCTGCCTAGAGCAGGCAGGATTTGAGGGCAGGAAGCCTTCTGCAGCTGCTGCTGCAAGAGCAGGCAACAGTCTGGTCAAGCACTAACCCCCAGGGCTGCTCCCCAGAGTGACCGTCACAATCCAGTTTGGAATCCGAAAGCCAGTGAGCTCTTCCCACAAACAGGCCAGCCCTTTGGCAGAGGGGCAGGAGCGCCAGGGCGGCACACAAACACAAGCTCTCATAACACCATAAAGAGCTTCTGTTTCCCGACACGCTGTGACCAAGGGAAGGCGGAGGCCGAGAGGAAAGCAGCAGTCTCAGGCCACGTGGCAGGTCAAACCACCGCCCAGTTTGTTGGCATCCTCTAAAGTTTAAATATGCTTTGAGCCAGCAGTGAATCATCCCTGGCAGGTAAGAATGATGTTAATTTATGACATGCCAAGTGCAAGCAGATCTTTTGGTGGCAGTCCAATGGTTTTAGTCTTATTAACACGCAGCAAAGGCTCAGGTTGCAGCTGTGTACATTAAACTCTAGCAAGTGGCATTTTAAACAATGACAAACTTCAGAACAATCGTTCCACACATGGAGCCAGGCCAGGCAAAGCTGAAGGGTGGCAGAATAAAGGTCAGGAGGGTAACCTGTTTGTCTGGGACAGGAACAGGTGGCCTGCTTGGGTTGCTGTAGGGTCTTTAAATTGTCTGAAGGACACAGTTGTGGATCATTTTAACCCATTAAGCTGCTTAAGCCTTCCCTTACACTGGTTTGAACTTCAAGAGCGTATTAAACCTTAAAGAGCTTAGTAATCCATCTTCAGGAAAGCTCTTCCCTGTGCTTATGTATTCACGATGCACATGCTGCACTATGGAAGTGTACAGCCCTCCTTTGACAGCAAGACCCTTCTGGCAGCTGGACCAGCTCCATGCAGCTTAAAGCTCTAAGATTTAAACTACAGCATTGCACCAGAACAGACAAGGGGCAACACGGGACTGCCACCACCATGCCACTCAGCAGGCCTGAGCACACTGTGCTCTTCAGAGCCAGAAGAGGATGACAGATCAGAGAGGAAAACACCTCCAAATCTGTTATTCCTTTATCAACCTCACCGAGGGAATGCAGAACCAATACCAGCTGCTGAGACCCCACAGAAGCCTTGGGTTGTGTCTAAGAAATTCAAACCACATCCCACAAGGAAGCTGGGTAAGAGAGCAACATCTGAGGGCAGCTTCTTACCTCAACACCTGGGCAGAGCAAAGTCCAAACCATTCCTGCCAGTTGTGTTTTCATCAGAAAATGTGATGGTGGAGACATAAAAGACATATTCACAGCAGAACACTTAAATATTCCAAGCCATATTTCAAAGTTGTATTTCTCAACTTGAAATACATCAAAATGAATTTTTTTTGACATGTCAAGAGGCAGATGTTTCAGAATAAAACAGCGGGATAACATCTGACACATAACAGGATTTTCCATTGCAGTGATTCCAAACTCCATTGTTTACAGAAGGTTTATGTTCTGCCCCCCCCGCCCCCAATCTTACACTTGCAAGTAGATTTTGTATTTTCCAAGCAAATTTTCTGTTTCCCAACCAGATCCTTTCCAAGGGAAAGAATTTTAAATAATTAATCAGGTCTTGTTAAACAAATACAGGGATATAGCAATAAATGAGATCTGATCCAGAATACAGTAGGGTGTAAAGCTGTAAAGAAATGCTTACCTCAGATTTAATCACCAGGTGTGTGTATGTGCTTATTCCCAAATGAAATTAAAGGAATTATATTCTTTCATAACAAGGCACTTTTATTCTGGAATAGGAGCATCCACATATGAAATTAATCAAGAATAGCTAAAGCTGCATTAAGGTCTCCAGCTACTGACTGTAAATGGAAACAGTAAATTTATTCTCCCTCTTGCAGCTTCTTGCTACATAACACACTAGATCCTCTTGGATAAATGTTCCTGTAAGCGAAATACTAGTCCCAGCATGTCTGTGAACACCTCATGGCAGCACTGCTATGAGATGGACTAGAATCAATATTTTTCATCTTTGCAGGTTGGGGCCAGAGAGTGGCAAGCTGGGCAGGGATTTCAGACTCAGGGCCACCCTCCACAACAGGGAGGGGAACTCAGCACTGACTGGGACAGACGTTGGCAGATAACAGAAGTTCTCAGTTCAAACCTTCTCCCATGTATCATTACAGGAATGAGACCTATGCTTGGCTGCAGTTTAGGTAGAGCTACTGGAGAAATTCAGGCCTCCAAGTTTTATAATGGAGGCTTTAGAACCAGCTAGATGTAAAAAACTGATTTAAGTAGTGATTCAATATAAATGAATGCATTAATTTAAGTTAGACATCTGCTATTTATCTGCAACCAGAACAGAATGCTTATTTGTGATCTATATAATACTAAAGAAAGGTGATTAGGTGCTCTTGCTTGATACCAAACTGTGTCACTGTGCAAGTAACATTGCTTTAATATTAATGAAAATGAGACCGCAGCAGGATTTTGTGTGCTGACTAGAGAACGGAGCATCATTTTCTGGTCAGAAATGAGGCCTGATAGAGGAAAGAAGGGTTGTTAGTTGAAGCTACACAGGAAGAGAATCAAAACAGCTATTACATGGCATGGATAATCAATCCTATTTCTACAAAGATGCACGATACAAACTAACTTCCTATTGTGGCAGTTAATCAGTTTTTACAGTAACAAAGACATCGCACAGTAAGGTGTGAACATACAGGACAACAAATCCAGGTACTTTTAGACATGGGGTTCTCCACTGTCTGGATAACTCACCGGTTTACATCCCACTTTATAAGGGGTCCTTACCTGGAATTCATATGGGAAATCTTGCCAGCCCTGTTCCAAGCTAGGCGCTCTGAAGGAAGTTCAAGCTGTTTTTCCCTTTGTAATTCTTCTCTCCATGTACCACCTACATTGATTTGGCTTTTTGCAAAATGAAATCAGAGAGCCAACAGAGACAAGGCAAAAGCAAAGGCAGCCAAATTCAAGTCCACGCTCAGACCGTTTTGAAACTTCGGTGCCAGCAAA
This sequence comes from Phoeniculus purpureus, assembly GCA_028565055.1. Lineage (NCBI taxonomy): Eukaryota > Metazoa > Chordata > Aves > Bucerotiformes > Phoeniculidae > Phoeniculus > Phoeniculus purpureus. The sequence goes on along the minus strand of JAOXOE010000705.1, from coordinate 15,583,731 downwards.
GCAATCACAGTTATCACAACCTGACCCAAGAATACTCAGCTTGATTCTTCTAATTGCTTTAACACTAAAAATCAATGGTTAGAACTCTAAAGTGTAACAGAAACCTGGTAAGATTGATAGCACAGCCACAAGTGCAGAATTACAGGAGCCAGAAGGTGATCAGCCAAAGCAAAATGGGGCATATTTGATAACACCATTAGTTAATTCTTGCCCCTAGAAGGAACGCTGGTTATCTTTGTAAAGATATTTTTTCATAAGTTCCAGGCAATGTCGTCAGCATCAAACCATATCTCATTCTATCACTAATTACTTGCCCTAGCTGTTCCTCATTCTTAAACAAGACGTGAGCTCCACAATGGAACTTACCTGCACCGGGATGGAATTTAACAGTGCGTTTTTTGCTTTCTTACCAGAATAGCTTGATTTGCTCTTATAACGGTGCACTTAGAGAATGCTCCTAGGACAATCAATGAACAAACTCAGTACTGCATTTTTCATTAGAAGAAAGCTTTCTCGATTGATCTGAAGTAAAAAATTTAAACCTTGTAACTTCATGAGGTTTGCAGAAAATGACAGCAGAACACCTTCAAGGCACTGGTCCTCGTACCGTGGCTGAAGTCATATTTAGCAACAGGCACCGGTGACTGACAGCTTTCTGAGACAGATAGAGCCAGTCAATATTTACATTCCTCATGAACACACAAAAGAACATCAGGGCACTTCAGAAATTAGCCCCTGATTGCCACTTGGAAGGCATCATCAGAAAGTCAAATCACTTGAGCACCTCCAACAACAGAGCTGCTTTCATGCTTGAGACTCAAGATCTCTCACAGATGTGTCAAGGTCTTTTGCCTGGGAGCAGACGTGTCTGAAAGGTGCAATGGCTGCTGAAGAAGCACACTGTGAGGGGTTTCTTACTTAAAACGTCGAAAGATCAAGACAGCATTTGGTCAATTCTTGTTCTTTCTTGCTGAAGTAGCAGAAGAAATCTGATAGTTTTTAAATGGCCTCTCCCAAGCTCCCAAGCCAGCTACAGGAGTACCAGGAGGATTCCTCAGTGCAGAACGGAAAGGGCTCTATGGTACTATTAAGTGAACACTGAAGTTGGGGGATGCAGATGCAGTGGTTCGGTTCGGCTCTCAAGTTGCCAAAATGTCACCACATAGAACAGCCCTAAATCTTGGCTTAGGAGTCACAAAACATCCAGTGCCTTTCCAAGTGAGATCTCAGTTCCTCTCATTTCCTGCATACAATAGCATTATTCAGCAACTGAAGTTTCCACTTAGCTTGCATTTATGCCAAGTACTTCTAATTGCAAAGGAAAAGGATGTTAAGCTCTCCCATTTGTTTCTTTCTAATTCATAAGGGACACAGTAGTGGTTGGTAAAAGTTATAGGTTAAGGGCTGCTCTTCCCCCCCATCTTACTTAATAAGGGAAGTGCATCCTACTCCTGCTGCCTGACAAACAGAGGTTACCTACATCACAAGGGCAGGAAGAATCATGTTGCCATTTTTAAAATACTGAAAAGGCAACCAAGCGTCAGGAAAGTCTGCACGGTGCCGAAACCCTTCAAGGCATCCATTATAACCTATGTTCACAGTCACCTTGGCCAACACAGGGCTCATTTCAGAATGGATGTGCTAGTATTCACCCAGCTCAGACAGCACCCAACTCAAAGATCTCATCAGAACAGAGCAGCAGTTCTGACTGAAGAAAAATGCTGCACAGCAATGAGTGAAACAACTGGGAAAACAGATGCTTAATTTCTGCTTATTTTTGGCAATCTTGTTCCTATAATATCTGTTAGATGAGGGGGAAAATGCTGCCAAGTGCTGCTTCGTAAATAATACATGAACCATAGCCACATGTCCGGGCTATCAGGGTGTCACTTAATACAGCCCTATTACAAGTTATTTTTCTTTTGATAATCTATAGAAGGGTCTCAAGTAATGTTTTTGTATGGCTTTTGTTCTTATTGTGCAAGATCTGGTGAAATACATTGTCTGAGACAAAGGGAGCAAGTGAACTGGTGTTTTGGGCTCGGTACTGATTTAAGTGTCTTTGCCCCATCTCTTCAGCCGTAAGAGTTATTAGCTAATTACTATGTAAATGACCTGAAATGTAAATTAAATGCTACCTCCTAACATAGTTTAATAGCCCCAGAAGCAAGAATTTAGTTAACTTTAATGGACTGCAATTCTATCCAAAAATATAGTTTATTAACAAGCACATACAATAAATTGCACCACTAACTTTAAATAAAACATCTAGCAAGCTCACCTTCACACTAAGTGACACTTGGCTACTACAGAGCACAAAAGCAATACATGTAGGCTTTCAACAGACACAGAACAAACCCAGCTGCAATCCAAGTTCAAGCTGCAATCCAAAGAAGGGCACATAAAAGCAAAAGCAATGAAGACTTCACACGAAACTTGCAGTTTCTTTCCACCAGACCTTTGGTCTCTTACAAAATAGGTCTGTAATACAAAAGTAATAAAAACTCTGGGTTCAATTTACTTGGCCTCTTCCATCACAAGTTAACTATAACATTCTGCAACAACACAAGTAGTATTGAGAGGGATGTAAGAGGCAAAGGTAGTTTCATCTTGGAATTACCTAAATTGAGCTGCAGATAGAGAGGCTGCCTAGCAGCAGGCATGGACTTCAGTGTCATTGTCCCAGTTTTTCCAAGAAAAACAAAGATGGCCAAACACATTGTTCTCTCTCATAAATTAAAAACTGATCCATCAAGGCAAAAGTTCTTCTGTTATCAGTGGTACTCTGATAGGGCCACAGTGGCCTTCAAATAAAAGCCATCCTCTCTGGTGAAAGGTTTGTCACTCTGCAGTCTTCCAACTTGGCTGTGGTGTCAGTAAAACCTGACACGCTGTTACCACACTGGTGTTAGAACAGTCTTGTCCTCCCTTCATGCCAGAAAACGGGATTCAGCAGAATTCGATATATAAGAATTGAAGCCAACTTGGCAATAAACAGCCCCGCTCTGCTCTGCTCTGCGTAAGATCTTAACTTCGCCGCAACGAAGTAAATAGAAGGTTTGTAATGAACTTTAGTAAGAGCCCAAGAGAAGCATCAGCCAAAACAGAAAAATACCCAGTTCTTGATATTAGGCCTTGTTCTTCACACCGGAAAGGGATTTGTATTTCTGATCCTCTAGGTGAGTAACAGGAAGGTTCTGAAGAACAGAGCTCCGAATACAAGTGCTCACGTTAAACCGCTCACAGCACTTTTAAACCAAGCCAGAGATTCCTGTTTCCTTTGTGGCAGAACAAAAAGTAATCTCTATAAGCAGCAGGGCCTGTGACATGGTGCCTCTTATAATGACTTGAACAAAAGTCATGCCTTGGCTCCCTAACTGCAACAGGAGTTGATCTTTACTCAGTAAAAAATTTATAGCACTATCGATGGGTTAAAGATTTGCTCTCATTTCTCTCCTACATCTTCCTTTTTATAATGCCTGGAAAAAAACTCCAAGAACTTCTCCTGCTCCCACCCTAAACAAAAAATTAAGATCTTTATGACACGAACCCCTTAAAACTGGTTAATTTTTTTTCAGCTGCCAAAACCAGATTTTTTTGCAGTACAAGGAAAAACTACCTCAACACAAACTAACCTGATGAACAAAAGCAAGCAGCTGAAAATTACCGGGAAATAAGCCCATTAAAGAAGTCCACGTATTGTGACACCTCTTCCTGAAAAAGAAAGGATGCACAATTCAATCAGCAACAAGCTCCCTCGCCCTGCTGCAATTTGCAAAGCGGGCTCTCGTGGTGGTTAGTTACGGAATGCTCTTAGAGTAGAGCAACTTCAGAAAAATCTGGACAAGTGAGAATGGAGTTATTTTAATCCAGAACACTATCACCTAAAGATAAAAATGAATAAAGACTGTTTGTATAAAAAAAAAATTAAAAAATCAGGGAAACGTGAATTTAAGCTGCATTTTCAGTCTATATATTGGCTTTCCTCATTTTCCCTTGTTTTATAAAAATAGGGTATGACATTTCAGCTTCAATTCCATGTTTAAGTCGGTTATTCATTGAACATTCCACTCTTGAAATACCGTCTATTAAAATGTTAGTTTAGATTCATCTTGCTTACAGAACAGACTAGAATTTATTCTGAACTGCACTTGTAGAGAGTAATAGACTGATACGAACTCAAAACTCAATAGATTGTGGGAAGAAAAAACAAAAGTAAAAAATAAATTACTTTAAAAAATAAAACCAAGCTGCCTTGTCATGTGACTGCAAATAAAACAAGTGTCGATGTCTTTTAGCTGATCAGAAGATTAAACTCCAAGAAATAAACTTGGTTTTAAAGTCTGTTAGTTGCTATAAAAAAAGGACAAATAAGCTTCCAACAAAGCATCTCCTTCAAAGACAGAGAAAGCCAGTGTAAGAATAATACTGGAAAATCCTGATCACAGTATTGTATTGTAACACTACCAGGGTTCTCTTATCTGCCATTCAAGAAATGGATGCTGGACTGCACTGGCAGATGTCTGATACAGGTACAACTGCACACGGGCAATCTACATCTCACCCATGTGGACTGAAGGAAAAGGAAAAAGCTTAAGATTCATTCTGCTTCAGCACTAAACTCCATGGTGGGGCAGGAAGGCCTGTTGGGGATACCAAAACTGAAACAAAGGAGTGAGATGACAGAGTCAGAAACCCGAGAGCACAAAGTCTGCTTGAGCGTGGCTCTTTCCCCTACTGCAAAGCAGATTTAATAAATGGGATTTCTTTTAGAAAGTTTCACAATTGTTAAACAGTAGATGATACTCGCATTCCTGAAGGATTAAGTTCTACATTTCTTAATGCTAATTCAACTCTCTCAAACCAACCCAATAAAACCAGGAAAGCTTTTACAAGTAACATGCTCAACCTAAAAATTCCACCCTCAAAACTGCCTTTTTGGTGCTCTTTCAAGCTCTTAAGATACTCTATTTATTGAGGCGATGCCAGGAAGCCTGCAGTGGGAACAAATGCCTCTTTGGCAAAAGGAAAACATTTTAATGCCTCCTCCCTTCGAAGTATGCACACCTCACCACAACATATGCTAATACACTACCAAATAAACCTCTTTATCTTGCCATTTTTATAACAAACTGTTTCATTCATATCCGTTTCAGCTGGTAACTACCTACTGCACAGAGCAGCACACTGTGCTCAATCAACAAGTAGTTTACATCTAAGAAATAAAAAGTAAAATAGAAACCATTATATTAAAAATTTATATGTTCCAAAACAAGTCAAGAGGGGCTGATTTTGTATGAATTCAGTGTAAAACGAACATTTTAAACGATGCAGGGATCTGGGGCCTTTTTTCTGTTCTTTGTCCTTTATTCAGAATGAAGATGTCACAAAAAAGGACTCCCACAAGTATGAGTGGAGATTTGTGCTAAATCTTTCATCAGTAAATGAAACAAGTGTTAGAGCCCTTCTGTGAAGATATTTATGTACATATATGTATCTGTGCATGGAGACACACACAGCTCCCCCTGGAACTCCAGCCTTCCCAAAGGCACATGCTCCATTGATACAAAGATGAGGAACAACTCTTTGCAGATCTACAGTCTGCAATGGAAAAAAAATAAATATAGATAAATATTTACTATCATATTACTAGAGTTTTTTCAACTGAAACTGATACTTCAAGTCATCTTCTTCCTGAAGAACTTCAAGAAACAAAAGGGGAAGTGTTTTTAAAAATAACAAACTTAAGCAATGAAGATAAAGAAAACACAACCTCAAAACACTACAGCAAGGGCACTTACTGCCACATCAGTACCAGTCTTTGCCGAAACAGGATCTTTCATCTCCAGACATATCCTAGTTACTCCAGTTAAATCAGCAGGGCTTCTAATGAAACCAGAAACAAAGATCTGCTTTCAATATGTGAATTTAAATACCACAGTCAATGACTTGGTATACAACTGGGACAACTCTGTTGGGGATGAGAAGGAGAAAATAAAGCTACACTCTATCAGAAAGTCATGGGGATCCATCAAAGGTTTCTGCTGAACTAGATCTATACACCTGAATCCAGTTGTAGGTGTGAAGAGAATAGGACTAAGTGAAAAGTAGGGGGTTTATTTCCTGTTAGAAGAGTGAAAACTGCCTCAAATGATGTAATGGGTCAACCTGATGACAGCAACATTTGAAAAATACTGGAAATCCTTAAGTCAGAGCTTGTGAATTTATTTGGTTTGTATGCTGTCTTGGAGGAGGGAGAAGTGAATACTTCTAAAAGCTTGGTATTTACACTTCCGAAAAGTTTCTGCAGTTCATCCAAACTCGATAGGGTAGGGTTTAAGTGCCTCTTAGTGCTCCCGACCGGGCACTTCTGCTGCTTTGGCACACGTGCACACACACAGTATTCCAGTACCGATGGGATACGACATCTAATGCAGCTTTAAACTGGCAGCACTCCTCAGTAGTTTTAAATGTTTATCAACTCAGTAGGTCAAAAGTCTGCAGACACTGGGTGGAGCAGCAGTATGCCACAAAACTAACAGTTGTCCTCCTAGAAAAAAAAAAAAAAGAGGGTGGGGGGAAAAAGTTGTCAGTAAAGCTTACAGCTCCTGGAACCATTCCACAGCAGACAATGAGCTGGTCTGTAAAATACAGGATCAGTCTATCTCAACACTTGAGAAAAAGAAGGTTCATTTGCTCGATATGAGTGCCTGATACAAAGGCAGGACAACACTGCAGGGGTTCTCCAAAACCCTCTTGTTTTCTGATGTATTCGCAGCTTAAAGCAGCAGCATGTGGTTTTTCTTTCTGTGGAGGGTGTGCCTGGGTGTTATAGCCAGTAGGTTTAACAGCTAAAAGGAAAATAGCTGGGTAAATTCCTTGCTTCAGCTTCGCTCATGTGTTTCTTAAATTACTGCTCATAGGCATGAAATAACTTAAGTCCAGTGTCCTCCTTCAGTTTAGCCAGTGAACAAACTGGGTGCAGATCTTTAGAAAAGACGGTTGGTAGGCGGTGCTGCCGCATTGTGCCAGGTACTACAGCAGGGGTGGCAGCATCAAAGTGTGATATGAGCCTCACTGTGCTCCCTGTGACCCCCCTTCTGCCCCTATCCTGGCAGGGACCTAGATATCTGCTTTAAAAACGTTAAGATCTGGTTTTTACTAACCCAGAAATCACACTTTATCCAGAGCTCATGTCATCTGTGCTTTTACTGATACAGAAATGCAGTCCAACACTTTGCTATCCTTGCCTGTAAGAGGATACAGAATGCGATACGGAAATCCAGACAGAAGTTACTGGCAGGGATGTGGTATGTGCTAATCAGGGCTGTTCAAGCGTTCAGGATCCCTACCCTGTGTGTTTTCATGGTCACAGTAAGCTCCTTAGAACAGAAGCCCTGTCCTTCACATCCTCCTAACCCAGCTATCGCATCTCTACAATTCCTCATAATCTTACTGTGTCAAGTGCACGAGCTACAGAGATAAGGATGACAGGCTGCCCTGTTTAGATCTTATTTTCTGTGGATTTGCATCAAATGTCAGCTACTTAGGACTGTACTCGTTACGGCATTTTGCAGAACACAGTCTATTCTTGTCTAAGGGAGGGAACAATAATCATTTCCTAAACAAGCGAAAACCATGCAGAAATATGTGTTTTCAGTTAATACACTGCAGAACATTAACACAGTGCTTTTTCAAAATAGCCTTAATGTACATTTCCGTTGAGTTGTAACTTCAGTAATTCCTAAAGGTGTCTATCATCTTCTGCAATAAGCAGTGCTTAGCAATCAGTTAGAAATTGGAGCTCTCTATTCCATTCTGAAATCTCCCATTGTTGGATTATTTCAGAAAATACAAGGATTTAGTGACCAGCAAGTAGTTTTCCATCACTCTCTTTACAAATTATGCTGTTTAGTGCTTGAAAGAAGCATGTTTGCAACATCTGATGCCTCTCTGAATATTAAAGACTGTAATGTGGAAGCAATTTATTTTATTCAACATGAAACCCACTGAATTTCAACATATGACCGAAGGGTAACAGAATGGCATCTTGAAGAATGCAAACAGTCAGATCTTTGTAAGAAAGGTGACTTCTCCAAAACAGCATTTATGCAGCCTTCTGGCTGCTGTCCAGATCTGGCATACCTGAGCTGTTTTCATTTTGTAAGGATGAATGGCTTATAAACCAGATTACCTCTTACGCCACAAACTCAAAGCAACGTTACTGGGATACAGCTGTGAACAGGTACCATCAACCTGAATCAACAGTCAGTCAGTCTTTTAAAAAAGATCTTCCTGATGACAAGCAGTTTCTTATTTTTAGGGCAGGTAACTATCAAATCAATGGAATTTGGCAGGACAAGAACGAAGTGGCATTCGCGTGCATTATATGTACCAACAAGTAATTTGAGAAACACTCATTTTTAAAGTAAAAGTCCTTTCTACTCCCCATATTCAGGCATATCCCTTGGAACTAATGACTCCTTTAAAAAGAACTGAAGATCTCATTTGCTTTCTAACTGCAAGCAGCTTTTCTACAAACCTCTGTTATTAGGTTTCAGATGGCATGCTGTACTTTTGTCCAAGCAAAACCAGTTGAAATTTCTCTGAGGAAGCTTTTCCATTGCAGGAAGTGGTTCAGTTGATAGCACGGCTCAATGGACAGCTACAGTACCTACTTAGACTAACAGGGGCTAGAGGAAACATCACTGGAAAAGCAATCTCTGCTCACAAATTTAAGATATTTTAACTATTTATCTCTATGAACCATAGTCGTTTTGAGTCCCTTCTATGACTGTACTCCAGCAGTAGTCTGTGTAGGCTTGTCTACTTGACTTACAAATCCTGCAGACACATAACTGCTACAACCATGAAAAGCGAAGTATTTTTAAAAGCTATATTGCTATAAAATGTATGTCACAATGCAGAATGCTTCCACAGCACATCTCAAGTTAATTAGCATGGAAAATAAAACAAGTATTTTACTGCAGAGCATTTTAATTAAGTTCTGGCTTGGGAACTTTTTTCTACCTTTAATCCTACAGCACATCTCTGGCATTCTCCTGAAGTCAGGGTTGAGACCATCAGGGGAAATACTGGGAGTAGGCAGCCTTTCCTTCCCAAGGCACAGAAACACCATTCATGTGCTTCACGACCACAGACAAGTCAATCCTGCCATATGAAAACCCTTTGCTATCTTACAGCAGTCTGAAACAGGCAAGTGTGATGGCCCTTGTTAAACAGTCTAACAACAGTATGCTGATTGTCTTCTCTTTTACAAGATCTGTCAAGTTTCAGATACAATCATAGGACAGGAGCTTTAGATGTGAAAGGCTGCTAGGCTAAAAAACATTAAGACAAAGCTTTGTTCCATAAGGTGTTTTTCTTCTTGAATGAAACCCCAGTGTAATTTCCTGTATAATTACCCTTGATGCAATCCTGCCATTGGAGTTTCCCTCAAGGGAAAGAGCTTTGGGTAGACAATGGTAAACATAGGCTGGCTGCAGCGATGGCAGTGTCCCAAGGGACAGTGCAGCAATTCCAAGAGGCTTTTGGGTAACGAGATTGGAGTCAGAAAGTTCAAATCTAGAGAAAAGAAACAAAAAAAGGCTTGTAACACAACAACTGCAGGATAAAGTCAAACACAAGTATGATCCATGAACAGTTCAGAAAACTGACTGTCTTCACATTCTTACAACTCTGTCAAAAGAACAGCAAGGTAAAACTAATTACCACAATTAAGATGAAGCACAGGGTGCTTTTTCAGTATAAATTCAAAAGGTGGAATTTAAAATGTGTGAGTCTGGCATCTAACATACTGTTAATCTCTTAGTGTGCCCCCACGGTTATGAGGTACCATCATTTGCACCAAGAGGGACACCAGGGTCATTTTGTGGGAAAGAGCAATCATTTTCTCAGCCTTGGCCGACGCCATGTAGTGTTTTAAAACCAACATGCTAATCTCCATGTAGAAGCTGAGACAGCCAAGACAGGTGAATGTGTTTAGGTGCTGAGTAATCAAGACAAGATGCAGTACCTGATAAATGAGTTTTGCCATATCACACTAGTTTCAGCTTTCAAACACTCTTAAGGTTTAACCCCACACACAGTGTTCCGCAACAGCCTCAGTCGAGATGACAAGTGTGACGAACGACACATTTGCGTCAGAAAGAAAAGGTCACATTCTGTAGCCAAGCAAAGGCTGAGGAAAAATGGCCCAGTTGCTTCTGTCATACTTACCTAGCAGCCGCCAAGTATTTAACAGCACCCTTGAAACTGCAAATTTAGGCAGTGACAGATCAAATCTGCTACTTTAATCATACGTGCCACCTGCCTCCCAGCACACCATTATCTTACATCTGTCTGAGCTATGCATTACTCCTGCCTCACTGAAATGTGGGTGTTGCCGGTGGTAATACACGTAGTCAAAGGTCACTCAGAGTAACATATCTCTGTGTGTGTGTGTGTGTGTGTGTGTGTGTGTGTGTATCTATATAAATATATAAAAAGGCTACATAGTACAAGCAAAGACAGTTAAAAAATGATTCACCATCTTATTCAGGTTCTGCACCTTGGCTGCAGCTAGAAATAATCCTCACATCTCTGTATAAACCACCCACAAACCATTTCTTAAACAGATTTTGCAATGCTGTTTTCCTATTCCCAAACCAAACTTCACCAGCATCTTCAGGAACCACATACACTCATTCATATTCTAGAAATTGTTGTGCAAGTCACAACTGGGTGATAGGAGCAGTTACTGGTGATTTCAAAGTATTTTATACCTGCTGTTCTCCAACCCCTTTTGCAAAGACTAGAATTTCACAAACCAGAATGAAACCGCATTCGTCATAGTGTATTTTTATATTTCTGCATATGGTGAGGAGAGGGGAGGTTTTTAGTTGTTTAGTATCAGGATATCAGCTGCACCAAAATTACACAAACTGGTCAATTAACATGTTCTCTATGTAAATGTATTCTCTGCAAAGCAGCGCCATTTCCTATGCACACAGGCTTCTACGGTTATCCTACCCCTCAACATGCAGCTTCGTCCCTACAGCAGATTCACTGCAGACCTCCTTGTTCACTTTTCTTGGCAAAGCAATAGTTGAGCAATTCAGATTTCCTCCAGTGGCTGTGGTACAAGTGACCCCTTATCGTAAACCATAACTCTCTGCCCTTCTGCTTTCTACTTTAACTGTAAACCTGACAAATTCCTAAGGTGCTGTGCGTAGGGGGGAGGCACAGTACATCTACATCTGACAAAATCTGAATCTGCAGGTTTATCATCAGATACTGCTAACTCATGTGGTCGCATGATGCGTAAGCGGATGAGCCAAGGGCCACTTTAGGAGCAAAGTCTGAATTGGGGCAGAACTAAAACAGCTCAGCTGTCACACTGGAGAGAAATGGCCAAGGGCTGCTAGCAATGCTTTGGCCTTATGTATAACAAGTCTGCCAGTTCAGGAGTGTGCTGCCTGGCAAGAAGTTGCATTGTTGACTGATGCATCTCATCTTGCCTCAGGAACTGTGTTTCTTATCTCCTATTTCCATTGAAGAGTTTCTCCATCAAAAAGTGGTTGTCTTTACAGAGTCCTTAACAAGAAGATTATCCATAAGCACTATTCAACCTTAGAAACAATCTCTGAATCACTGTTTTTTTTAATATTTTTTTTTATAATTTTGTTCTAATACAGCATTTCAAACACAATTTGATTAGATAAAACTTACAATATTCATCTTTGCCCAGCTCTTTGAAATGCTCTAATCACTGCCAGGAAAGGACTTCCACTCCTGTGAACTGAGGAATGCAGAAACTTCATACCTTTCAAAAACCTGTAGTAGGTGTTATAGAGGGTCCTCATGGCCAATTCTTGCAAAGGCAGCACATGATCTGTTTCTGTCCCTATAGACTTGACCTCTGCTGGCAGGAACACAGTTAACTGGCCCGATGAAAAAGAGAGCAGTTTCACCTCCGACACTTGAATTGGAGAACCACAACTGAAAGGACAAAAGATACTTATAAAGCTGTTAGAAATAATAAAAAGTAATTTTATGGGGAAAGCCACATGACCAACCCAAGGTATGTTTGATACCAGTCTTAAGTCCTATGAGTCCTTTTCTTTGTGAGTTCACTCATCTCTTTTAGCCTCTGAATGCCATTAGGACTAACTATTCTATATGGCAGAGCAGTTTTGTATCTAACAGTTGGGGCTTCCTGTGTTTTGGGTCAAACAGCTGAGATTGGTGATAGATTCTAAGATGAGGCAAACTAAATAGGATTTTTTGGGTGGTTGTGCCACTGGGTGACTCTGTACTATGTTGTTTCCCACCCACAGAGCTCTCTTGGAGTGTGTGTAAATTCAAAATAAAAAGACCAGTATGTATATATATACACACACATATATATAAGCTGTAATGGGAAGATACCCCAGTAAGAGTTCTAGCCTTGTCATTTCCAAACCCTGTTAAGGAAAAGGACTGTTATTTGGATCCAGGGAGAGAAACTTTGCTTGTAGTAAAAATAAGAGCTCTTTACATGATCCCTGTTGCAAGCTATCATACCAAAGAGACACGCATAGGAAAATTCTACTAAGAGGTTGGGGAAGTCAACGGGGGAATCGGAATTGTTTATGACAACTTAAAATTTGAAGCCAAGAGCAACTTGTTAGGGCCAGTCCTGACAAATGGAACAGAAACAAAAATTTGTCAGCCTTCCCAGATATTGGACCTAAAAGTGAGGTAACTACTCTCGACCTTATCAGATGTGAAAGAAACCTCACAGTACTCCTCTGATAACAGTCTCATCTCTTCTGATTAAAGGAAAAACAGCCCAGAGAAACAAGGAGAAAGGAGCAGCATTAGGCAGCAAGTCAATAAGCCTTGTTAAATATTTAATACTTCCCCACAAACCATTACTGGGGTTAAAAGATATTTGGGAATTCAGAGATCCAGTATTCCAACAATCCATTCCTCAGCAGTCCATACCCAATCAATTAGCTATCATAACAAATAAAGATTTTTTAAAAACCCACACAAAGCCAATGGGGGTTAAAAAGCTGAACAGAGGTCAGGCTAACTAGCTGGAAAACGTGGAGCTGCACGAGAACCCTGGTGAATAAATAACTGGGGGGAAAAAAAGAAAAAGTTGTGACCACCTATTGGCTGCTTTCGACCAGACTGACAGCTATCTAAGCTGGAGACTAAGAAACCCAATCTGCAAAAAATAAGATCAAAATTTATTTTGAGTGCTGAGATCATCACCTCTTACATAAAAGACTTTTTCAGTCAGTCTGACTGCAGGATTCCCAGACAGGGATTCATTACTCACACAATGCAATTTATTTTCTATTTTCAGAAATCTAGCTTTATGTTAGTAACAGCAGCATGTCAGATTTTGTTCTCCAATGGTGACCAAACAGAGCACCATAGTCTGGGTCTTCATCTCTCGCCTGACCCATGAAAACCTTGCAGTGGTTACTAATGCTTTCTTGGAAAGAAATTCTTCACACATCCATTACTTACAGGATTTTAACATCACCTAGCACATTATCAAAGAAACCCTTGGTTTCTTAATACATGTAAGTACTTTTCCTATGTTGAAAACTTGACTTGAAAATAATCTATGATATTTTGAAATGATTCCACACCATGAACATCTGTTTGGTACATACATACAAATATTGTTTTGCTTACTAAATATATTTTCAAGTATTTATTAAGGGAAAAAAAAAATCTTTTCTTTATTGCACAGAAGTGTAGAAGGATTCATTCCAGAACTTGGAACTTTTTTTGGTCTCTACTAGATTTTTAATAGTCTCCATTAGAGACACTAATAGCCAGCCCCATCAGCAGTGTACATGCAATGAGAGCAGAAAGAAATGGTTAATACCTTCACAAAAGGTCACTGCAAAGATAAAACTCTTGTGATTTAGGACTTAAAGCATTAGGAAAAAAAAAAAAAAAGAGGTGGTTATTTAAAATAGGCAGGACAGCTGAACCAACCTGTTGGAACATTTCCTGCACTGTCACTAGTGTTTTTGGTCACAATCGATACAGTTCTATTAACTTTGGGGTCAATTTAATGTCTTAAAATCTGTTCTGAAAGAACCGTGGCTAGAAATTATTTTTCCTGAAAAAGAAAATTAGTAGAAGCTTGAAACTGCACACAGTTCAGCAGAATTATAATCCAACTGCAAGTATTTAAATACCACACAACCAGCTGACATGGGAATATTAGGAAAACCTTAAAATGCCAAGACTCAGCATCTCGCATATTGCAGCACAGAGTGCAGGCTGCAGAGAGGGAATTTATATTTAATGCAAGATTTGCTGAGAGCGAGCATACCAGAAATTTATAATTAGATGGTAATGGGGACAATCCTCTTCTGATCAGTTTTACACCAGTAAGGCTCCATTCATCTGTGGTGCTGATCCTAATTTATGCTAGTGTCAGTGCAGAAAGAATTAAGCCAGTGTCCTAGACAGACCACTTTTTCCTCACATCCTAACCACAAACATGAGACAGCCCAGGATATTTTTAAAAACCACATGTAAAAATATACCTGTCAATCCATAATTCCTAATGAAAAGTTACTTATTTTAGTTAGTAGGTACCAAGACCTACAAGACGCAGATACTGGGATATAAAAATAAGTGAAAAGAACACATGACAGACGAAAATATGGCTTGTAACTTACAGAAATGTGAGAACTTAGGAACTATAGAGAAGATGCGACACATTAAAAACCTATTTTATTCTTTCTTTAGCTCTGGAAATTCTGCGACGCCTACAGTTTTGGCCAACCTTTAAATGCAGCTAGAGTTCAGCTTTAGGCCTTACATTACCATCACAAATTCCTTTAGAATAACTGTGCTATCTGTTACAGCTTAATGCTAAAACACTCAACATCAGCAATTAACACAGAAGATTTATTTTTGTAATAAAACAGAACTGGGAACTGCAATAATCCCTTCAAAGTAACATCAGGCCTGAGTCAGTCACAGACACAAAAAATAATCAGCTGCATCACAGAGGAAGATACTCATGAGAATTCTTACAAGGAACAGGTACATAAGAAGCAATAATTAATTTATACCTACCCACTACAGCCAATGACTTTATTATACAGGTAAGATGGGAGGCCTTTCAGATGAATATTGTTGTCCACATAAACATACTGTAACTCTCGAGAACGACCTAAGTCTGGGTTTAGAAAACAAGAGTTAGGGGTAAAGGGATGACATAGCACCAATTGTCAGCAAGGCAGTTCTCTTAGAAGCTAATAATACTCAGCATAAGCAAACATAAACTAGTACTCCCCAGTTGCAAAATTTCAGCTGAAAAGCTCTTAGGAACGTTTGAAATTACTAAAACAAAACCTCTTCCAGTAGCTCCGAAAATCTCGTTATAAACAAATTTTAACATTGACAAACTCTGAAGCCTGTTTGAAGAAGCAAAGGGACAACTGATTTGAAATCTGCAGATACTTCAGGTTCAAAAGGTCAAACCTGCTTTCATTAAATGGTTTCATTAACTGGTCTTGTGCCAGAGAAATCACTGCCTTCACTATCTTTGGTGAAGTGGGAAAGACAAACAAGAACATGGTCTGTCCCAACTCTTCCTTTCCTCCAAGAAGAGATAATTGTTGTATTTAGTTATGGCTAACGTAATTGAACCAGTAATCACTCAGAAACAATGTGGCAAATAACCAAACACTAGAAAATAGAGAACCATTAAAATGCAGAATATACAAGAAAAGCTGTGGCTACAGGTGAATGATCGATCCATGTGCAAATGTGCTTCTTGCATTATTTGTGTTAAAATATTCATGACTGGCAGTCGAAAGAAGCAAGTACAGCATGTTTAAGCAATAACTTAACAGACTGGAAATATATTAACATACCTCCAGATAGGCTCATAAAAGGTATGGAATAATTTAATACTGTTTAGAAAATTTAAGTGGGCTAGTAGAACAAAATTTAAAGGGAAGATTTAGGCTTCTAGGAATGATTCTGAGAAATCTTGCTTATCAGCAAGGTCTAGTCAGGGGTAAAACTACCACCAAAAGAAGTGAAAAACATGCTAAGGTGAAATATTTTACAAGATTAACTGAAGAATAATCTAAAGGACTTCTGAACTGGTAGGAAAGCTGTTACGTAGGATCATCTGGGAAGCCCATTTCATCTGTAACTGTTTAAGATACTGGGGTATGAAACAACGCACATTGACTACAAAGCACAAACCAAGCAAACAGCTTGGAAGACTGGGAAGAGACAGCTGCAACAACCTGCATTATAAAAAACAAACGTAAAAAAATCCTGTGTGCTTCTCAACGTCTTAAACTTTCATGAGTACGTTATAAAAACTAAGCAGGATAAACAAGCATTCGGCTGAATCAGCCTCACTGCAAGGCAATAATAATATTGACTAATTATGCCTTCCCATTTTTATCAACTGTCAATTACCTTGGCTGGCATAAAGATAAGGATAACCAGAGAAAACAGCACAGCTTCAGCCCCTTTTGTGATCATTGCCAAGGAAAGAATAAAAATGAGAACAATTTCCATTATATTTCTAGTCAGAAATTCAATTTGTAGTAATCATCTCTCATCATTCTCTACTATGACAACAGATAACACAATCCCTTCTTTATTGTTGAATAGTATTATCGTACACAAAATACCACTCAGTGCAGATTAAGTCTGTTTCCCCCAAAACATCGGGCCATCTCAAAATACACTCAGTGTCTTCAGCTGTCACCCACTCGAATGGCAGCTGTAAGCACCAGAAACCTTCAAAGCTCACGCTGTGGAGGAGATTCAGGCACACTATCAAATCTTTGATAGAACAAGCAAGTGATGACACCAACAGAAAATTAATAGACTCCTCTCTTGAAACAAAAAAATGTTAATAGTGACTTGGTCTAGGTGATCCTGCTGTGGCAGCGGGATTGGACTAGATGATCTTTCGAGGTCCCTTCCAATCCCTAATGATTCTATGATTCTAACACCTGCAGGTTTGGGTTTTGGGGTTTTTTTCAATATGGGCCCTTGCCCTGCAACAGTCTAAGAAGGTTTCAGGATCCATAATGTAGGCTTTGTTCAAACTAGAGTCCCTGGACAGCAGGGGCCACGGTGTTCAACCATCACATGCTTCTCTGACCCTGTCCCAAAGACTCTCCAGTTTGCATAGTTATCTGCTGCGTCCATCAACTGTCCTGCCCCAAGAAGCAAGTACAAATACCTCTGCTGACTGACGGGCACTGCTGTGGGTGGGATGCTGCTGTGTATCATTATGAGCTAACACTTCCAAAGGATCATTTATTTTGGCTCAGTATTGCAGGGCTAAAAATAGTTCAAGTTCTGGGATATTTTTAGTTAAAACAAAAATATTGTTCCTCTACAATAAAATAAAAATATTGCAACACTGGAGGCACTGTAACACCATAGAGCATGGCAAAGCTGGCAAAGCAGCAGCCAATGAAGTCTGAAGCAGGTTTGTGCGTGACACACCTAATGCGGAGAGAATCGCCTCATATTGCAGAAGCCAATTATACGGAGAGGAGCAGAAAACTGTGGGTTGCTGGGGGAGCTCGAATGTGCTACTGTTTAACTTATTAACTTAGAGAATGGAAGAAAATTTTTTATAAGAGGCTCATCTTGCTCATTTCTACACAGATGTATGCAAATGGGCTGAAAATCAGGCAAAGTCAAAAAAAGCCCTAAAGCTGTTCTTTTCATATGCATTGAGGGGGGAGTTAGGCTGCATTTCATCTCTTCCCTCTGTCTTTATCTTCTGCTATGTTTAGATTCTAAGTTCTGAGTTGACTGCATTTCCTAGGTAATTAAAGCAAATTTTTGGACGTTAGACAAAATATCGCAGTAGGAAAAATTCAATTCCCAAAGCCAAATAGCCTGTAACTATAAATGTTCCTTTGATATCGCTCCTTTGCATTAAATAACCAAGTATCTTCCAGTCCCCCAAAGATAATTTTTTTTTCCACAGTTTGCAAACATTATCCATAAAGTTTAAATTTAAATAAACCACTGCACTAAAAAGCGCTTTGTATCCCATCCACATCAATTTTTACGTCTGCTATCAGTCAACAAATATCGTTAAAAGTTCTCTAAAAAACGCACTTTTGAAGAACCCTGCAAAATAAGGAAGCTGCCCATCTCTGAAAAGGCTAAAGCTACAAAGAAGGTTTTCATGTGGCTTTTGCAAGCACTGTACTGTGTCTAAAACATTTCCACTTTCCTCCTTCCAGGCTCCCAGATCAAAGGCCTTTCTCCCAGAAATGACCAAATGCCATGAGTCCTGAACAAACCCCAATTCTATCTTTTTTTCTTATTTTTCTCCCTTTTTCTTTTTTTTTTTTAACCTCAGGGCCCTGGCATATGTATTCCACATGGCTGAAGATGGAACAAAAGCTCTTGTGTGTCTGCACTGATGCTCCTTTAACCATACTGTGAGGGCAAGGACACAAAAGCTGCATATACTGAGGTAGAGTAAGATCTTTGTTTACTGATAATTACTTGATCCATTTTCTAAACACAAAGTGCACGTAACCACCACCCCCCCAATACAGTGACATAACACTGCATATTTGCTGTCATAACGTCCCCTGAACTGCCAGCACACTTGAGAATTTATGGCCTATTTTAATTATATGTGTACTTTAATACATAAATCATTTCTATTTTTGCAGTGTCATCAGATTCCATTTTCTGCTTGCAGAGGAATTTGTTTTCAGGCACTGGACCATTTGCTAACGGCAAAATTTTCAAGTTAAATTTCTGTCAAATGATAATTTACAATACAAGTATATTGATATAAAATGATCGGTATTTCCACTGCCATTCAGGAACAGACTTTCTAAGAGCATTTACTAAGGCAGCACAAAGGCTACCCTGACAAGGCCTGTCCATGATGTAGTTTCCAGTTCAACTTACTGAAACAATTTGGTGGTTGTTTTTCTTTCTTTTCAAAAAAATCCAAGGATTAGTTATGTCCAAAGGCTCAGATCCATGCAATCTTATTTTTCTGAATAGAAACTGAATATTCAGCAGCTAAACAACATGACTTTTTAAAAAGTATTGGCATATCCAAGAATTAAGTGTATTTTGCAGAACAAATGACTAATTCGTTATTGTTTACCCATCTGCTTGCTTATGTACCTGTTCTGAAAGTCAAGAGAGTGACATGAGGCATTTTTATTATCTTCTGTTAAGGCTGATTACCAGCAATACAATTTATTTCCTAAACAGCCATTTGCCCACAAACTTAAGATAACATATGAGGCACAAAAAACTCTACAGAATACCTGTCCAACAGGGCTGTGACAGACTGTCCTATGGCTGGAATGAATGCTACACCCATTAATGTAGGAACAGGAAAATGCACATTGCTGTTGACAGTTGGTTGAAGCAGGTGATTCTCTCCCTCTATTCTGCACTGGTGAGACCCCACCTGGACGGGAGAGATTCTAGAACAGGTTCCCCAAGGAAGTTGTGTCTGCCCCACCCCTGCAACTGTTCAAGGCCAGGTTGGATGGGGCCCTGAGTAAAATGAGCTACTGAAGGTGTCCCTGTCTGTGCAGGGGCATTGGAACTAGATGATCTTTAAGGTCCCTTCCAACCGTGGACATTCTATGATTCTATTACACTTAACAAAAGGCTTCACTGGCAACTACAGGGGACACACGTAGATGAGGAAGGACTGATTCCTTGGCATAGTAGATGTCTACCACCATATGAAATAAGTAAATCATGCTCTAAAAAGCATTAAGCAATATATTCCAAACATATTTCTTCTAACACAGGCATGTCCAATATAAAAAAGAGAAAATCAGCCCCCATTATGTCAGGAGATGAATAAAATTCACTGCTTTTCAACTCAACTCCCTAACTGAAAAATCCATCGAACAATTCTTGATCTAGCCCTTGTAGGTGTTTCTACAGTATCTTCAACTGTTATTTAATGTCCTTAACTAATAAAGTGAAGAAGAATCTCAGAGCACACACATAACATGAGTCAAGACGTGCAGCTAGCAGAGATAATGCTACGATTATGTTTCAACGTCAGTAATACTCCACAAAATTTTTTTCCCATCGATTTCATCTGTTTGCTTTTCAAAGTACTAACTCTTCTACTTTATTTCATCTCATCTTGACCACTCTTCTAGAAGCCTTCTGATTTCTTCAGAGGAAGGATTAAACATTTACATTTATACTGTGCTGCTTTTCCTCTGAACTCTAGGATTTACGATACAGTTTCATATCCAGAGATAGCAAATTATCTCCAAATGTTCACCAGTGAGTCACTATTAAAGAACTACTGAACAAGGTCAATTGACAGTCTTTGATGTTGCCCATTATTTTAAAAGTTTCTTTTGAATGTTTTGAATTTGAGTCTAAAAATAAAGAAAAATAAAAAGAAGGTGTGTCATTATATTATAGATTTATTTCCCCCTTTTGAACTTAAAACACTTTAGCAGCTCTACAGCTCAACCAGGTCATAGCTCGCTCACAGATCGGCTCCTACCACAAAAGCAGCAAAAACTTTTATCCTCTAATATTTCATATCTCATCTTACTGAACAGCATCTTACTTTCACAAAATTAAAAAGAAGATTCAACTTCCTGTCTCATGAAATGGAGTTAGAAATATTTGCCAAAATAGGACACGTTACTTTGTTCTAGTTAGTACCGTGGAATCTGGATGATGCATCCTGGAACTCGTTTTCTCATTTAATAGCAACATATGTTGGGACATAACTAAAATGCTATGTCTGGAGACATTATTCGCACTTACTTTCCAGTAATATAAACTAAGGTGCTAAGAAAATCAGAAAGATCATGAACTTATTTAAAGACTAAATTGCTAGTACTGAAAAAATTAAGTTAAACCTACACAATGTAATTAATTTAGAAATTATCTCATTTTTAGGCACGTCAATTTTGAGCTTCTTTCAATCATAATTTCATCTGCACCTAATTAACACCAAACTCTGATTGCACTCTAGAAAAACTATTAATGGCTATTCAAATGACATGACAGATCTGCATATGTGCCCGTAGTTCAGCAGAGCTGATCCCATGGCAGAGCTAACAAGTCACAAATGCAGGGAAGAGGACTTGCTTTTCACAAACTACCACACACTGACTGCACCTCCTACTCTTGAAGAGCCTGCTCTGACACTTCCATACTTTGAAAGACTTGAGAAAAAGGCAGTTAAATCTTTTCCTGGGCTACTACCATGGAAGTTTTGATGGATGCCAATACGCAGCACAGACTAAACCTTCACTAGATTATGCAGTACTGACATTCCTAATGATGAAAACTCATTTACGCGGAGTTACTGGGATTCCACAACAGGTTTTAAGAATCTTAGCTAAACCATCGGGTCCAGCAAACAGAAACAGATCATTACCCAAAGCGGTGGAACTCAGATTACACAGTACTATATTTAAACACATCATCATTTAAACGTTTTTCCCCTCAGTTAGCTAAAAATAAAGCAAATTTGATAGCTGACCTATTGCTGCAAAACAGACATGAAACCTTAACCTGCCTTTTTTACATTGACAAGTTTTCCAACAATATGATCACTGTGACAACTTCATAAACAGAGTCTGTAGGAGCCACCAAA
Organism: Phoeniculus purpureus; assembly: GCA_028565055.1. Taxonomy (NCBI): domain Eukaryota; kingdom Metazoa; phylum Chordata; class Aves; order Bucerotiformes; family Phoeniculidae; genus Phoeniculus; species Phoeniculus purpureus. The sequence goes on along the minus strand of JAOXOE010000705.1, from coordinate 15,562,079 downwards.
GAAAATTGCTTGTTGCAAGGGTTTTCTTTTCTTTTGGGGTGGAAGGTTTGTTTTCCTGTCTCTCCTCTGACCCACCTCCATCCCAGTGATAGTGGTGACTCACCAAGTGGCAGAAATGCCAGGCGGTTTCCAGCCATAGAGAGCTCATTGAGGCTTGGCAGCTGGCACAGGTGCCGGGGAACATACCACAGGTGGTTGCGGTCTGCAGTCAAGTACTGCAGCGAGAGGCACATATGCAGCCTTTCGGGTAGGGTTATCAAACGGTTGGTTGAAATGTCCAGTGTTTGCAGCTCCCTCAGGTCTCCAACCTCTATAATGCAAAGAGGAAACATTAAGAATTATTGATGTAATTGTTAGACTGCTAAAAAATATCTCATGTAAATAAAACCACCACCAAAGGTCATCAGTTGTCTGTGCTGTTTTTCTCTGAAGGTACTGCTCTATCGATCTTGTTCAGAACTGACACTAATAATCTGCATCATCTTCATATGTCAGATCTCTTTGATGTGTAGCAGTTATCAGGCAGTATGTTCAGGTACAAGATCTCACACGACAGAGCATTTCTGCACTGTAATAATGATTGCTGTCAAAAATATCAAGCAATTGCAATCAGAACTAGGAAAAAACCCACAACCAAAGAAAACAAATATCCAGCCCAAAACACATTATATAGCTCACTGGTTTTCAGGGTGTTTTGCACAACTTAAACTCTGCAAATTCAAATCCATTAAATAAAATCCACAACGTTTGAGGATGCAATTATCTCCACCTTACTTAAGATCTGCTTGCAATGAGACTTACAAATACGCACATAGCACCTCATGCTTAGTGACAGCCTCTCACCAAGCAGCCTTAGGAATAACAGCTCTGTCTTCAGAATACAATTCAAAAGAACTAATTTAAATTAGAAAAGAAAGTCCTTAAAACCCCATAAGTTATATTGTTATGTTATATTGTAGGAAGATATTACATGTAAGTTCTAACCTACAGTTGCAATAATTACAGCTTCTAGAGATTTTCTTTAACATTTTAAGGTTTTTTTTAAAGTACTTTTTGTGTTTTAAATGGTATTGTATAAATTTTTCTTCATGTAGGTAACGAATGAAGTTCTTCCAAGTCTGCAAGACGTGATCACACAAGCAGCCTTGTTTGTGCAACAGTGTGACTTCTCCTTGTGTCTGGCCCCTGTCTGACAAATGCATTAAGCAGCCCTACAGGTTCTCTCATTGTTTACTTAATATTTACTTACAGTTACTCTAAGAATTGGATAATGCTATACATTATTTCCCTAAACATGAGGAAACTGTAAACAGTTTTGCTTCGCTTTCAAGTACTTTACAGGCGATGGCACCAACCCATAAACTCGCTGTGCCCCTAGTTCTTACCGCAGTTCTCACCATCTTGCAGAACCAAATGTACTTTGCTCTCAGCTGAATGAAATCAGCTCTTGCATCTGATAGCTGCTAAAGCAAGATTCACTAGAATTTTCCACACTGTGAACACCAGACAATCTACAAATTCACAATCTGCACAATTTACAGCTCTATCACCCAGATTTTTAAAAATATATAAATAGGGTAACACTGTTCAAGTTACAGCTGAACGGAGCCTGTTGTGCCCTTAAGCTCTCTTTAGGAGCCAGAAAATGCCGCTACACTCCAATCTCTGAAGCAGCACCTTGTGTGCTACACCCAAAGAAAACAAAGCACTGGGCTCATTTCAAGTGTTCTCCTACACAATGGGAAAAAGAAATGGGAAATATGAAGCTGAGGTGGGAAAAACTGCTACAGACATCATCATCAAGTCTGAAAACAAGGGAAGGAAAAATAGGAAGTTGTAATTCAGCACTGGAGATTCTCACAGAATTATTAATTAAAGAGAATGCATGTGAACATTAAAAGAGGGATTCTGCCCACTGCAGACAATGCCAGCATTAACTACAACATTCACTGACACTGGGTATGCACCCTTTTATAACCTCTTACTGACAGATGCAGCTGCTACACACACAGATGATCACATTCTTCAACCCTCTTAGTTTTGATTTCAACAGGAATTATAAGCTTCATTTTAAAAGTTGCTTTGTTGGTTTTTTACTACATGATTGAAAATGAGTGGCAAAAGCAAAATAATCACTACTAAATCACGAAAGACTACTGTGCAAAAGAACTGCAGCAGAGCTCATTTTTGAAGAGTTTTATATTCATCACAAACAAAGCCATATGCACTGAAAACAGTGACAGGAAAAGAGCCACCTACACCCAGCCAAACCACTGACCACATGCAGTCAATAATAGGCCTAGCTATTTTCATGCACTAACCTTTTTCTCTGCCACTAAAAACAGTTTTCTAATTCAGTTTAGGTCCAAAATCCCATAAATGTTACGGTTGGCAAAGCTGGCAGCGTTTCAAAGGCATTGCTAGAATGATATGTTTCAAATCTAAGAGGAAATAAAAGTATTCTCACTTTATCCTTCATCCAAAAAACACATACTTGCCCAAAACTTCATCCTCTCTACCTTAATCTTCCAATGCATACCAGATGTAAACATCCATTTCCAACGTATGGTGCCATATGTTACAACTGAAACACCCACCGACCCACAATGATGTTCAGAAGTAACTCAAAGTGCCATCAGATTAAAGAGAGAACCCCAGACTCCCCACCATACTGTTAAAAGCTCATTTTGAAGAACATGCTCAGACACTTCCTAATAACACTAAATTGCTTTCAAACTCATTAAAGCGAAGGAAAACAAAAAAAGAAGGATAACACAAAATATAAACAGCCCATTAATAAGTTTTTCAAGTTTTTAGTTACTAAATAGTATCATCCATGCTTCAAAATCCTTGCAGTATAAATGCTGGAGGATGCCTTGGCTAGCAAACACAGTAAAAGGCTTACAAACCTCTCTCTTTGCTATCACCTCATCAAGCACTAAGCCAGTATGAGAGGTTGCCTTTGGAAATTTCTGACAGCAAAAAGCAAGAAAACTGACAAAGAAGGGGCTTTTATTGAGAGGTAACTCCACCTGCCCCTCAGGATAACAAAGACACAAGCCTTGTACATCGTTAAACCACACTGAGGACTTCCAATTACAGTTAAATGAAATTCATAGCTGTGTAATTCTAAATGGATTAGCACTAGCAAAATCAACATGGCAGAGCACTGAGCTCCACCTTTGATATCTGAAGCCACCAAAACAAAAAAAAAAATAATCCTCAGTAGCTTTGCTAGACCTTTAAGTCAGAAAGAGTCCAAATGTGACATTCCTGTGCCGGTTCTCAGACCCAAGAGTCACAGCCGTGTCCATCTGCATTGGTTACTGCTTCACATATAGCTGCACCGTTCTGTGGCTTGGCCATATGGTGCAAATGTGTTCACAGCGTAGCAGACACCAAGTGGCCGACCGACTGTAAATCCACACAGTACCTTACCTCATGGAAACTTAAAGGCAGGCTTATACCCAACTCCTGCCTAAAGCCTTCTGAAGGTGGTTTCACTGACACAGACATATACAAAACCCCTTCATCCTGTATTCTAGAACTGCCACTGCTTGAGTAATTAATGCATCTTTTTCATCCTGGGTAATACAAAGACTCAGAAGTGATTGCTGTAGCTCCAAAAAGCAGCCTTTGCTTTCATGGTAAGCACTCAGAGAAAAGGACAAGTGAACTGTCATCATATGTGTTTGGGTTCTCCGAAGTGCCAAATAGGTTCATTTCTCAGCACAGACAAAAGAAACATCAGCATGCCTTTTTTCTTTTTGAAAAAAGAAAGTGAAACCTGGAAAGAATTTCAGGAGATGTCCCAAGTTACCCACCTTCCCCCAAACCTGATGATATTTGTAGAAACATACCTGGCATGAAAAAAAGATCCATTTCAGAGTCAAGTGGTTAAAATGCCAGTTAAAAAAATTAATTCCTGTGGTTTTACAGGAAGGAGGGCAAAAACCCCATCTGGAAGTAAGCAGCCTATACAACACAGAGTAATTGCCAAAGGCAATTCAAAGTTCCTTAACCTTCTGGGGGTACAGGCCTCACCAGCTGCATAACTCAAAAATAACTAACAGTTTTCTTTACATTTCAAGAGCAATCCCATCTTTACCCGTTGGGCCATAACCAAGAATTTCATCCCAAGCTATATGAAACACATACACAACTGGATTTGAGTGTGTGGAAGGCATGGATTTACTTTAAATCAAATGCTATGAGTCTTTCGATCCAAGTAAAAGGAAAAAGGGGATGGGAAAGGGCTACAAAACCTACCTGCGTGAGAATGCACCTCAAAGCAGGATATTAAGGGAAAGCAGAGAACCTACAAGGAATGGAAAAAGGGACTGATCAGCAAAGAGGGCTACCACTCAGAGGTCAGGCTGCAGAAGTTAAATGAAAACTGCCAGAAGGCCAGGAAAACCGGAACTCATAGATGACCAAAGGTTTCTCAACAAGAAATAAAGAGCAGGAAATGAAGAACTGGTGTCAACAAGGGGCAGAAATTAGAAGGACACATCATATATTAAATTAGCTTTTTTGCATCATTTTTTCCTGTACGAATAATGCTGTGCATGAGGACAGAGACAGAATCTCTCATGGGAATAAGGACAAAGCACTGAAAATTACCACATCCATTAGTAAAATGAAATGAGGCTGCCTACAAAAATTTCCATCCCAGAACACTGAAAAAAAAAAAAAAAGGGTTATATATCAAAATTGCAAGCTCAGACATGAGGATTCTCAATGAATAAGACATTTTCTGGGATAGCAGCCTAGGGTTGGAGAAGAAATGTAGAACTTCTGTTCCAAAAAGTCCTCTTGACATGAACTCAGCGTTCGCCAGTACCTTATAAGAACTAGTCTAAGGGGAAAGAGTGAGCAAGAGTAACCAATGACTGGAATGCAGAATGAAAATGCACTCCAGAGCTTTCCAAAAGTAAATCACGTTACACTGTCTTATCTTTCCTTGATTAGATCTCTCGGTTAATGGTAACGCACGAGTATCAGATCTCGTGGCAAACTACTGAAATGGGGAAAACATTACTAGTGGTCGTGTTCCTGAAGCCTTTAGAATTTTCATTTTCTACCTTGTTAAAAAAAATTAGTAGGTTTTGGGTTGCTGTCAACGTAAGCATTGAAAGTACCGCTAACATGCCAGAAAAACAAGTGACCATACAGGAAGAAGAGCAAGAAGATCAAGAACCTTTAGACTAGAGTGATGGAAAATGAAAATGAAAAAAACAACCAAAATAGGCATGACAAAGAGGTGCTACCACTCAGACCTCTGACTGAAACAATGAAGGAAGAGAAGGACCGGCTATACTAGCTCACCACCTAAGGATAATGAGAATACTGGTGAGTAAAAGGTGTTTGAAGACTTTCATCCTTATAAAGCTTATTACTTGTCCCGTTAGAAAAAAATGCAAGTCTCTATGCATGCCTGTGAATTTGAATTGTGATAGTATTATCAGTTTAAAACTGTAAAAGACAGGAAATATAAGTTTAAATGACTAAGGGCCTGATGGAAAAGATCTCCCTTAGATCTACTCTGGGATGTCTCAGGAGGACTTAAATAGATTTTAAGACGCGTAAAAGAAATTAAATAGCCTATTATATATTACATTACATTTACTGTCCTACCACGCACCTCACATTTCATAGCCTATAAAAATTAAATTTTCCAGCACAAATTGGCACTTATGATAGACCTGTGCCATCTTCAAACAAGGAAGTTGGGCCATAACTGAAAATTGGCTTCATTAGATTTAAGGACAAAGAAAAGGGGAGGCAAACTGAATCACATTTACGTTTTTTACACTGCTGTATGCAGATCTGTCAGGGAGAGAGCTTGCAAAGTCCTCTGTTTCTCAAGCCTAAAAAAGGTAAAGATTATTTTTCCCTTGTATTTTTCCCATGAAGTGTAACAGTTGCTCAATATTTTAAAAAAGACAATAAAGAAAAAAAAAAAAGAGGTACCCAAAAAGCTGTAGTGATACTGCAGCAACTATTTTATGAATACCCTGATATTAAACAAGGTGTTGAATATGAGCTCAGACCCATACAAATTCTGTGAAAAAAGGCATTATTCCAGCTGATCAAATGTGAATCCATTACTTTCAACCCACCAATGGCTGCATTTCACACACACATCTTGGCCAGAAAGCACAGGGAAAAAGACTTTCTGGGGAAGGACTGTCTTTGCACCAGTAACACCCCATTCTCAATTTCACCTACTTCAGCCATAAACGGTATTATATCTTGTCCAAAACAATTCATCAACAGACAAAACCCCAAACTACGTGAAAAATACATCCTTCTACTGAACACACTCAAACAGAATTTTTTCTTCCTCAACCTTGCTAAATGTCACTTGCAAATATAGTACCAAGCCTTATTTATTTTGTACCATCATTCACTAGCAAAGGTGAGACAAGTGACTTTCCGAAGTCCAAGCTTGCTAAATGGTAATTTTAGTCCAGCTAAACACAGCTGAAAACAGACAGCAGGCATGAGGGTCTCATTAAGTCAAACGCCTCTAAAGGTCAGTGGTTCCTCTTCTTTTACCTTAACTAGGCTTAAATTAACAAAACTGGCAGCCTTCTGTATTTCCTGGGTTCAGCACTCCGTGCTTTCCTCAGCATCGGCACTGCAGCACCAGAGTGCATAGATCCAGTGGGGATATACGGTTGTGCTTTGGGTTTCCCCTCAGTGTAGGACTGGAATTCCATTCTCTTCCATAAAATCTCAATGAGCACAGTTAGAACAAATCAGAAGGGGTAGGTGAAAGAGAAAAGGCAATAGGGAGGTGGAAAATTGTTTATGCACAAAGGTAACTTAAGGCCAAGAGACCAGAGTTTGGTTTTGGTTGTTTGGTCAGGCTGGTTTTTTTTTTAGAAGATAATCTAACCTTTCACTTTGCTCTAGCGTGCTCTGCTTGGTACATTACTGCCCCACAGGAAGGTCCTACTGCTATACAAGCAAGTAATAGATGTGAAATTAATAAGCTAGTCTACGATCTTGTTACATGAAATCCCACATTTTGGATAGAGGAACAAAAATGAAGTGGGATGAGACAGAAAGTGCACTTCATGAAAAATTCTTGTAGCACCCTACAGCAATGTCTTCTACTTCTGAAGTGATGTATTTTTACTGTTGTCTTTCCTTTGAGGAGCAGCTGTTTTCCTTTTTCTGGGTGTTCCTGGGTGTTATGAACATAAACAAATGTGAATGAATAAACCATGAGATCCGTTATGTTTCTCTTGTTTGTTGATATCTTCCCATCTTTAGTGCTGCACATCATCTATAAATACCATATATATATATATATATATACACACACACCAATATCACTATAGAAAGAGCGGGGAAAAACCTTTGTGCACAAATAAAGAGTACATAATTTGAACTCAAGCTAGAGATGGCTACTTATGTACCCTGCTTTGATTAAGTACAACAAACTAATAATTGCCTAAAATTAAGGCAAACAAAATGAGCATCCTAAGGAGAGAGTAAGGATAGTTCAGGAAGCCACAGAGACGAGACTGGTCTTGGCTATAAATTCTAAGACAGCTTTTTCCTTGTTTCTTCAAAGGAAGAACTTCACATCAGCAAAGACTAGTGCCTCTGACAAACACAAATTAGTAGCTCCCTACCCGTTACTACACCAGTGTCTAAACAAACCAAGCAAAGACCTATCTGTTGTGACTGTTGCTATCAACTGTTTCCAACCAAGAGGCAACAGACACATCTTTCTTCCTTTTCTTGGGGTTGATGGTTTGGGTTTTTTTCCTTCCTGTCCAAGAATTATCTAGATGCTTAGCAAAAGCACTAGGTCCAGGTTAGATTTTCATCTTTCAGTGGAAAAATGGAAATAAAATAGTAGTGGGAATAAAAGTATCAAGCCAAGTTATGCTTCCTATGGGGTGATACCAAAGAACCCTCTTCCCTGAAGGTAAGCCATCTCTGTAACAAAAGAAAAAAAAAGGCAACTACACATTTGAATGGGGTGAGGGAAAGGAATAGAATCAAAGGAAGATCTTGTGTTTCGAATCACACTCAGGGCAGCAAAGTCACCACCATATTTGTGTTTCAAAGGAATGGGAATGGATGGGCCTGTCTTAATGGAAAATAAGAGTTCTTCCAGGCTGCTGGAAGTTATTACAAATGGACAGTAATTACAAGGGAAGGACTGGCTAAACATTCACAGGAAACATTCCCACTACAAGAGAAGCATCTTTCTCAAATGTAACTTAAGGATTGAGATGCCTTTCACTAGCGGCAGGGATAGGCGCTTCTCTTGCTCCTCCTCTCCTGCCCAGCTCATTTGCGCTGATGAGTATTGCTGTGGTCACCCAACAGACTGGCTAACTCACCAGAATTAGCAGAAGAGCAGACAGATGCTACTACAAAGACGTGGTTAGTACTGAGAAAATGGCATGGACCAAGTACTAGTTTCTAGCTAAGAGTATAACCGACAAAGACAGCATCAAACTTCAAACGCCAATAGCAGCAGCCTGATTTTCAAAACTTTGAGGGCAGCTGGTAGCTTTATTGTCACCGGTGGAAGACACTGCAGTTCAGTGTTTCAAATCTGCACAAAGTAGTCAATCAAGGCTTGCAGTTACTCTCCAGCTCCGCCACTCCCCCCAGTCATTCCAAACCACATTCCTTTAGTAACACAAATAAGCAGACTTAGTCGATAAAGCTCAAACACTAAGTAATTCCCAACTGGAGGATACTTGCAGTTGCTTGGTATCAAAGCCTACCATAAAGAATGACAATTTAATGCAGATTTGGACAACGCAAAGTTAAACACAGGATTTTATGGCACTGGGATTTGAAATAAAGACGAGATAACAGAAATGCAAGTATCCAACTCTATGCGTGTGACATGAACCACAGGAAAGTTAATCTCACCTAACACCTCCACTTCTACACATTCTCTTTAAAGGTTTTTTCCATTTAGATGTAGTGTCGGTCAATGATGCATTTTATTTCACCTCTGTTTACTCAACAGACTGAGTAAAACCGCAGAGGTTGTTGATAACAAGTAGTATTTTAACCCTCTCACAATGGTACATATATTAAAAAACTTACATTAGGCTAACAAGGTCAAAATGGAAATCCATACATTCTAAAATTCTTCTACTGCACAGCACTGACTGTTGGTGTTTGTTCACTTCCAACAGCTGAATGACTTTGTTCTCCAAGCTTCCCTGAGCATGCAAGTCCTACTAGCGAATGGCATTTGCTTAATGCGTGAGTAAAATCAATTACCCATTAATATAGCTAATCACTGTACATAAGTTACTAAGAGGGGAAACAAAAACACACCAAAGGAACAAAGAGAAGTCTTTTCATAGACAGCCTTATAAATACTTAAGAAATCAAGGCAAAACCAAGTTATCTTTTAACTCCAACCCCTAAAAACTCTACTTTTCAAGAGGTGGGGTTTTTTTGGTCACAAACGGTAACTTGGTGCAACAAAAGAAAGTCAAAAATTTCAAATCAGTAAGAGGTTTTACAGAAAAAATGAGTAGCAAATTGTTTAGTTCAGGCAGTTTTGTTTTGAAAGCTAAACAGGTGAATAGGCTTTATGAACTAACAACTATGGACTTAAATGAACAAGTCTGCAGCCATAAGCTGTCAAGACACATACACGCTCTTCACCTTTTACCAGTCTCATTATGGTGGGTGAAAGTTACAACGAACTGCAGTTTTCAGCATCTCTTTATTTTATAACAATGTTGGTAAGGGCAGTAAGCATGGACATAATCCTCCTAGAAAGGATGATTCTGCTTGTACGGCTTACTTATCTTTGCTTAGGACCACTCTCAAATAAGTTAGTACACCAAATCATGGTCAACAGCCTTTGGCAGCACAGCACAGTGAAATCAGTACGGCATTTCTAGTGCAAACCTGGAAATCTGCAAAGCAGTTACTGCTACCATTTCCTTTTTCACACATTTACAAACTGAAGAAAAAAATGTCAAAAAAGAAAAAGACACCAAGTTTAATATCTGTTCAAAGCCAAGGCTCTTTGAAACCCTGACCAAACACTACTGAACAGATTGTCTGTATTAAACAAGCTTTCATACTACAAAAACCCAAACACCATTGGTATATGAAACACATCTTTCTCAGCACACATCCAACTCACCAGCTCGGAGATGTAGTCTCAGCTTTGTCTTTCACATCTGTCTTCACCCATGTGAACAGCTATTGGCAAATGTTTATGAGAAAGGCCCTGAGCATCTTAAAATCCCACTTCAGTTCTGCTTTGTTTTTGGGCAGCAGTTCTAAAAAGAAAGACTTGCACAAGTATTGGAAAGAGCACCTGTTCTGAAGCTTCAGAAATGAACTCCATATCCATGAGATGTACCCTCAACCAGAAAAATCAGTAAATTCAGATCTCTCCTATCAGACTCAGCAGCAGAATTTACTGCTGACTGCTGAGTTACAAACCAACTTCTTCTGAAATTCCTTTACTTAGGCACTATACAATCACACAGGTTCAACTGAATTTCTTGGGATGTATGTTAACTCTCTGATGATTTTATAAGAACAGACAGTAAAAGAGAAGACACTTACTAGAAGGTGCCATATTACTCTTCTCATAAAGGCAGGCTAATACATGTGTTGTGCAAGGAGAATCCCCACCTCATGACAGCCCCAAGCTACATTGCTCAGAGGATGACTGTTGCCAGCCATAACATGGAAAAACCCTTAAATCAAATTCCAGAGAAAGGGCTTTGCTGCTCTCTCAGTAGAGGGTTCAGCATGTTGAGGGAAGATGAATCAAATGGAGGGGAGTGACACCTTTAAAAAGCTACAGCAATTTACATGTATTCTATTTTAATGCAGACTTTTCCTTGTGAAAGGATGAATTGGAACAATTCTCAACATTCCATTTTGGGTCAGGATTGAGTTTTTAAAAAAAAAAAACAAAAACAAACGCAAACAACCTCCCCCCTAAAACCTTAACATGGATCCAAGCTCTGTCTTGTAATAAATGCAACAGTGATTACATTTATCTTCAACAGTACTGAAGACAGTTGTGCAGCAAAATCAACCAGAGAAGCAATGAAGCATTTTATCTTCTCAGTTATGAAGATTATTAGAGATGCCACAAAGAATTTGGGGAGAGGCAGTAGGGGATTTGCCAGAGCTATCAATGGAATAATGATCTGTAGAGCTTTAGAGCCCATACAGGCAATAGAATCTATTAAAGCAAATAAGAATGTTAGTTTTTAATAGTCTTTACGTAAAGGTGTCTGAAAATCTCTAAGGTTCAAACACTCAGAGCAGCACAGAATTGCCTACCCACAAAATGTAATTCCTGGTAGTCTGCTTTTCTACATTTTAGATGCAACTCTACAGGAATAAGACTGACCAAAAGCAACCAGACTCTCCATTTCTTCCTCTGCTCTGCCATGCAGTCAATAAACTCATATAAAATAAAACACCACAAATGGAATGATTACTGAATTCAAACACAACTGTGGCCACTTGCAGGGCTATTTTCTCCTGTGGTATATAACTGTGTCACAACTAGTAGTTTCCATAAATCTCAAACTCAAGCTTTCAAACAATCAAAACATGAAACTCAAATAATTCCATTTGACCTTCATTATTTAGGTCTGAGTGCCAGGTCTAATCAGTTCTCACAAGCACACTCCACTTTTTAAAACCAGACTGTAGAAATAGATTTTTCAAACTAAAAGGAACAGAATGCATTGTTTTGATGCTGCAGCCTGAAGCCCTGTATCTGAGTTTTATCAAACTATACTCTATCACTGATCAAAGCAGCAATGACAACTTAATGTTCTTTAAAGTTATATATTGCTGCATAAAGTTCCCACTTTTGTCTTGTGGCCTGCGGCTCAGCATGTCATTGGGAGTATATTCAAAGGTCAAGAGACTTTCTTTCAGAAGCCCTCTGTTCCCAAGTGGCAGCTTTAATGATTGCAGGAGGGGAGAGTAGAGCAGAGTAGATTAATTCCATCAGGGCTCCGTTCTCATAAACCCTAGAAAAGCCAGGTTGTAATTCCTTCCGTCAGATGTTTGAAAGACTACTTTGTATGTTCCTATATGAACAGTTTGTACATGGTAGCAGCATTTCCATGTCACCTGATCACCGATTTTATTATCGTCTACAGATGCCTTCTCACCGTAGAATTGAAATCAGTATTTCATTTTCAATTCCTTTCATTTAGTAGTTTGCATGCCATGTGACTCTCTGACTTTACTTAGAGTCAAGTCTGGAAGTTACTTGGACTTAAAAAATCTGTACTTTAATAATTTTACTAAGAAATCTCAAATTAAGTTTACTAGAAAACTGTTAGGCAATTTTATGTTCAATGAACTGTGCTGAAATGAGTTGCACTTAAGACTTCTTGTTTAGTAAAAGATATAAGAACAAGCAACGTAACTACCATGCTCCTACAAGATCTCCAACATCTCCATGAAGTTTGACATTTCAAATGAATATTTGTCATAACTACTCAAAGCACTCTCAACAGCTTCGAGATTCCTGTCCACCCCCCAGTCAAGAGGGAAAACCCTGGAGAAACAAGGCTTACAGCAACTTGAGAAGTCAAGGACTGTGGAGCAGAAGAACAAGCCAGGATTCAAGAGGCAGTACCATATCTCTTAACAACAGAGAATCCAGCTAACTCTGCTCCCATACTCTCAGGAATGCAAGAGGCGTCCAAGTACCTCACCATTAGCATTAGAAGCAACACTCAAACTCCTTTATCTCCTATCTAAAAACCCTTGAGGGGGACAACTACCAGGGGGAAAGCCCATGGCCTAGAGCTTAGAAAACATAGCTGTTCCTGCAAAGATTCTGATTTTCAAAAAAGGAGTACTGCAAAGCCAAAAGCACAACACGGCTTGAGAGCACTGCTGGTAATAATTTGGTTGGCTCTCCTCTGCTCCGTCCTGATTTCACCTGCGCCTCTCTAGATTTCTTATAAGAAGGGAGGGAAAGGAACTGTCAGAGGAAAAACAAATAAAGGTATGGGGCTGGTGAGGCCAGAATCTGATGCACGGTAACTTTCACAAGGATCTCACATGGAATAGTGGGGAACAAATGGCAACAGTGTCCCATTCCCCAAACTAGTTGAACGCACTAAAACGATAGGTATCTGGGATTTTGATGATTCAGAGGAAAACAAAATTGAATTGGCAGGTCACAGGCAGCATTGCACTGACATATTCCTACCCTCCTTATACCACACATGCACTCACGTATGGTGTCATTCTGAAAGACTGTCTTTGCAGACATGTGATTCTACCATAACTTTCATTAAAATTCTGTGGCCAGTAGAAATTACCACAGAAAAAGGGAAGCTTTAAGGGTAAATCTCTGCCCAGATCACACAAAGAAATCAAATTAAATTAACACGGTCTGTAATGCTGAGGTACAGTGCCCTACTCTCAGACATTCTTCAACCTATGAACTCAGTAACAACATGAGCTGTACTTTGTATTTCAAACACAGTCAGACCTCAACCAGGAAGAGATTTTTTCAAGTTAAAACATCACCAAAACCAAAGTGGGAAGCTAAGAAAAAGCGTGATTAATCCTATATCATTATCAGCTTGCTGAAATATGTGAGAAACAAGAAGAAATCTGAAGTTACAATTTTGAGCAACTTTTGGAAAACTAATGGCGACCACAAACACTTGGTTACCGGTCTTTTGATTCTACAGGATTTTAGCCTTCGATTTACTGACATGAAACCTTGATGACAGAGTCAGTTTGTCCCTGATCACTCTTGCGATATGTAATGACCACAGAAGTTGCTTTAAGTTGTTATATAAAATTGCAGGTACTTTAAGTATGATGCACTCACACCACGACTTATTTTAACTAAAGGCACGCTCAGCAAAACAGCTCAATTTCCAAACACTTTTTCCAATGATTGCGCTAAATTACAATGGCAAATTTTAGGATGGAATTTTCTAGTCCAACAAGCCTCATACACAAAGCAATCCTTGAGTATGTAATATAAATGTTACAATGAAACATGTTGATGGCTTCTTCCAACTGTTTCCTATTAGTCTTCCGACTGATGAATTACAACACATACATACTTAGCACATGCATTTTTGAGAACCTGCTGTGCAACACCATAATGAGGAATACCGCAGGCCATTGTTGAAAGAGACAGTTTTGTTGGGTTTTTTTGTTTTTAACGTCATTTCTGCTACAGTTACGGGAAATACTGGAGTTCCAGTACACCCAAACAAGAGCATACGTTAGAACAGCAGTTTCAGCGTAAAATACTGCTCTAAATTTTTTCTGACCATACGTTTAGACTACTATTTTTGGTACCAGCAGCCAATGATCATAGAAACACAGAATCATAGAATCATAAGGGATCGGAAGAGACCTCAAAAGATCATCTAGTCCAATCCCCCTGCCATAGCAGGATCACCTAGACCAGGTTGCACAGGAACATACCCAGGCAGGTTTTAAACATCTCCAGAGAAGGAGACTCCACAACCCCCCTGGAACCTCCTGTGGTATATTTAAAAATATTGTATGGTATTAACCAATAGTCTTTAAAAAACCTCTCAATGGGGTGAGAAGGAAGGGGAAAAGAAACTCTAAGGGTCAAGCAGACCAACAGCAGCTCTGTATGCACAGGTGACTCATTCTGAAGCACTATACAGGTGAGGGTATATAGGAAAAACTTCTGTTAATTAAACTTTCAAGGGTTTTAATGGAATTTTTTAATTCTCCGTCTTCACTTCCTTCCCCATAAATTTAAAGCACTCAGAAGGACCAGTGGTACTCCTGAGATTTTAACCCAAAGCAAATGTTTGAGCAAAGCAGAATCTGTTATAAAATCTCTCACAAGCAACATCCTTTAATTAAGTAGGTACCACTGTGTCTGGACATGCACGAGTGCTAATCTGTAAGGAGCACCACTGCCCTGGGCTTTGGCCACCTCTATTTAGGTCATGAAGTCAAACAGCAATTGGTAACCATCCACACAGTCATTTTGTTCCTAACTCTTCAGAAACTACTACATGCTGTGATTTTGTAGGGGAAAGTTTTTTATCTAAAAAAAACCCCAGTCCTTACAGGCTGTCAGGACAGGGCTGTAGTAACAGTTTAGACAAAGTCTTCTCCTCCTTGAAATCCAAAGAATGTCTATCAGACATTCCTACTGTGATTCCACACTAATACAGTGTATTTACCAAAGCTTTACTAACCCTGATGTATTAAAAAAAAGAACCAAATACAGTAACAGGCAATTGTGGGTAAGTCTGCATCACTTTGGGTAAGAAAATATTTGTTGTTGAACCTAAAAGCTAATGTAAACCTCAGGATGCTGGCTCTCGGTGTTATAATGTAAACTGAACCTTGAAATCAATTATCAAGCAGAAGATGTATTTTACACATCTGTGCAAAGAAAAACTAATTTTTAACAATTAGGTATCAACCTACCTCACAGAAAAACAACATATTATGGTAATAATAAAGAGATTTTTATTTAGGAGTCTGTGCTCCTTTAAATAGTCACATACTTCTAGAGTGCAAAGCTCTCTATGTAACCTAATCTCTGTTTTCCTCCAATCCCCACAAGTCCATTTACTTAAAAACACCATGCTGCTGGATGGGTGCCTGGCGTACCAAACCTGTCCCGTCGTACATATTTTTATACGTGTTGCTAAATTAGGAAGCAGAGTGGACTAAGGTTATGCCAACTCTGAAAAATGAACAGGGCCTGCATCAGTTCGTGCCTCTGCTTTTAAAGTCACAATCATTACACAAATGACTTCAACTTTATTAAGTACCAAAGGAAGCTACTCTAATCAAAAACAGCGATAAAAGCAGAGGGGAAATACAGAAAGGGAGGGAAAGGGAAGCTCAATTTATTCCCCCCCATTTGAAGGCTATAAGTCAAAACAAGTTTACAAATTGGTTAAGACTGTGCATTTTAATGCCAGGGTCTCGAATAAGAAGAGAATTATTGGCATGCTCTACCCATGATCAGTGGAAATCTACTGAGAAAAGGAGTTAGGGAAGAGGCTGAGTTTATATGCTTTTAATTAAGATTACTGAAATACATTATATTGAGCTCTATTCAGAATCACTAAGAAGAGCATTCAAGAAGTATTTACCAGGGAAATATTGGTATGAATAGTAAATACAGATATTGTACTTTAGAGCAACTTTAAAAAAAGTGAGGGAAATGAATATGCAGTTTTCATGTCTCAAAGTTTCTCTTGCTTGCAACTAGCAAATTCCTAAACAAAACAGACTTAGTAATAATCAATACATATTCTGTACTTATTTATATTATTATATATTCATTGTGTATTTTATAAAAAGATGAAATAGTAACCAACAATTCTAGTGTGATTTATAACAACAATTGAACCCTTCTTCTTGTCACTACTGAAGTTACTAGATCACTTTCTCTTGCATAGGTATTTATCTGTAACTTACACTTCTGAGAATTAATCTTCCCAAACTTTTCTAGCCTTCTGGAAGCACAAGTTTTTTCAGTTACAAACCCACTGATCTTAATGTTATTAATTTCCTATTAACTTTGAGAGTTATTAATTATGGAGAGATAATTATTAATTTCCTAATAACAGGTGGAAAGACTCATTCCTGCCCAATATTAAATAAGATCAACCTCAAAAAGGTGTGGTCTTAACAAATGGAATGGGAACACCCAGGTTCTATTTCTGGCTAACACTGACTCCTGCTGTGGCCTGGAGCAAATCACTTCTGCTAAAAACACTTTTTTCCATTCTGTAAAATGAGGCTAACACTCCCTTATCAGCTTCACAGGATCTTTCTCAAATGCTTTGAAGATCAAGTTTTATAAGCCTACATATGTATTTTAATGAGGCTTAAACGGACTATATTTCTAAAACATTTTTGCCTTGAAAAGAATTTGAGCTGAAATGAAATTAAGAGTGTATGTGCTAACCCTCCCCCTAACCATTGTTTCAGTTTGCACTTGAAAAACACCAAAGGCAGATAAATAAATTTTCCTTTGCATTCCAACTAACACGGCAAAATGGCAACAAGTGGATGCAACACACAGAAGCCTCAAGAGACAACATGGCAATGCCAGTTGGAAATGGAAGCAATGCGTTTCTTCATAAAGGGAAGAAAGGCCATTTGCTAAACCTGTCTTTGATTCTTGCGGGTATCTGTATTCCCCCCCTCCCCAGCTTTAGCAACAGCAACTTCACGAATTAAAGCAATAGGATCACACAGATCCCATGATGTTTGGCATTCTTTGACAGCATTTTCTTGCCTGATTGATGCACTCAGCTCTTGCTTTTTGTCAGCTCCCTGACAACACACACAAAGGGAAACTTGGTCTAGTTCAAGTTTGCAGATATATTTTTTTCCCTCCTTCTTAAAAGAAACTTTGCCAAAAGATGGGCTGGGATCATAAACCATACCCTATTCTTTCTTTAATTACTTCGCTTTAGCTCTTGGCTTGGCAAAACATGAAGCTTTTCACTTTAGTGAATCTATAATTAACTCCAACATGTGCTGAGTAAACACAACCTCATTTTTAATTAAAACCTAGGACAAGATGCTACAACTTGCCATTTCTAAGTAGAAGTAACTTCCAAGTAACATACAATAAAGTGTAATCCTTGTCAAATATGAAACTTAAGTCGAACTCTTGAGTATAACCCACCCTCCTTTAAGTCATCTGTTACCCAAACGTGCATTGACTTAACTACAAGATCAAAATATAAACCTGAAGAGCCGTCACTTCACCTCAAGAGCTTGCATGGCTCAAATCAAATCAAATCTAAATTGTGACAGAGCCAAACTGAGACTCATGAAGAATAATTTTTCCAGTAGATCTCACTGGATTTAGGGTTTTTTTTAATTGATTCAACGCACAAAGATAGAAGAAATAGAATTTCTCAAGACTGAAAGGAGATGAAACATCTTAAGCGTTATAAACATCAGAAACAAATGTGAATTTTCTAATTAGTCATTCTTAAGTGACAAGTTTCAGAAAATTTCCTTCTGACAGCACAGTCGTATAGAATCACATATAGAATTCTAACTTCAGTTCTCTGAATAAAGAGAAATCTCTGAAAACACTAAAGTTACTATGAAAACATAATACCAGCTCTAAGTCAAGCTTCTACATGAACTGCTGTAGCAGTATGAAATAATAATCATCTGTTGTTTAGGTTGCAACTCTTAATTGTCGTCAATAAGAATTCTGGTGTTATGTATTTCAAAAAGGCTCTTAAGAAT
This sequence comes from Phoeniculus purpureus, assembly GCA_028565055.1. Lineage (NCBI taxonomy): Eukaryota > Metazoa > Chordata > Aves > Bucerotiformes > Phoeniculidae > Phoeniculus > Phoeniculus purpureus. Next base: position 15,543,815 of record JAOXOE010000705.1, on the reverse strand, counting down.
TTAGATCATTTAAGTGCTCCTGTTACTTATTTCATGAAGCATTTTCTTCTAGCTATCTTATATTTCAATTTCAACATGACAAATTTTTTCCTTTTAGTTGTACAGTCTTAGCTCAGTCATCTTGCAGCAATTCTCACAACAATTTAATGATGCATGATGGAAGCCCCATTGATTTGGTGGCAGAGCACAACTAAAGTGCATTGTGGCCAAAGGATGTGGTCTTACACACAGGTGACACCAAGTCAGCAGCTAAGTTTGCTAAGCACAAAGGTAGGATTATGTTTTACACTACAAGAGCGCCACAGCACAGAAAGTGCTTTCTAATCTGCAAGGAACACAGCTTCCATACTTCCCCTAAAGCCCTGTTCCCCCTCATGAGTGCTGTTGTGTGTGATTTCTTCAGGAAACTAAGGCTTATGTACTCATGCTGCCTGCATGCCTTTTCATCACTCACCCTCACTTCTCCCTATAAGTAATTTTTAAAATGAGCTGGGCAATCATGAACAGACCTGGGAAAAGAAAAGAGGTTTTCACTGTTAAATTATCACAAATTTATGAGAACAGGTACTTAAAGACTCAAATCTCTCTCATCCCACTTAGGATAAACCACAGCACAGGCTCAGCCTTTATTCGAGTCTAAAGAATGTCTCCAACCAGCCTGAAGACATAACATCTAAACAGGGTTGCACCATTTCAATAGTTTTAAAATTAGGAGTTCTGCTGGGTTTCTATAAGGCAAATCTTAGATACTAAAAACTAATGTCAAGAGCACGATTGTGGAACAAAAGCATTGGAAAAGGATAATGAATCAACATATGCTATTAACTGCATTGTTTCTTTCAGTTCTTAAATCACACGACAGAGAATCATCTTTAAAATATAAAATGCAATTTAAATATAAAATAGACAAGTATGGGGTTCAGACACTTAATGGCAAACACCTACTAGCTGTAATAAAGATATTTTTATAGCAACTCACTAAGGATATTACTAAGGGCACCCTGCTAGATAGCCATGTAGTTTAAACGAAAGCTGAGGATACTTCTAACACCAAGACACTGAGAAGGAAGAGACAGAACAAGAACTCTGCTGTAAGCTTTTTATGTGATGACATCACTTACACTGCAAGTTGGCCTATCTGGTTATACAAGGTGAACACTGATCAGCCTTTCTTAACTGGATCCTCTGCTGTGATAAGCAGCTCACTGCCAGTTGTGTGAGTTGTGCAGGAGTAAGTCTGGGGAAAAAACAATGGTCACAGTAACTTTTTGAAAAGTTACTTCCATTGCCTATGCCTGAAAGGTATTTTTAATGCAGATCTTTACATTCTGCACAAGCTAGATTATATATTATGTACAACTTCTATACATAATATATAGCTTATATATTATCAGTACGTTATTATAAATTAAGAGCAATTCAGAGCTGTCTTTCCCTACCAGTGCACTGCAATGCAGTGTCTGCTGTAAAGAAAGTAGTTAATGCACAGTAAAATGATGTACTGCAGCGAAATCATCTCTCATTCTACTTCATCTTAGTAACTATGCTAGCTTTCCCGACAGAAGGCTGTTTAATGCTATTATGAGGACTCATACTATCAATATAACTCAGTATAAAACAATTCATCAAAACTTACTATTTTGCCCCATTTTTTCACTTGTTGAACACAGATGTTATTTTTGAACTCAAAGACTTTATGACAAACTTGTCTTTGAAATATATGCAATTTTACAAATAAAAGCTCAGAAACTATGCTTGGAAGCTCTCTTCAGGAAGTGGTGTTTCGCAAACACTCAATGCAGTAGAGATTAGCTCTCGAATGAGCAAACTCTCCAGTGTAAGTGAAAGACTAATCTCGCTCAGACTGGTAACACTTGAGCTGTATGACATCCAGTCTTGTTGATAGTGACAGCATCTGAACAGACAGGATTAGTAGCGATAACACTAATGGCACATGCACAAACCAGTGATACTCTAACCAGCAAATCCAGAAAGACCAGACACCACCAAATTCTCTGATTCACAAGTAGACAACAGTAGTATTATTTCCAAGCACGCAAAATTTTCATGCCCTTACAACTTAAGGTGCTTGGGGACAATGCTCACTATCAAATTTTGTAAACTTGAGGAGAAATTAAATGCGGTGTGTGCCTGAGCAGCGGATAGCAGTTCCTAATCAAATGTGGTAGACTCGAAATCAACTCTTCAGTAATGTAAATTATCCTTTTGAAAGTCTTTTTTGGAACCTTTTTAAGTTGATGTGTGAAGTTTTACAGAAAATGTGTCACTTTTTCTTTGAACCAAGTCTTTCTTTCATGGTACAGCACCATAAGGTAAATTATCTTTGAGGAACATAAAGCACACTCAAGTCACTCCTTCCTTTTGAATGTAGGACATCTGAAAATTGATGGAAATTTTATTGGCCTTGGGTCATAATGTTTAACAGGTTTATCTAATTTCATTCCAGAGCATTTACATAGTCTTGTCATTTTTTTTTCTTTCTAATCATAATCATCCTTTGACTTATTAAGCTTATTATGCATAGAAAAATACAAGGAAAGGACAACTAGACTTCTGCACCCAAAACTTCAAGGAGCAATTACAGTGTATTTCTTTAGAGTAAGCAGTGTGAACTTACAAACACATGCAGGTCACATTGAGAAGTTAGTTAAAATTAGAGCCCAAAGCCAATCTTGTTAGATTAAGTGAGATCAGGGTTTTTTTCAAAAGCTGGTCTTAGATTTTTATCCTCTTTGCAGATCAGAAAACAATAAAATTTTAAAACTAAAAATTCACCATCATCTTATCTGGAAAGATATAATAGCAACGGAATCAGTTATGTCTGCTTATCAAACTATTTAAAAGGGGAAAAAAAACCAACCCCAAACTCTGCCTGTGGCCGACTTTCTCTGACTTTGTCTGATTTACTTTGAATAAATTTGGCTTTTTTCTTATAAACTAGCAAGACAAACATTTGTTATTTGCTGTCATAGTGAGGTAGAACTGCCAGAGGCAAACCTGCTAGACGTGTGTCTTTTTAGGAGAAACAAGAATGGGGCTGTTGGGCAAAAAAAAAAAAAAAAGAAAAAAAAAGACTGGAATCCTTTATATTCTGGAAAACTGGAAGAAAGATAATTTTATCATATTGACAGTTGTCACTAGCATTTCGTGTTTTCTCAAAGACGTTCAATATTTTCTTGATACAGTAGCAAACACTGTTAAATACATACATTTTCCCCACTTCAGAAGCATATTTCAGGACTTTACCTCAAGTACTTCCAGTGTGGCTTTCTAACAGAATATGTGTAATACAATACATGCAATGGCAATCCCTGCCTAGTCTTTAAAAGCAAGTTGTTCTACACTTCAGCTGCAATAGACGATAAAACCTAGAGCAGATCACGATGCAAATTAAGTTCAATGCAATTTGTCAATGCTGTAATCCCTCATGTGTTTGTACTTACCTGCAGGTAAATATTTCAGCTGGTTGTTGGCCAAGCGAAGGTGACGCAAAGATCTCAGGCGGCCAATCTCTGGACACACGATTTCAAGGGCATTATCACTCAGGTCCAGAAACTGCAGTTTAACGAGGGAGCCAATGGCTTGTGAGAGAACAGATTACAAACATGAATGTGACCCAACAGTAATGATAAAATCTTAACAGGACTATGAGAGGATAAAAAGTCACAGTCTCTGTCTGAGCACATTTGGACACATTAAAGCTAGTTTCACAGCTGAATGCCATAGTTTGTGGAAACGCTTACCTATCTAACAAACAGTTCTGCTGGCACTGAGACAGAGAGGAGAGAAAACAAGCAATGCACACAACACTCTCATTTCTAGATTCTACTCTGAAATAACTTTTTCCACACCTTTGCTTCGAGTCTACCCAACTGATACATTCAGAAAGAGTTTACTTTCCTGAAGCTGGGCACATAACTCTACAATTAAGTCAAGGAAGAGAAACCACTATGAGTTTTCAATACTTTAGTTTTCAAATCTAACACGATCTAAACCTGTGTCGTAACTGGCTGAAAGCAGCCGACACTGGATTTTTGTTTCTGTAGCTAAGTGCCATTTAGCCTTTTCACTTTCTGCAATTAGAACTGAAGCAAATAGTATTTAGGTTTATTTGAGAATTCATTAAAAGAATTTAATACAGCATAAACCAGGATATTATCAACTAAGAGCTACATGGCTGTATTTTGTATGAAAATTTTTAATGTTTTATGGGAAAAACAAAGGAAAAATAGGCCACTTCAAAGAAGAAAAATGAATATTTTATGATTCCTGCCACTTATTATGAGCTGGTAGATTACTTACCTTCAGGTACAACAACTATGTTATTTGAATGAAGGTACCTAGGGGGAGGAGAAAAAAAGCAGAGGACACCACCTGTTACCCTCAAGGACTTCTGCTGTATAATCAGTTTGCAAAATATCCAATTTCAGACTGAAAGAGCACCCTCAAAGCCATTCCTCTCTGAGACCACAAAAGCTGAGGAAACTGTTTAAACTGGCAATGGATAGATACTAAAGTTTCACTTAGACTATTAAATGATTAATGTAACAATAAAATGACATACAATTATTTAAAAACAAAACATTCAGTGTTACAGTAATAACGAGCTGTAGTTTTAAGAGTTACAAGAGGAAAACGAAAAGAAAAAAGCATAAAGCAGATACAATAACGAGAGTGAACCACACTTGACCATTCTTTATTTCACATTAAAGAAAAAAATGCCAAACCTGCTCAAGTTCTAGAACTGAGAGCACTTGCCTTTGCACATGAACTCTTAATCTTTGCTGATTGAGGAAATAAGGCCAGGGTCTACTCACTGCAAGTCAAGCCCTAGGATTTTGTTTATCTTACACGTGGTCATACAGGTTGTTACTGAGGGTGGCCAGACCTCTCACTAAGAATATCCAGCACCCTCTGCTGTAGCACTTCCAGTACTACCAGTAACATAAAAACCGTTCATACATTTTAGTTTTCCATCAACATTACTGCAACAGCCGGCTCTTGTAGAAAATATCAGTAACAACTTATTCAAATATCAATATTGAATGGTAATGGAATACTGATGGAAATTACTTGCTGAACGTAATTGCTTCCATTCTATTCAAACAGCATTTCTCAAAGCAGGAACCTCTATTTTCAGGGAGATAAGAGGAAGAACAAGGAAAATGTATGGAGTAGCTGAGCTTCTCTTTTTCTTTAAAAACTGCAGACATTTACAATTTACTAAAAACATAACAAAACAAAGACAGCAGATACTTTTATAGACATTCTTATATATAGGAACTTCTTCACAGTGAGGGTGACGGAGCACTGCAACGGGCTGCCCAGGAGTTTTTGGAGTCTCCTTCTCTGGAGACATTTAAAACCCGCCTGGATATGTTCCTTGGTGACTTGGTCTAGGTGATCCTGCTGTGGCAGGGTGATTGGACTGGATGATCTTTCAAGGTCCCTTCCCATCCCTAACGATTCTATGATTATATATAAACTCAGGATAGGAATTTTCCTACTCATTTCAGCTGCAGTTCCTGAAAATATTTGTGAATGACTGTAGTCAAGCTAAAAAAAAAAAAAAACCAACCATATTATAAGGATCTACCCCTGGTATCCCATCATGTAGGACACAACGTTCCAAGAAATATAGATAATAGTAAAGTTTTTAAAAAATTGATAGTGAAATCACTGAGAATCTAACTTTCAGGAAAATTACAGCAAAATTTGTCTTTCAAAATATAAAGCTACTACAACAAATTATTCTTTAAATACATCTTTATCCTGTGGTCTCTCCTCCATTAACAGAGGATCTCTTATTGTCTGATCAAAAATTGACTTGTACTGTTAAAGCTACATAAACTACAGGACCACTACAGTTCTCTCTAGACCACCAGAATGTGTGGGATAATGGTGGCACAACTAAGCTCACTGAACCCCAACTAATTAGGCTTGACTCCTACAATTCACTGTTTGTAGAGATTATTTTAAGCTGTAATTCATACAGGTTTTTCTAAAGGCACCATCAGATAACACGAGATTTCATGATGCCCCATGGCAAACCATTAAACACTAAGTATATAAAATACACGAATATTTATTTTACTGCTTCAGAGCACAAACATACTCCCAAGTCTCAGGCATGATGAGGCAGGACTGTCTCATAGGCAAGTTGGAGAGTGCAGTGACCTACAAAGTGTTTCAATTATACTGTGGTCGCGTGTACCAGAAAGGTGTGGTTTCAAGGGCCAAATTAAGATGACAAGATCAGACAGCTGAACGCATTAGACTGCTCAGATACACACCTCCTCCTGTTTGGAGCTTTCCATTAAACAAACAAGATCAATAGTCCATCAGTTACTCTACTGAAAGGGAGCCAAATGAATTAAAAGTTTAACCCCCTGCTGCCAATCCTACCACAGAAAGAAATCATAACCTTACAAGAAGAAAAAAGGAAACAAGAAAATATTGACTTGGGGCTTTTCAAAATGAATTGCCAAAATAATACAGTTCATGTGATGTCCTTATCTCTGGATACACGGCCAACAGCAATCATTATTAAATAGTTACTAGCCCTACTTGCTGATTCCTGCTCCTATTTGACAATCTTGTGACTTGCTTCCAAAAAAACCTTATTATACAATCAGCAAGACTGGGATCATAGTAACTGGGGAAGAAATGAGAAACTAGGCATGGGCTAGAGGCAGCAACCTCTTACTCTGACACTGTCACAACCATCTGACCACTGCATTTGGCAGTTCCAGTGCTTTATCATGGTGACAGCAGTCTATAGGGGAAGCGAAAAGCATCTTTCCCTTAGTATTATAGGCATTTGTGTAACAGTTTCTTGTTATACAACAAAGAAGCGAAAAACCCAACAAAAACCTACCCTTTCTCGCCCTCCAAGTAAGGAGGTAAGTTATGTGCAAGCAATACACTCTAGAAATATTTTAAGATGAGATGGAACAGCATAATAGAAATATATTAGAACTCCTACACAAACTCACAATTCCACGAGGTTTGGAAGCTTCTGTGCAAGGTTTTCTGGCTGAAAAAGAGTTAGAGATTTTTTAGGTTTCAAACCAAAAAAGAGACACGCACATATTGTGTACCCAACTCATTTAAATAACCACGCTAAACCATGTCAGCAGCTAGTCACAGCAAAAATGGCAGCAAGGAGCTTGTATACAAGACCCTCTTTCCACATCCCCAGATTGCACATTCTCCATGAGCGCAATCTGGGAGATATCAAGGGTGAGCAACTCACTACTGAAACAGAACTACAGCCTAGAAGTGACATTCATGTGTCCTCAACCAAATGGCTGTCAGACTTCTGAGGCTGAAGAGATGGATTATCAAAACCTTACTTTTGAAAATATATTCACATATAATTGAGTTAGCCGAAGCCAACAGACTGCTAAGAAGCTACAGGCTTTGCAGATTTAAAGCAGAACAAGAACCATACAAGAAGTCTAACCAGAATGTATTTTATTTTGTAATGCTGCTAAACTGGGAAATGACCTACAAGCTTGTGTAGCTTAATCAATTACTACCAAGCCAGAAGCACTGAATCCATCAAACTAGATTTCCATATTAACATGCATATCATTTTCTAACTGCTAACTGATCCCTAGCTGCAATTCTGCTTCTTGATGGCATTTCTAATCAGGAACATATATCACAAAATTGGCTTCATGAGCTTAGGATGTCATGTTGGTAACTGTGCTCATAATTATTCAAGGTTAAGACAGCTTTATTACTTAAGATACCTACTTTAAACAGAAAAGAGTTTTACTTAATACAAATTTCACAATACATATACATGTAGAAACAAGTGCATTTCAGAAGCAGCCTGATCACTTGGTCAGCACTAGCTATTTTCAGTTATGTAAATTTAAGGTAAGAGCATTACGTAAAATATTTTGTGTTTATGAATTTACCATGAAGGAATATGCTAACCTGAACAAGTAATGTCGTGATATTATGCAGAAAGCATGCCGCATCCTAGATCAAATACACAAAATAGTTTGCTCTGAACTGTGAAGCAGCAAATGATGGCTTAAAAAAACCGAATCTGTTGACGTCAAGTCACCACAGGCTATAACTAGTCCGCTGTCGCCATCTGCTGGAAGATTTCCCACAGAACATCTTCGCACCACAACATTTTATTTGGTCACAGAGAAAAGCTTAGAATGGCAAAATATGCATAGGATGCTACATATCTTGGAACAAAATTCAGTAATTCAGGCTTTGATTTCAAAAATTAAGAGGGAATGTGGACAGAAATTCCAACCACTTCACTGTCATCTCACATTTTTTATTAGAATAAGGACACTGTCCTGAATCACTATTTTCACATCATACACGAAGGTTACACTATGATTCCTCCTTTAACTGCTTCAGACTGTAAGAGATCTAAACTCAGAAGAGACAGACAACTTTACAGTTTAGCAAGTTGATTTTACCACTTCTACTTATCTTCCTGAATACCAGTAACAATGGTTCTGTGTTCAATACAACATCCTACCATGAAATTCAGATTTTAAAAAACTATTCATGATGCACTGATTGAGAGGTAAATCTAACTCAGGTCTCTTTTGGTGACGTGACAACAAACAATGGCGATAACTGAAGCATAATTTCTGCCACCAGTTTAGTGAAGCTCACCTTGTCCTCACACCCACTAGACATTTTTCAAGAAGTGAAGCTGCTGATCTGTCTGAACAGGATGGCACTGCATAGTCTGAATTAGTAAATTGAGAACAATTGTTGTTCCATATGCCTTGCTCATGCTTCTGTCAGTGCGATCAAGACAAATGCATATTTCCTTTTAATGGCATCGCTGGAAGGCTAATGTTACCAGTCAAACATGAGAAGCTGGCACTCAATGCTGGATACAGGTGTGGTCTATAGCTTCTTGATCCATTTATTACAGCAGAGCCCTCCAGCACTCCCATCTTGCCAAGAAGACAAAAATTACATTATTCCTAGGCAAGGTATGTGTCAACTCGGTCAGAGTAACTACTCCAAATGCTTCCACAGGAGCAATCTGTCAGGGACTACAATAATTTTAGAAGACCAAGACCACAGAAAGTCAACACTCTTCAGGACTCTGAAGGAATGAACCTGTGAGATGAAAGGGCCACTTTACTTTAAAGAAATATGGTGTTGATTTAGTTTTTGTGATGGCTCCATGAGCACTTTAAAATGTTTATTTCATACTGCACTGAATTAAAGGAGCACAAGGTTGAAAGAGATATTAAAACTACTTTTCTCAAACAGGATCATCTCTCAAACAAGTGGGTTCTTTTTCAAAAAGTGTCAGTGAGAGCAACAGAGATTCCTCCAAACACCTATTTGTTCTTGGCTATTCAGGTGAGATTCCATCTCCTGTCCCCAATTTACTACCACTGTACTGAAATTGCAAGTACCTACTTGCAAAAAAAAAGTCATTATGAAAATAATGCTTTGTAAAAATACTAATTACTTCTGCTCTCCCCCATTCTTCCTCTTCTGTTTTTTTCCCTTCCCTTTTCATAAATGAAATTAATCTTAATCTGTCAACCACCTCTCATAGGGCACTTCCTCTAAAAATCCCTTGCTGCTGCTTCCTAGGTTCTTTCCAATTTACGCAGGTTGTTCATAGGCATGAAAACCTGGATATCATCTTTGCTCCACCTTGTTCTTTAACAATATGTAGCAATTATTCTCTTCTGCTTTTAATGGATATTGTGAAACTTAATGTTCCAAAGAGGTAACTGCCTTTTCTGTAATGTGCTGCTGACTTTGTCTATTTTGGTCCACTACAACTTCCAACATCCATTCACCTGAACAGATGTTCAGTGAATTAGACCCAATTTTGTTTGCCTAAGTCTTAAACTATATTGCTATGCAGTTGAATGAGATTCCAGCAGTCATACCACAAGCACGTTACCTGGATCTTTTGGAAAGTTAATGCTCTACTTCACAGTGTTTGCAAATAATTTTGCCTAGGTGTGACCTCTCCTTCAGGTACTTTTTCAGTTCCTTTATCCCAGCCATAAGTGCAATACCAAGTGGAACAGCAGGAGAGCTGCCTCCATTATTTATCTTCTGTTGACAAAGTAAAGGTTCTTATATCATCTTACACACCTATTGGCTGGAACTATTAACAGAGAGTGAGGAAACTGAAGTAAACAGCCCCAAATCAAATTTTCTACAGTACATACAAACTGAAGTGACTCAATCCAATGAAAAAAATGGCACAAAATATTTAGAATCCTTTAAGCTTTTGGCCCAAGAAGTGAAACCTTTATTGAGGAATTCTAATGTATCATTGTCAAAGCTTTAAACACTACTCCCTAAACTGGAGCACTGAACACTTTCTAGCAAGCACTGAGAAGCATCAAATTTTAGTGATTTTTAGGTAATCAAGCCCTCCTTCAGCTCGTCTGCCCTGGCTAATATTTTACCTCTCAAACCACAAAAGACCTCAATCAAAAAAAACCCAGCTGAATTACTTGGACACTTGAGCCTGTTGACAATGGTAAGACTGAATAATGAAAAAATTCCAACTTAATCTGACAGAGTTATTTAACAAACCAACACTGAATTCTGAGGTCACAGCATCCATTCAGGGTGAGAATTTGTTCCCTTCAGGACGGAAAAAAAAACCAAAGAAAAGCCTTAGCTGAAAATCCCACAGCCATGAATTTAACAGAGGCTCACAGATACAAACTTCCGCTGCCAATGTAAGAGCAAACTTCGAAGTCAAACCTGGGACTGTCGACACCTTTTAAAAAAAGGCAAACACGCCACAGTGAAATTTATTTAGCCTGCTGAAGGAATGTAGACTCAACTTGCACAGTGCTAGCTAACAACAGAAATGCCTAACTTGTGTCAGCTTTATAATAATTGAAAAAAATCCAACCAAACCTCCCAAGAAAACGCCCATCAGATCTTCGCAGAGCTTCAAAAGGGGAACCATAAAACGTTATCAACTGTGATTAATTACACTCTACATTACCTGTGGAAGTTCGAACATAATGCAACCAAAACACATTTCACAAAGTCATTCTGGATCAGATTTGCTGTAAAATTATTATTTTTTAAATTATAATGAAGAGATTTGCGTACCAATGTGGTCAGGGAATTCCTTTTCATGTAAAGTCTCTCCAAGTACTGCAGCCCCTCATCTTTCAGTAACTCCAAAGGAAAGTGATGGAGATTTCGGTAATTTAAGAACAAGTTCTTGTGCCTCTCCAGCTTTGCCTCAGAAATTGTTTTACATAGTTCCGATGCCATGACTAATCCTGTTGCAAGCACCGCATCTAGTGCATTGCACCTTCCAAAAGCAGACCCATTTCTAGGAAACAAAAAGAGAAAAAACATTATCAAGGTGCCTGCCATGCACTCTTCTACAGAAAGAGCTGGTAGTGTATTCTCTGATAATTTATCTGAAGACACCTGTTTCAGTTAAGACATAAAACACCCCGAACATCCACACTGCAAGGTGTGTCAGAGGCAAGTCTTGGAGTATTTTCTGGATAAAGTTCTAGCATGTTTTCAGACCAACAATAACAAGTTCTAAAGGCATTCATAATGCTTATTTTCATCCATTTTCCATGGACCTTTAGTCAAAGTTGCCACCACAAGAAAAAAAAAACAAAACAAATAACCTCTCTCCACTAATCATTAGCCACATACTACATGTATGATGTGTGCTAAAAGAAGGATCTACAGATTCCACCAAAAAGAGTACTATTTATTAGAAGACATCTTCAGATGACTAGAAGACCTTCATGCTGCTTTTAATCCAGAATGACAAAAGGCAATAGAATTTTGTTAAGCTTTCCCCTACATGAGTACTGGAGATTCAAAGAGATTGGGGATGAACAGCCACTTATAGGGTATTTAAAAATAATAGTCAAGTAGTTTATTAATACAGCAACACTAATACATTATTATTAAAATAGTCAACTAACACATGAGAAATCAGAAACTTAGAGCAGGAAAATTTAAAGACTGCTAAATGTGAGAGCAGATTTTCAGCTCTCTTTTCTAAAAATAAAGCCTGAAAGAAATAAATGTCAAGCCTTAGCCAACAATTTCAAACCCAGAATACAAAAGCAAAAAAACACATTAAAAAAAAAATCACTCACATCCTGAATCAGACTTCATTTAGCTTGTTTTCAGGTGTAACCAAAATTTCAGTCATTACGATGTTGTCCAGATTTACATAATCACAGCAATGCTACATCTTTTCCATAGTCTCAGAAGTTAGGATAACATAATAAATCCAGAACATTTATTAAAGTTACCTGCTATGGACCTAGGTAATTATTCCATTAACAAAACAGAGGGATTCCTAACTGCTTTTCACAGATAATGTTTTCTATTTTAGTTAATTGCCTTACTGAAGCAGAGGCTTCTAATCACAGCAGACACTGGCAGTGAAGGTAACAGAGTTGCAAACACGAATCCAAATTGTTTATGTGTTAGCATTTGCCAACAAAACATCTGACCCAAATGAAGGCTGGTAACTGGAACACAGGTGTCAATCACACTATCTCATCACTTTCAGTACTTCCCTTGGTTTGCATAAAAGCAGCTTTTGCCAGTGACCTATGACCTTCTAGAATAACTCAGTTTTTTCTTACAGTCTTGTAAGCACAAATAACCACAAGTTAAGTGTAACTTGACTTTTCTAGTCAAGTAAGCTCCAATTCAAGCCATCACTCCTGCAAGCAAATGTTGAGAAACCTATGTAAGATACTATCAGTTCAGCTTCGGTTAAATCATATTTGTATGAGAAGAATCATCAGTATAACAGCCGACTTCATTAGCTTTATTAAAGAGCCAGGGTAGATACACTAGTGGCCATCACCACATTACAGCTCTCTTAGCTCAGAAGATAAAGGAAATTAAGCCACTACAATTCCTAACTGCACATGTGATCAGCACTAAAACACTTCAAGAAAAGGCATCAAAATTTTTCATGTGCACAGCCTGAACAGCTTTCAGCATTCACAGGATAAGAATCACAGAACACTAGGCATTGGAAGAGACTGAAAAATCATCCAGTCCAATTCCCCTGCCAGAGATCACCTAGATCAAGTTGCACAAGAACGTGGCCAGGCGGGTTTTAAACATCTGCAGAGGAGACTCAACAAGCCCCCTGGGTGGCCCGTTCCAGTGCTCTGTCACCTGCACCATGAAGTAGTTCCTTCTCATAAAAGATGGTAAAGGAAAGCTCATCTTTCCCTGAAATGTTTTATTTGTTATTGAAATCTGCAAAGGCACAAGATACATTCAAATAAATCCAACAGCTGGCCAGTTCGCCTGGAGACACTGTGTAGGGTTTCTGAACTTGGGGACCTCTCTTCAGTGGTAACTCCACGGAGCAGCTGGAGCACCCCGAGCCATGGCACACACCAACACATAGGAACAGAAGCCCCCAGCTACAAACTCCAGTCAGAACCTGTTCTGCTTTGGCTCTTACTTCAAAGAAAACCCTCCTACTCCCCCACTACCACCACCAGCCAAACTTTTTCTCTGGGTTCTTTCTCTAGAGACACAGCGTTACCAAAAAGGAACAGACACAAGGAAAGTCTTCAAGGAAAAAGGGAGATGAAGGCAGATAATAACAATATCCAGTGATTATAGACGAGACTGAGGTGGAGACACCCTGCTCGCTGTTCCGCAAGCTCGGGAAACTGGGGGAGGCCGGTCTGTCTCTTGTGGGTGCGGAAGAACCAGTCCGTCCTGGCTGTACAGGTTGGGGGCGGAGGGCGGCCACAGGCGAGGCCTGTGAGAGCTGAGGAGGGGCGGGTGCCACCCCCATGGCTGAGGAGGGGCCGAAGGGGAGCGAGGAGGCAGATCCCGGCACACACACCGCACCCGACCCGCTCCCCGCAGGGGCTGTCACTCACCGGTGCCGGTGCCACCGGGGCGGGGAGCCGTTCGGCCTGATTCGGCTCCGCTCGGCGCCGGCCCAGGCAGCCGGGGGCGGAGCACACCGCAACCGCGCGAGAACCGCCACTACACGATTCTCGCGAGACGCCGCCTGGTCTCAGCCCTGCCCTGCTTCGCGCCCCTCCTTCCATCCAATCACAGGGCGCCCCATCACCCGCTGTCCAATCACAAGTTCCTCTTTCTCTCCATCTTAGGTATGGTACTGGTGTCAGCCAATGGGAGGGTACCCCGCCTCAGCGCCGCGCCCGCCTCCTGCCGCGGCCGAAGGGACGGAGAGCGGGGCAGCGAGAGGGAGCGCTTCCCGCCCAGTGGGTGTCTTTGGGGCAGCGCACAAGCTGGATTTAAGCTGCCGAGTTGTTGACACGGTTCCCTGTTGAAACAGGTCAACAGTTGTGGCAGCTCCGTGTACCAGAGAGCGATTTCAGGTGTATCCACACACACCTGGGATGACCCAAGACACACGTCCTGCCCCGGAGAAGGCTGTTTGGGCCACGTCAGTACTCCAAAGACAGCAAATTCCTTCAAACGCAGAATGTTTGGCGCTCCTGGGTATTAAAAGTTATCCTGTGCTGAAGTTTAGCCCTACCAGCGCCTGAAAAAGGAATCCTAGCTGCAGAAATCCTGGTTCTCACAGGCTGATTAACACAAAGTTGCTTGAACAAGATTCTCACAGCAGAGACCTGGGATGCAGGGGAACCAAGAAGCTGAAGGTAGAAGATTAATACCGTGGAGAAGGCATTTATTCTATACATTCACAGAAAAGTAAAGCTACGTGCAGAACATAAGTACGATGTTTTTTCTCTTGCAGACTCAGTTCTAAAACTAGAACAGCAATCCTTAATTGCTCATTTGTCATTTTCCTAAATGTGAAAGGCAATAATTGATTCTGACAAGTGTGCTCGCTCCCTCTCACTTGCTGCTTGCAATCTTGTTGAAATCGTGGGTTGTTTTTTTTTCCCCAGATAACTAGATTGGATTTTGGTAAAATAATTTGAGATGAAAAAATTTACCCTTCAGAATTCAGCGTGCTCCATATTTATCACATCACACTGCACCCAATATTTCTCACTGCAGTTGATGGTACTTGTCTGTCTGTCTCAGCTGGATGTTAAATGCCAGGAAGTGGCCTGCCTGAATGCCACCACGGTTTTAAAAACAGCAGTTACATCACACTTGTTCATGTAGCTTCAGTCCCACATTATAAATATCTGAGAAATGAGAAGTTAAGCATACTGCAGACCAAAGTAGGAGTTGAATAGGAGCACAGTCAGCAACACATTCCTCAGCGGGAATTCAGTGATGTGTCAAAGCAAATGTTTGCCAGGGTATTAAGTCATTGATCAGGACAGGAACTATGTTCCCACCTTCTTCCACTAAAGTACAGATAGGAAAGATGAAACTTTTTTCTTGGGACACCTGCTCTTAACAGTCAGGATACTGAATGTGTTTCTTTGCACATGTAATGGTTTTGGCTGAAGATTTTCAAGGGAGGAGACAACATTATTGCACTCACATATTTTTGAGAGCGAACTTTTATCTGCAGGAGCAGTTTAGGATCACTGGAACTGCTGAAGATGTTAACAATATATATGAAAGACTGGGGCTGTCAATATCCCAGCAAGAATTTATGAAACTGAGGATGTCAAAGACTGTTTTTTAAATATTACTTTCATTTTCTAAGTGAGAGGGTTCCTACTAGCAGAATTTAAAGTGTCCTCTCCCTACTGATAATGATGATTCAGACCAGACTGCTTTTCAATTGGCAGAAGAGTGTAGAATGAGATGAGCTGTTCTTCGCCAAGGCAAACTACCATCCTCAACCACCTCAGCTATGTTACAGCTCTGGAACAAGCAGGAAAAATGTATTAGGTTCATATCAGCTATGGAGAGGTAAGTGCATGCTACTTGATAGCTTTATGACATTCACAAGAATTTCTAATGTGATCTGAGTGTTCACGTGGAGTCTTTCCTCCTGAAGCAGTCACTCAGGTTTCTATCTTACATAAGCTGCAGTCGTCACATTCATTCATTTGCAGGTTTTTTTTCTTGACTGGTGCCATCATGATCTCCCAGGTTTGTGCCCATCAAATTCTGTAGAGTGCTTCTAAAAGGTACTGCTCTATCAGACCTGAAAGCTGATCTCTGAAGCACTGATCCTGCACAGCACAGGTGTGCAGTCTTGCCTGTGTAGTCACAAGGCTAAAAAAAGGTGAGCAGAGCAGGAGGCAATGGAATCTGATCTTCCATTTAGGAAAGTGCTTGCCTCGTAGTTGCCAAGTCATTCCCATCAAACCAGTGGTACTAGTGGGATACCCTTTGCAAAGTAGATTTTTACTGCTTCTTTACCTCAGTTTAGTTCTTCATTTTGTGTTTGTGAGAGAATACAAAGCAGATGAATGTTGTGTAGGTAAATGTTGGATTTATTACATGAGGTAACTATTTCAGACTAGGAACTTTGGGAAGATGCAGTTGGTAATATCTTTCTACAGTAAAACATTATGCAACTGTTTTCCTTTGTTTTGCTAAATGAAACTGGAAGAAATTACTTTTATGGAGGGTCTTGTGACAAGATATTACTGGGTAAATCTTTTCCTCCAAGTACTGTGGATACCACTTACATTAAATCATGTGCATTAAATTAGACTTTGTAAGTTTGGATTATGGTAAAAATATTCACAGAGCAATCAAAGGTCAGTTGTTAGCAACAGGAAACTTTAGTGTGACTGATATGTGATAGGAAAAGGGTGTTAAGGTCAGATAATCAGCAAATATTTTTAACCTTCACTCTTTACTGTGTTAACTAGCAGTGCAAGAAGGGCTTTCTTAGATATCACTGTGTTGTGAGAATTACAATGAAGCAAAAATTCATCTTTAAACACAAAGCTCATGCAGTTATACCTGGTATCTGGAGGTCCCATGGTTTGGAGGAATCTTCTAAGCACACAGAATCAACAGATCAACAAATACTGTTACAGCTTTCTTTAGGTTCTGTTTGCTGAAGAGCCATGCATCCTGCATATGACATGCACAAGTGGGTGAAAGCTGTAGTAACTCTGTGGACTTTTTGGTACATATGCCACAACCACTAAACTTCTTTCCCATGGTCAGACAGGAGAATAATTCATTTAACATGTGCTTGGGGTGTTTGAAATGGTCTAGAAAGATGGCAGAGCTCTCCCTTAGGTGGCAGGATTCCAGTATGGGGGCTCAATGCATTGTGCTGACCTACTGCCCTTTCAACTTAACCTTGATTTCACTCTGCAATCTCTTACCTAATGCTTTTTCAGTATTTGCAGCTTTCATACACGCAATGATAAAAGATTTCAGGTGGTATAAATGTTGAGAATTTAGGATCTGTTCTTTCTATAGAAGGGTTTTTTGTATTGCAGATACATTCATTGTTTTGTCTCTCATAAAGGAAGAAATAAATTCACTAAAATGTTCTGGTCTTACTGAGAAAGCATCTATTTTCGAGAAAGTATTGGCTTCTCTTAAGAAGTCTTTCCTAATTTCCAGTTAGTCATTTTGGTTTAGTGACAAAGCTGTTCTGTTTGAGCACAATACATTTACAGTGACTCATCACAATCCTCCTAACTTCGGTCCTATAAACCTACTTGAGAAGCTCTGTCTTCTGCAGCAGTACCAGAAACTTGAAGGCAGATGGAGCTCCTGTATGCCATGTGCTGACATACCACTACTTGATGTTTAGGTATCATCGACTTTTGGTTTAAGTCTTTTTACTTTCAGTTAGTTACTGTGTTCAGCTGACTCCTTTTTCAAGGGCACAGTGATGCTAATGAAAAACCTAATTTGGAAGAAAGTTCCTTGTACTGCCTGCTGTGGTTGGAATCAGCACTGCTCAAAATATAAGCTTTTAAAAGAGCCCGTCACTAAATTGAGCTGAACTCATTTATTTGAGGGAAGTTTCCTGGTAATCACATTGATTATGTTATGGAATAGATTTCCTAAGAATTAATGGAAAGGACTAGTAATGTCAACAAGCTGCAATTGGAATGGAACAACCCTAGCACTGAATAAGTGAGCAGTGGGTTTTGGCCCTGATTGTGCAGTTTTTGCTCATTCTGAATTCCCACTGATCTAATTAATCTCAATTGGAAAATGAACAATGCCTCCCTGACTGCCCTAGAAACAATTAGCAGAGGAATTTGCCTCTGTTAATGCACTAAGCAAATGTAACAATAGGCAGAATCAACATTTCTGCCTCTGCTCCATCAGGAAATCTCAGTGTGGGATCACCACAAAGGTAACAAATCAGCCAGTTCTCCATGGCTCATAGGTGTTAGTCCTTTAATAGCTGCTAAAGGTGCACAGAGCTGGTATGGAGATACAAGATAATCAAAGCTTTAAAATTAATTTCAAATAAACAAGTATTATTTTTCAGATTATCAGCATTGCTCTATTTCACCAATGCATTAATGAATAAAATGTTGTTTATAATTTGGAATTCACTGGATGAAGCTCATTGAACTTGACTGATTTGGTTTAATTACAGCCATTTAGAATATTATCTCCAGTACTGCTTCACTTTAAACCAGAATAGGAATAAAACATAAATAGCAAATTTGGTCAGCATATGGATGTTTATTATTTTCAGGCAGCAAATGGCATGAAATGTTCTTTGGTCTATTTTTGTATGACCTCAATAATATTATTTTTTACCACTGCCCTCTGCTGTCATTGAGGCTGTTGCGGGGGTTACTTGTTCATCTTTCTGCCTGGCCCAAGATCTGCTTTCTTTTCACCTTCATTGCACTTCCTTTTAATTCAACCCACAGATCTCCTGAGCTTGCAATAGCTGTCAAAAGATTCCTGCGTATTTCCTGTTATTTATTTGATCTAATCAGACCAAAAGTTATTATTTGTTCACCTGAGAACAGTAGTTTTAAGCGTATTCTGAGGTGGTTCCTACTTGAAGATACCAAATGTACTTCAGTTCTTTAACCTGACACAACTCTTGTTGCCTAATTTAATTTTCTTTCTCCTCTCCTAGCCATTTATTTTTCTGAGGGCAAAGTCCCATGCTCTTCTGTGCGTCAGAACAGTCACATTTTGTACAGAGGCTCCATATGGCCAGTAAAGCTTTGTTCCTTCTATAAATTTACCTTACAACTTTGATAAAATACCAAATCGTTATACCCCTGTACACACAGTCCTATCATTTTGTACATGTAAGCTTGAAATGGAAGTGTGTGGCATTTGTTTTAGTGACAATAGACATTCTTGAAACTACGTATTTTCATAGATTTATGAGATGTTTGTATTTTTAAAGAAAAATTCCAAGTGAGGTGCCAACTATCTTGGTTGTGTAAGAGTGACCCTTTTTGTAATTTAATTCTGCCATTCATATCAGAAGGGTGTTAACTCTGTGGCCTGTTACATTATGATAGAAGCTAGGCAGGTGGTGAGCTATTTTTCATTCCAAGTGAATATAAATAGTGAAGGGGGGAAGCATGGTGTATACACAGCTCTTTGATTTATGCAACATATTGTGGAACCTGTTAGAGAGAAGTCAGATATAGAAATCTCCTGTTCCTGAGACCAGTGGGAGATACGCTTTTAGAGAGCTTGCAGGGTTTCTCCTTTTCATGTAAACCTTCCCTCTCGTTACCCGTGGGGTCTGACCTTTCTTTATATTGAACACACTAGGAATAGCTTAAGTACATGCCTGGATATTCCATGTGTTGGGGAGATGCTCAATAGACTGTTTCCTGTTAAGTGCAGAATTTTTAGTTTTTGAGAACAGACCAGAAAATTAAAGATACTTATTTTCTTGTTATGCCCTGTGTATCCTCTCAGAATTTTTTCATGTCCTTCCTAGGCACTGTGTTACTGAAAAGTCTAACAGTCAAAATTAGAGCTACAGCTGGTAACAAAAGACCTAAGTGGACTTGAGGAGATCCTTACCTCCTTGGTTTTGTCACTTTCGCACTACAGCATTGATAAAGAACTTTCCTGATTATAAAACTATGGCATAATGCCAGCTCCCACTCCCCTTCTCTTGATGTGAGGAGTGGTTTGAACAATATGGCTTTGTGTCTGGCACCAGCTCCGCTCCTAGGGAACTACTCCAGACCATATGTGTGGAGCAGGTTAACATGTTCTGTCTAACAAAAGGAGCTAACTTAGCTTCCATTCAAAATTAGAAATGGAGACTCAGAGTAACTTTGACTGACTATAACTAGACCCTCACACTGAAATTATATTTCACTTTACTAATAGCATGGGAAAAACAGTCATGTGCCTTTTACTGTCTTCCAGGGATTAATGCCCCATAATTATGGGACAGTGAAGTAATTAGGTCTATTAAACCCCTTTAGTGACCTAGTGCTTTTAGCATGGAATTCATGCTCAGTGAGTTCAAGTTTCTTAAATACATATTGATGTATTAGAGCTGCTGTCTTCATTTATAATGGTAATCCATGGGTACCTAGAGCTACAAATTAGCGATATCCCTACCAACACAGGTTACCAAAGCAGCACAGCTGTAATTTTATTATATCCTGAAATTATGTTTTCTCCAGTTTGTTTTGAAAATATACTCTAAATAGTCTTAATATGCCCCTCAATAAGTGACGAACAAGAGGAAACTGATAATGTGTTTTGATATTATGAAGCGGACAAGCATAATTCCATGGAAGATTTATGTGGCACAGTATGCCAGCATGTAGCAGCATATGTCAAATTCATATGGGTTGATGACAGGGTAAGTTCTGTTTTGCTTAAGAGGGGGCTCAGCTCTCGATAGCTTGGCCATCCCTGATGCAGAGAAAACTCTGTCAGTGAAGCAAATAAGTTTTTCCTGCTTCCATCTGCAGGTGTTCCCTCTGACCTCTTCACCATACATATATTTTCAAAGCAATACAGGGTGAATGGCAAATCCTTTGTAAGTGAAAAATACTCAGTCCTTTTCCTTCAGTTCCTTAGGGGAAGGACTACTGAAACAACATGAAACTACTACAGATGCTTTTCCTTGCTGAAAGATAAAGTCAAAGATCAATGCATGACAGCAATATTGAAAGATAAAAGAGGCAAAGTTAAGCAGATAAAAGTATCATAACATAAGTGCTTAGATGTGTCTCAGTGTTCCGACCTCTGCTGCTACCATAAAGTGTTTGAGTTTGTTCAATACCTGATAGGAAAAGAGTCCAAGATCCAAAGAAGATGTAGCATGTAAAGGGGAATGTCCTTGTTCAGTAAGGATGGAATTTATGCCGTGACAGACAGCCCTATTCAAAGAGAATTACCATCTTTCAGAGAACATGCAAAGACCACTTGTAAGGCGCTCAGTTATGTTTAGTGCTGTGGGTCCATGTTAAGATATGCAAGTGCATTCCTTCCCCTTCTTCAAGGAGAGAGCAGGAAGAGGTTTTTTTTTTACTCTTTGTTTTGAATTGTAATGCAGAATTCTCGAGTACTGTTGAACCGTTTCAATATTAGAAACTTTTGCAGTGTTTATAAGGGTTTAAAAATATTTTTGCATCTGGCAGATGTGAGGGGTGCACTGTGTCTGGCTGAGATAGAGTTATTTTTTCTCACAGCAGCTCAAATACGCTTCTTTAGAATTGTGAGCAAGATAATACTGATATCACACTGCTGTTTTAGCTATTTGAACCATGCTTGCATAGAATCATAGAATGGTAGAGGTTGGAAAGAGACCCCTGCAGAGAAGTTTCTCTTAGAACAGATCACACAGGAATATATCTAGAGACTTCACAACTTCTCTGGGCAGCCTGTGCCAATGCTCCGTCACCTTCACCATGAAAAAGTTTTTTCTTACGCTTAAATTGAACTTCCTGTGTGTGCACTTTCAGTTTGTGCCCACTGTCCCTTGTGCTACCACTGGCTCCACCAAGAAAAGCCTGGTCCCATCCTCCTAACATTCACCCTTTAGATACTTATAAGCGCTGATGAGATCTGCTCTCAGTCTCCTACTCTCCAGGTTGAACAGCCCCAGCGCTCTCAACCTCTCCCTGTATAGCAGATGCTGCAACCCCTGATTATCTCAGTAGCTTACACTGAACTGTCTCCCATGGTTCCCTGTCCCTCTTCAACTGCATCAAGATGTCTCTTTCTCACTCTGCCCCCCCACAGTTGCTATTTCCACCACTATAAGCAAATGACATTTGCCTTGGTAGGTTCAGGGCAGTGATGTAATAAATCTGTGACGCCTCTCCATACAGTTACTACAGCTGCTGTCCATAGCACCAGAAGACCTATGATGTTAAAAACTGTCACTGCCACTCATGTTGCTAAATTAAGTCTTTTAAAATACTGAGGCGGGGGTGGGGGGGCCCTTGGTGGCAATATATACACTTTCCTGTGAATGACAGTAACTCAGGCATATGAGCAAGAATGAATCTGCTATTTTTCCCTGTTAGACATTTCAGTGACTGTTACAAATTAGGTGAATTTATTTATGTCTCATAAATGCCATGGCTCTTCAGTTAATTCAGCAGGTTGATAAAAAACTGCTCTGTAGTGTAAGGGCCTTAACTTCAGCATGGAAGCTGATTCATGTAACAAACAAGTACATTTATTAGCTTAATGTCAGACACCGAGGCAGCTGAAAACAATGAGATAAACAATGGTCATATGCATAGAATGCTACATCTATGAAGTTTGATTCCCTTAGAAAAGATACTCTTACTAATGACTTTTGCTTATCCTATGGAAGGCAATCGTCTTTGTGTCATTAAGTCAAATATTTGGAGTATTTTAATTTATTATTTCATTTTGCATGCTGTTTCTGATGGAATATTGTTTTCTGTCAGGGCATCTTGGCAGTTTTCGTTGCTTTGTACTACCCTGTGCCCTCCCTCTGTCTAATCCATGGCTTTTATGAGCAGTATCTAAGTAACCAGATAGAGCAACTTGAAGTAACATGAACAGCTACTTTGTGACAGGTCATAAAATAATGGTAGGACATAGCTTTGTGTAACATCAAACCGTAAGTTTCAGTAGATGGCTGGACAGCTTTGCGGCAGCTGAAAACACTGATCTTACGGGTGGCACCATCCATTTTTCCCATCTCAACTAATCTCTGTGAAGGATTATTCCACAATTAGCAGGGTGTCTTAATTGATTATTTGTTTTCTTGGGACTTTTCACTTTTATTTTTCAGTCTTAAATTCTTTGTGTGACACAGAACTTGGCAATATGCAAATATCGCAAGCACTGTAGCACTGCTCCGAGGCTTGTAGTATTTCTCTATGCTTTTGTTTCTACAAAGCTAGAACAGGAAAGTATCTTCTGGAGGGAAAAGGCATTACTCAATAAAAGTGAATTTGAAATCTAAGACCAAAAAGAGAAAGGAGCAGAGAACTCTGCACTTTGTCTCACAATAGCACATTACACATAGAGCTTTAAGTGCAAAAATATTAAATGTCCAGGCTATTGTACAGATTCTCGTATCTAGATGTTCAATGAGAGCAAAGCCAAGCAAATGTTGGTGCAGGAAAGAAACTATTGGTACCAAGGAGGAATCAAGGTAAATGCGGAACTGAGAAAATTACTTCAAAATATTTCTAATGCATTTGTTGGAGACAGAGGGTCACTCAAAGATAAAGAGTGTCCATATCCATTGACTTTCCTGCACTAGCTGGCCAGTTCAAGCAGATTAGTTAAATGCAATGTGTGTGAGGAACATAATATTTCTACAGAATGATTTATGCTCAGTATTTCATTGGTTTATAGAAGTGCTGCTTGCAAAGTAGTTTCATGCATATTTTAAAAGGCTATTTCAAGTGACCAGAGACAGGAAGGCCATGTAAGATTTGTAGATTGCAAGTTTATAAAAGGAAAAGAAATGGAAAAGAAATGAAACCCCATTCAAGCAGTATTTGACTTTTCCAACCCATGTGATGGACATAAGTGAACTTCCAGCATTTTGTTCAGGACATGTTGCCATGTTCCCCTGTTCTCAGATCTTTTGGATTCTTCCTTCCTATCTCTCAGTAAATAAGTAATATCTAATCCTTTTGAAGATAAGTCTAGTGAAATGACAGAAGTAGAAACATGCACTAATCAGAAAAGCAAACTTACCATCATATCTAAGTTTACATGGATTCTACAAATATTTAGTC
This sequence comes from Phoeniculus purpureus, assembly GCA_028565055.1. Lineage (NCBI taxonomy): Eukaryota > Metazoa > Chordata > Aves > Bucerotiformes > Phoeniculidae > Phoeniculus > Phoeniculus purpureus. The sequence continues at coordinate 15,519,750 of JAOXOE010000705.1, read as the reverse complement.
AACAAACCATTTTATTGCCCATATGTTTCTCTCTGTGATCTTATTACCTTTTTATTTTGACTTAGTAGGTAAGATTATTAGGAGTTTTACTTTCTTCTTTCAAGAACTTAGAAAGAAACACGGCAAAGTTTTCCAAGCAAAAAATTGCTGGAGAGAGTTCAGCACAGAACGACAAAGTTGATGGAGTAGAACACCTCCCTTACGAGGAAAGGCTGAGGGAGCTGTGTCTCTTGAGCTTGGAGAAAAGGAAACTGAGGGGTGACCTCATTAATGTTTATAAATATGTGAAGGGTGGGTGTCAG
>JAOXOE010000705.1:15457533-15519348 GCA_028565055.1 Phoeniculus purpureus | reverse complement strand
AAACTGAGGGGTGACCTCATTAATGTTTATAAATATGTGAAGGGTGGGTGTCAGGAGGATGGAGTCAGGCTCTTCTCAATGTCATCTCATGATAGGACAAGGGGCAATAGGTGTGAGCTGGAACATAGGAGGTTCCACATAACTATCAGAAGGAACTGCTTCACAGTGAGGGTGACAGAGCACTGGAAGGGGCTGGCCAGGGGGGTTCATGGAGTCTCTTTCTCTGGAGATGTTTAAAACCTGTTTGGATATGTTCCTGTGCAGTTTGGTCTAGTTGGTCCTGCTCTGGCAGGTAGATTGGACTAGATGATCTTTTGAGGTCCCTTCTAATCCCTAATGTTCTGTGATTATCAGTTTTTTGATGAGCATTGCAGCAAAGAGGTTTCATTATGTCAAATTTGGTTCAGCCCCAAGCTCATGGTGACTAGAACAGCAATATCTTTGTCCTGTTTTCACAACTAATCTTCTACTGTAGACTAGAACTTTCCTGTAGTTTATTTTTTGAGGGTTTTGTGGTTTTGTTAACTGGACCTGACATCAGGTAACAACTTCTGTACCATTCCAGCAAAATTGCAGCTCTGGACATATCTACCACTGGTTCAGTTTGCATTTGGATCTTACTGATGGCTCTGTACAGCTCTAGCTATTGGCTTCCACACAACCCTTAGCTATAGGGCTCAAGTATATGTCTAACCCTCCGTAGAGAATTAGGAAGGAAACCATATATAGTCAGGGTGGTGATCAAAGTTTGGGCTCCAGGCTAACATACCAGTATGGATAAACCTTGGATTAGTACTGTGTCACTGCTGGGATGCAGCTGCACTGAACCTCCAGGGGGGAGACACCGATAAACATTTTTAAATGGCATACAATCCAAAGTCAAATTCACCAGTGCAACTGATAAGGATAGGAGCACTTGATGACTGCGAGACCATAGCTACAGATTACTAGTCAGCTCTTTTCCCAGCAAATGCAACTGTACATGTAAATAGTCCACTTGAGATTTTAAAGTGCTTTAATTTCCTGGAGCTGTGTACAGATCATATGAGACCACAGAGACAACAGCCTTAAAAGGGTAAGAAAAGCCACTGCTCTTGTTGCAGCCAGAAAAGTTTCTACAGTCCGATTGTCCTTCTGTTATTAGGCTGACTACAGAAAGAATGTGAAAAAATTAGGTGTTTTGAACTGCGTCCTGAAGCGGAGAAGTTCTGTGAACAATCACTCTGAGTGTTACAAGCTTCCTGCAAAGATTTTGATTGTCCATTCAAATTCAAGTCAGTTCTAGATGACATTAAAAGCAATGTCCTGACTTTTTTCATTGCCATTGCTGAGGAGAGGGAATCACAGAGGTAAAGCAGCCTCAGAACATTCAGGGCTTATGAAATTATAATTGACCTGCCTCAAAAGCAAATTTAGGTAAAATATGTTGGCGACTTCACCCATCCTAAGTTTCAGTTAATTTCAAAACAAGTTTTAATGCTTCATTGTGCTTGTACTGGCTGTCTGGTCTGAATGCAAGATGGAAATAAATGCCCATTCTGAGGTCACCTATGAAGGCTCTTGTGTTATTATGGTTAGATTTCCTAATACCCCCAAAAAACATAGAGACCACAAATAAGCATCTTCCTTAAGCCTTTAGAACATGGTTTTTTCCAAGTTTTTCAGGGTGCAGTAGGTAACTGCTCATAACAGTTTAGCTGCCTGCAGAAACCACTAGATCAGACAAATTTTTATCTTTTTCATTGCAACTATTCTGGATGCAAAATTGATTTGGAGAGGGGAAGCCAATGCATCACAGAGTTGAAGGTTTTTTTTCTCTTAAGCTGGCCTGCAACATGATGATAAGCTGAGGTAGAGCAGCCTTACCACGGTGGCCAGTGTCAGCTGGTGTCAGGCTTTTGTACTAACACTTCTCCCCAGCACTGAAAAGCATTCAAGACATTCGCCTTTTGTTTATAACTCTTTCCATAAATGATATTAATCTGAAGTAGCTCATGAGGCAAGAAGTACTTCAGTGTAAACCTTCAAAGGTTGATACCAGCAAGAGCTGCACACAGGCAGCCTTGTTTGGAATTGTTTCCCTCTTTGCTTTTCAATGCTTGAGCCCATTCCAAGACTGTGTTCTTTAAAGAAAAATTTGAAAACAACACAGCAGGCACCAGGCAGAGAGACAATTCTTCAACACTGCTCTTCTTCCCCAGGTTGCACTTGTCACAGTCCAGTAGCAGACCTGGGGCCATGTTCACAGTTCTTTGGGGAGCAAGTTCTATTTGCTGTAAACTTGCTCATTTTATATTTGACGCTTAAATCTTTAATCCTTTATGGTAAGCAAAACACATTAGTGCTTTCTTCACAATTTACTCTATAAATGATGGAATTACAATTTTATGGCACCTTTGATAAGGTGATTTAAAACCATTTCATAAATGCTACTACATCTCATTAAGCCTATTGAGTTTTTTTAAACTCTTTTGAGAGACAAATAAACTAGAATTCAGAGTTGCAATGTCATTTTGTTAAAATTGAAGTAAATGAGAATTTGGGAATAGAACCCAAATTCTTGTTCATATTACTACCCAGGAATATTATTGTACACCACTAGTCTGAGGTAATGATCAGAGGTTCAACATGGATCATGATCAATCCCATTGGCTTTCAACATTCAATCTGTACCATCAAAAGTCAAGCATGCAAAACATAAATTCTTTTTCATGAGAGAACCAGCTATAATGGATTACTTGCTTGTGACTCAATAAAATACATATATATTTACAACTACTGCTTTCACAGGAATTGCTTATACAATCTCCAACAGCTCGGTGGTTTTAATGCTGTGGCAGCCTCACTTTCCGTTTATAGAGCTTGCATGTTCACGTAATAAAATATTATCCTAGTCTTCAAGTCCAATATTTGCATTCACAATTCAATTATATAGCCATATTGTTGAAAAAAAATGGGTGTAGATGTAAATTTTTTGCATTACTGAAGAGCTAATAATGTTGTTTTAGTGCAAGCCCACTGTCTATCACACAGAGATGTTCAATGCCCAAATCAGTCAAACTGAATTTAATTTAGACATCCAACTCCCTCAGGCCTGGTTGGAAAATGTCAGCCTAAAATAGTATATGCTTCAGTACAACAAACTAGACAGCCAATTCTGATACATATGTCTGCATGTACAAACAAATGGCACAACACAGTATATCAGAGCTGAACTGCCATTCGCAGAATTAAGATAACCATAAGGAGCTGCAGGAGCATTGCTTCCTTCCACTTGCGTAACACCTAAATAAAAGGAAGGGAAGAGCTCCTTAACTTCACCAGGTAGTGACTAAGGATCACAGGAAAGACTAAAATAGCTACCACTGAGGTACCAGTTACAGACTGGCCCAAATGCCAAGGGTTTAGAAAGTGATCTAATGCTCTAAACAAGATTATATGTATTGGGTAACTTATGAGCCAAGAACAGAATTTAATGCTACTCAGTAACATGAACACAGAAACCAGTAATAACATGATTATTTGCTTTTGTACAGGTCAAAACAAAATGTTTCTTAACTTCATTTTCAGTTAAGAAAGTTAGGATTTCAAATGTACTGCACAAATACTTTTGCTTGTTCAGCAAGCAAGCAAAATGCAGAAGTTACACATACCTAGTGTACAAGAACAGTCATAATCTGTTCGCTACCCTAAACCTCCCCTGAAAGAATGAGGAAAGCTTGCACAAAGTGTGCTGAACAGTAAAAAAATTGTTTAGTATAGCAGAGAAAACAGCCACAATTTGAGGACACAGAGACAGCACAGCAGATCAGGTAGTTGCAAAAGCAAGTTCGTTGAAACATAGGAAAATACTACCTATCTTAATTAAATCCCAGAAAGAAACCTTCATTATTTTTGTAATGATTCCCCTCCATTAAACAAACTCAGGTGGCAACACCTGACTTTACTGTTCATATATAATTTAGGTACTACACATCCTATCTTAACTAACAGCATTTTAACATTAGGCCACATATAGAAAAGATTTGAGGTTTGTAATAAGTAGGATTGGTTTTCATATTCTTTGATAATAAAAACTGACATTAGTGAGCTCATGTAAGAGTTGGTATTTTTTCTTCTTTGACCATCAATTCCTAAATGATTTAGTCACTGTTTCTCTCACAAAAAGCAACTGTGCTGCTGAAAGAAAGGCCAGGAATTGGAATAGCTACACACAGGGATCTTAGCCCAGAAGTAACCAAGACAGAGAGGCGCCTGGAAGTGACAGAATGGGTAAAAGGGCACACAAATAGAGCACACACGAAACCTAAGCAGGTACAACCATTAGCCTGAGAGCTGGCAACAGTATAAAGATGCTTTCCAGATAGGCAGTTTATACCCTGGCAGATCTTATTCTGGTTCTTTGTAATGAACTAAGGTTCTTCATCTCAGTAACAGGAACTTGGCTCATCCAAATAATCTTCAGAACTAGGGAAGTGCAAAAGCAAGCAGTGAAAATAAAACCCCATATTTGTAGTTGCTGCTGACTGGTTCTGCTAGAGAATCTGACACTGGCATCTGCACTCCATAACTTAGGGAAAAAGTTGTGCTTTTCAGCAGTGCCATCTGCCACTAACCTGTATCTAAGTTATTTCTTAATCCATCAGCACGTCTGAGAACTTTGCTGGGGTAGGAGACAGGTACTCTTCTTCATAAGACAAAGTGAATTTTATCATGAGTCGTGGTACCTTCTTTCCCCTGCTGTGGATCATGGCATTAGGGTGACAAGCAGGCCTCAGAACACCAGTGCACAGTGCTAAGGACACAGTGTTCCTGCCAGAGCAGCAGAGAAAGCTGTTCATCTGCTCAGAAGCAGAAGTCATAGCAGTATGGCCTGAATTACCCATCTCAGCCTAAAACCAACAGTGATACTCACGTCTGTGAACTGCAGAAGCTGAAGAAGTTGCATGTAACCCCTTCTGTTTCCCTGTTGTCCTTGATAGAGCTCCAGCTAATTGTTGGCAGATCACTGGGGGCAATAATTGCCTCAAGTGACAAAGCCCATCTGCTAGAGCACTCATGCACTCTTGAGTTGTGCTGGCGGTTTGCAGGCTTTGATAATGGGAGGTTCCTCCCCTCTGCTGTTGCCGGCAGGAAGTGTTTTATTTATGATACCACAAAATATTTGGTCAGTTTCAAGACAAAAGAAGGGAGACTGTTAATGCTTGCTTCCCAAAAATAAGCTTTTCAATCTTAGTCCACTGAAAACATGCCCTAAAAGGGAGTTGCCCATTTAGATTGCTTTGGGTTTGATCATCTCTTGCATAAAGTTCATGTCCACTTACTATTTACTTCAGTGGTGTGGACTCAGGGCCCATTTCTCAGCCATTCTTTGCAAATGATACCGTACTCAATCCCTAAGAAATCAGCTTTTTCTACTCCCCCTGCTCCTCCAAGTTGAAAGGTATGCGTGCCAGGCTAAGAGAGGGATCCATCCACCAATATATTGAACACTCTACCACGAACTGGTTTGCAGAAAACAATTTAGCAACTTGGAAGAGTTATTTTAGCAATGTCCACATCCTGTGTCGGTTTCTAAGGGGAAAACCAATGCATTTATAAATAACGCCAATTTTGTTTTGACTGAGGATTATATCCACTCAGCAATGCTAGTGCAAGTTTTACTTATCTTTTTGTTTTTCCCTAGAGTTAATGTACACTTCAAGTGAATTCCCAGGCTTCAAATGAGGTTCATCTATTTTCAGCTACAAGTCAGCAAAACCATATTTGGTATCACATAGAATGAACAGCAAATCTGCAATCTAGATTTTATAACAGCAGCTTGATCTATCGCTACGTTATTTACTCTTAATTGAACAAGAGAGCAAAATAAGATGTACAGTTAGTTACTAAAGAAAAATGACGCTGTGTTACGTTTTCCTCTAAGGAATTCATTTTTTAATATTTTGTTTATTTTCTTCTGTGATTCTGTGATCCATCCTTTAAAAAAAAAAAGCAAGGAATTTGCCTGCTAGTCCTATCATCCCTGGTAACTTCAGTATGCTACGTAATTATCACTTGTTATAAACATCTTGTAGAGCAAATCTAAGTAGCTTGTTGGATTTTATGAAAGTGCAGCCTTTTAAATATTTCATACGCATTTACAGCGGTCTAAGAGATATTATGTCTTATTTAATTTTTAATAAAGAAAACAGAACTTATTATATTTTTCATATTACTTGGCTCTTTTCCTTCTGCAGGAAAATTCTACCGTTCTTCCTAGTAATGTGCTAGTACTAGTCTAACTGAAAGAAATTGATTACATTTAAAGAAACTTACTAACTTAAATTTTTAGAGAAAGACTTTTCAATGGGAATTGTGCAAACTGTTGCTTTGTGATAAATAATTTGATGGTGAGTAGCAATATCCATCAAAAAGACAAGGCTTGCAAAGCTGAATCCAAGCCACAAAAGTTGCCTGATTCAGAGTTCACAAAGTGAGGCCAGTCATCTCTTGGCACGGGCTGGGTTTGTGGGCTATTTTAACTGTCCTTTCTGCATTATAACAGCAGCTGCGGGGGTTGTATCCAGCATAGCTGTTTGGACAGCATGTCAATAGAAGTTTCTCCAGATGTAGATTCGAGTGTGCCAAACAGTCTGGCTCTTCAGTATAAAAAGCAAACTGGAAGATGAGACAGTGGTGCAGCACTAAGCAGTAAGCTCAGCTCAAAGAACCTGCCTGCTCTGAAAAACTGAAATGGCTCCACAGGGCTGAAGTTAGAGTGTGACACAAAAATGTGTCAAAACCTTCTTTCCCTCTCCTCCTCAAATTTTGTTATTCCCTCACAATAATACAAGTTGTCTAGTAATTGATATAAATTTAGAATAATTGCTACTGAACATTTCAGAAAATTGATTTTATACCCATAATACTTAAAATGTACCTGCAAATGCTGTGTCTTATATACAAGCACTTTCTCCTAAATATAGGATAGATTACCAGCTACCCAATCAATCAATTTTTTTACTATGCAATGAGATAGGACCTTGTGGAATAAATAAATACTGCAAAGGTACACCCTACCTATCAGAACATCGTCTTTATAATGTTGCTTGTTCTTAGTCTATAGAAATTGTCAGCTTTAACTCTTCCCACCTTAAAAATATTCACGTTCAATAAAGACCAATAGAGTGTCTATGCATTACCTTGCAATTATCTGAAGTTTTGTTGAGTGCAGTCTAACATGGTAGATTATTTTGTTACTGCATGTCAAATGTACAGTACCTGGGATGTGTTTAGTGCACCACTGCTTACTGTCCAAGGAATAGCCTAAAATACCAAATAGTAGAAGCGAGGCTTTTCATCTGGGATTCGGATTATTTCATTAAAGGAGGAATCACAAGGGGGCTGGGAAGAGTATGTGTGTTCTCTGGTATTCTGTAGCATACTTTTACATGAAGTTTAGTATGAGTTTCCAGATTCTCCTTTTCCTCTTCTTATTTTCTCTCTTTTTGCACACCACCACAGGATCCTTAGATGCACTTTATACCATGGTCAGATGATGTAAAAGCAGATTTTGCAGATGTAGTGCCAGTTACCACATGAAGTCCATTCTCTCAGTTACTGCCACTGAAAGCATCTGGAGGTGCTTGCAGAGATGTTTGCAAATAACTTATTTTAAATAGACTGAGTGTTGAAATTAAATCTTGACATTCTGAGCTAGTGGGCTGAAAGCATTCAGATTTCCTCCCACCACAGGAACAAGATCTACCTTTGTATGAAGTATTGCTGGCATTTGAACGATAGATCTCTGAAAACTCCTAAGTTTCTATCTAGTCGCATTCAACTGGAAAATATCACATAAGCAAGACAAATAAATAATTTGATCAGTCTCCCAAGACAGAACTACACATCTGAAAGTATGTTTGTTTTCTAACTGTATGAGTTGATCTGGAAACATCTGTTGTTTGGTTTTTTTTCCCCCCTACAGTCTTCACTTTCATTTTAGTAAACACAGTTTTTAGAACATTTAGCCTCAATTTTAGCCCCCAACTCCCCAAGGACTAATACTGTGACCCAAGGTGACTCCCACTCTCCACATTCTTTGGCTTGCTTGAAATGGCTATGATACATTAGGGAAAAGAAAAACATCTGCTTATAGGTTCCAAATTAAAAAAAAAAGTTGAATTAAATTAACTATATCCTCCTTTAGTTTGAGTGTCACAGGGCTAACCTGAGCATTGCTCTGAGTAACAGCACTTTTCAATACATCTGTATATTCTAGTGGAAAACATGCATTTGAGTTTTCTCTTTATCACTCTACGAAGACAGACTATGAAATGTGCATTGCCGAATTATGTGTTGTAGTACCTTTCCTTACAAATCTCATTTGGCACCCACAGTAAGAACAGGATTGATAGTGATTCAAGAAACTGCTGAGTGAGTTTTTAATTAAATCCTTTTTGGCTGAGCATCTTTTTGCATCTTGTTAGACTCTATGTTCCTCTGCACTTCTCAGAGATATTTAGGCACAAGAGTCACACAAATGCCTGATGGAAAAGACAGATGAGTCAAACTGCTGGAAAGTTCCCAGGGCAGCAGTTCAGATCACTAACTCATCAGACTTTTTCCTCCTTTAAATGTCAGATGCGTCACTGATTTGATAGCCATTGCCTGAAGAGATTTGATTATGTGCCACCATCACCCTCTTGATTAATCAAAGCAGCAAGAGCAAAGAAGAGAATATGTTAACCTCCAACTTTCCTCTTAATTCTTTGGAAGAAAAATCAGTAATTCTCTTGTTTAACTCCTCTGCCTAAGTGACAATAGTAAGTAGTGACAGACGTGGTCAGACAGCCACTCATTGTTTTCACAGGATCTTGCACTGACATTAAGTGAAAGGCTAAACAGTAAGAAAAAAAAAAAAACAATGAACTGAAAGCAGCAGTTTTCAATTACAGACAGAATTTGCCTTTTTACAGCGTTAGAATAGCAGGCTATCTTGCAGGCAGATGCTCTCTACAACACAAAATGAAAGCAGCAAACAACATTGACCTAAACTATAACCTTGGTCCCCTTGCATGCTTTTCCAGGTTCAAAAAAGCTGACAAAAATAGATCAAATAACACAGACCCACACATTGAAAGATCAACCCACCATGAGTCTCCTTCCGACTACTGTCCCAAAGTACAAAAATGACTGTCAGGAAATGAGGCTAACATGACAGGCTTCTCATTCTTAACAAAGATGAATCAACTTGTTCCATTTCTCTCATTCATCATGAAGACCCAGTGTCCCTTCTTTGCATGAAATATTGAAAAAATAGATTTCCTTGAAGACAGATTGGTTATGCAGCCGAGTACAGGAATACAATTAATACAGGTGCATATCTCTTATGTCCTCTCTTTTCATATTAGTCACTGTCTTCTTATTTCTCTTAGTAAAAAACTCACTGAAATTCACTACAGAAGTAGAATACAGATAAAACTCAGGCAGCAATAACTGCTTGGGGATTACAAATCAACTTCTTACATGCATCTGGATTTTAGTTTTCCAAGTCTATTCAAGGTAATTACTGTAGAATGAATCAGTAAAAACAAAGACATCCTAGCTTTTTAGAGGCATTTTGATTTAAGTATATTGCATTTCTGTTCTATAAAACCTGAAGCTAATTGTATCTAGTGTTAGGATTCAGCCTCTCCAAACTTTTTCACCTGGAAAAAAGTGTATAGTTGAACAAAGGGGGCCTGGTCCTACCTATAAACTCCTGCCAGAATAACTTCACACAGTGATTGGGAAATTAAAACCAAAACCAGTGCTAGTGGTTTGTGATAAATAGCTGGAAATAACATCTTTCAACAAATATTGTTTTTCCTAGCCAAAGAAAAACTTCCTTGTTTGCTGGGCATGTTGCTTGTTATTTTGCACACATCCGGCTATCGTGATATATCAGAAAAAATTTAAGGAGTTTTCAACTCCTTAAATTCTGAGTATGATAAACATCTTTTTTCCCCCCTATTTAATTTTAATTTCTTTCTACAATTAAACATTAATCACCACCCATATTTTCATTGCATCTTTACAACATTATCACAACTGACAGGGAACAAATATCAAACAGTGTATTAAACACCAATGCACTGAGAGTCCTACTCCTCACCAGAGACACACTCCACATTGCAGAGAAGTCAGATCTTTTAAACAACAATGCCACTTAATTTTGAAGATGTAAGCTTAAAATATTTTTTTCTGATAGAGGCCACTTTCAGTGGAAACTATTTTGCTGGTAATTTCACTGATTTCAGAACACACTGTGATTTAGTCAGGAGTTCAAACACTGTTTTTCTGTTTTGCAAGAAATTCAGAACTACGCTTTTTTTAGCTCTGTTTATTAAAAATGGATAAACTCTTTAAAATAGTCTCACTCTTCTACACAAAAAAGTTCAAGACCTCTGTAATCAAGAGCAAATTGGGATAAAGGCATAATATTTTCTTTGTTACAAAGAAAATACGTCATTAAAGACAATAATAAACTCGACAGCATAAAAGGAGTAACCGTTTAAAGAACCCAGCTCTTTCAAAAGCCTAAACATTCATTTAAAATCTCACATCTGTCTTGATAGAAAAGTATAGAAGTTGAGACTTACCTTGGTGAAATGCCATGACACCAGGAAGGCTATGATGCTGGCAGCTCCAGGAGTTCCACCGTCTGTGTTTTATATTCTGCCTCTCACACTACTTGCTGTGGAACTCAGGAACCACTGCTTGTCCACCCACAGTAAGAAATATGCTCTGTTTTGCCATCATTTTTATTAATCACTGTGGAAGAAGTCTGCCTTTGCTGGAATGAAAAATTAACTTCATTCTTTGAACGGAAATGAACTCATTAGACTGAGAGGCCTTTGAGCAAGAAATTTATAGACACAAAGGACCTTTCCTTTGATAGTGCAACATTAAAAATACCAGACAGGAAACAAGAAAACCATCTGCATTGATTTTGATTGTTTAATACTCAAGAGTGAAAAAGTGCAAAATCACAAAGCTTATGCCACCACAAAAAAAAATGCAGTTTCATTGCAAATGACCAAAACACAAGTTGCCTGCAAAGTTTCACACAGCTGACATCAACAAACCCAGCCTCAACATTCTTACCGTCTTCTTAAACACCTGCTATTCACAAACACCAGCCAATACAGAGTTCTAAGTCTCTCACACATCTTCCTTTATATTTTATGTTATACTAGCATTTCTAGATCAGGGGTTTACACATCTGGAATACAGTGCCCCGTGTCTGATCTACACATAAATACATTAAATACATTAAGTTTTTACCCTTCCAATTACTAATTATAGTTTCAAAGCATTTTATTTAATCCAAACTCTGCAGTAAAGTTCTTATTTGCATTTAACGAAAAGCACAGGTTATATGAGTAAGCTTCAGAAGTACATGCTGACCGAGGTTATATCATCAATCCTTTCAGCTATGGGTTATACTAGTTTTGCATAAAGCGATCAAATAGGCCGAGTTATAACATCAGACAGCAGGTTATACTCGTTCATGCTAGTAAAAGCAGGTACCTACAGTCCTCATTCAAACACAACCACTAGGCCTGTAGGATACAGTTCTTCCCCAATACGTTGCCTGAAGAGAGTGATAGCCTTTTTATAAAACTATATCAAAGTGTCTCAGGTTAATGAGAACTAAGTGAAAAACAGGCTGCTTACACAAGCATTTTAAAAACTGAAACCCTTCTTACATGAGATATCTTGGTTTTCACAGCCTGTAAGAATTGTGCATACCTTTAAATGTTATGGTAACGCACTGTTCCAGCTTCTCACATTAGCCAACTTCCAATAATTGATTAAAAACCTGATTTTCAAGTTCTTAACTACTAAGGAAAGTCCACAGAACAAGTTCTTTTCTCTCCAGGCAATCAAAATAGCAGTACAACCTGGTATAACCTACTATAGCCAATAGTGATGTGTGAAGGAATTTTTAAAGAGCTGTTGTTGCCTCAGTAAAAACTACTGATTTTCAATTTTTATTTTTTTTTTCTCCTTCAATGCTAAGGCCATCTACATATTCTGATTTAGTCATTCCTTACTGGTTCATTCCTTTGTCTAAAAATATAATCCTCTAGATTATAATCCTATAAACACAACAGAGCGTTGATACGGTTGTTTCTAAGGAGCATGTCTGTCAAAGGTTCCACAAGCCACCAATAAATGGTCTGACCTTGCGAGTACCTTTTGTTGGTAACAAAATACACTTTCTGCAGATATCCTTGTATCTATTTTATAGAGAAATATTTAAGTTTAAGCTTAGAATAAACTTTGAGGAAAGTAACACTGACTTTTTCCTTTATCTTGTTGCTTATTACAGACTTAACTTGTTCCTTTATGTTGTTGTTTAGTACTTGACTCTCAGAATCTGGTAGCTTGTGGTTAACCATCTAGCTGGAAAATTTGAGCTTATACATCTTTATTAAAATCAACACTGAGATGTTGCCATCTTTTAAACCATAGGCTCAGCCAAGGAAACAAAGCTATACTATAATATTAGGAGCATTGCAATTAGTAACATCCTACTCATAAAAATAGAAGCATACAAACTTTGGGGGGCAGATATGGGTAACTTTTTGAAAACTTTATCCATGACACAGTGAACAGTATAAATACTCTTAGCATGCATACAGACCTCTAGTGGTTCTACAAACAGTTTCCTATTCCTTTTCCAGCTGTTGGTTACATTTCCAACTTCGAACAAACAATTTCATACCACAGGATTGAAAGATAACCAATCCGGAGCACACTGGTACTCACACAAAACAAGGAAAACATACAGAAAAGTTTGCAGTGCAGACAAACCTTATGAGTAAATCTTTGGAACAGCTTTGTACAGTTTCAAACTTCATTACTAAGGCACACAACCATTAAACTGTCCCACATCTGAAACAGGACGATATGTCAGTCAGCATGGAGCTCCTCTTAAAGCTTTGCATTTACATTCATATTATAAAGCAGCAGTTCAGTTTTGACATATCTACCTTCTGTTAATATGAAGGGATCTGAAAAGTGACTAGCCATGCTAGACTAAGATAATTTAACTCGATGCTAATATGGATCTGCACACACAGAACTATGCTTACATAACCATGGGGGGAAATATTCTGAGTCAGCGACCACCGGACTAGCACAACAAGAGCTATCCGGATACTGGGGTGTTTCTACTCTGCTGAGAAGCAAGTGAGTGAGTGTGCGTGTGTGTGCACGTAAAAATAGCAGCTTCTGATTTGTATATCCTATTTCTCATACTCGTCCAGTATGGTATCTTCTTACTCCAGTGACAGAACTATTTTGGCTGCTATTTTTGCTCCTGCTAGCACTGCACAGTTCAGCACAGTCAGTGGTGCACCGACTCCTCTCATCCGGACTGTCAAGTCACGGAATTCTGATTGTAAAGTTAAATTTTGTCCTTCATTTAACCAAAGTGCAATCCAAGTGAAATTAGCTTATTTTAAAAGTATTTAAATGGAAGCAAACTTGGGCCTGAGACAATAAGAAAACAAAAAAGAAAAACTCCAATCTCAGGTTGGGTTTGCAAGGCATCTTCTCATTTGTAAACAAAGAAAGGTTTATCTGGAAGTAACACACAATGATCCTAAGTGTCATCGATGCCATTTCTACAAGTCTCCTTCTGAACAGAAGACATATTAGCTAACTTCACTGTGTTAATAATTAGGCTTTACACAATCATGTTTGACACATTGGACTTCCCTTGAGCAATACCTGGTATCAAGGTAACCCATGCACTGCAAAAAAGGTTGATGTTATTAAAGTACAAAGCCACTTCATCTGTAAAGATTTCTCCTTAACTCAGTGCAGATGCTATCTGCCCTATCCCCTCTTTTTAAAGGGAGACAGTAGTACATTTACTAGCCAGTACAATCACTTAGGAATACCTGCTCCAGCATTACCTTTTTTGTTTTTGCACTGCGTTCTAGCTACAGAAGTCATGTACTTTTTGTCCATTCTTGCTATCTGTTATAGCGGTAGTAACTGCACCTTAACTTTTCATTAGGTACTGCATAACTGCACAGAAATGGAAGTAAAAACCAGCTACCTACCACTTCCATTAATATTCTGTTACAGTGGCAGTTAGTAGCTTGAGATTTAAGTAGAATTGCTCGATATTTAAGTAACAAAGTACAATACAGTATTTTAAAAAATAGTAATGTAAAAATCCTATTCCAGCACACTCTCATTTATTGACCTGCTGTAAAAACAAAACAAAAAAATATCATCTGAGTTGCCCATCCTCTACAGGTGGAAAAATCTGAAGTATTTTGACACAGGTCGCTGAGGAAAAATGACTAATAGCATGATTTCTCCCCAATATAAAATTTCCAATGAAGTTAAAAGTGTGCTGAAGAGTTAGAGGCTTAGATTTGATACTTCTCAGTCCATTATTAATACTGTAAATAGTTTGAGTGTTTCTCCATTTTTTTTTCTTAAAAAACAAAAAAAAGGAGAATCAAAAATAGGCATCAACAACTTTCTTAGTAGACTTGATCGAAGAATCCTTTCAGAACCACTGTCCATCATTATCTTCATCATCTTCCTCCTGATGGTCCAGATAGATAAGAGCGACTTTCTTTTCATCAGAAATAACTGACCTTTGGTCTACCATTCTTTGCAACTGAACAGATGTATCAAAAAGTGACTTTTCCACTACCTGTTCACCATGATCTCGAGAAAAACTGCAGAGAACATAGCCGCTTTTTTCGTTTTCTACAATCTGGCCACTTTCAGAAGGGTCTTGCTGACTGGATATGAGCCTTGTTGCTTGTTGTTCTCCACTGTTTGTGGATACTCCACCCATATTGGAAACATCCATTTGAAAACTAAAAGATGCTTCCTTGGATCCTACTTTAATATGTTTTATAGACTTACTGCTCTCAGATGACTCTTCCATTTGGGCAAGTATCTCAGAAGTAGGTCTTGTAAAGATTATTTGCTCAGTGTGAGTTTCTGCAGGACTTATTTTAACATGCCTGAAAGACCTATTGATGTCTGAGCTTCCTTCATTCTCTGAAACATGTCCTTCTTTGTTGGTGAGCTCTGGAGTTTCAGATACAGAGCCATGATATGTGATTTGTTCGGTGGTTTTAACTCCCACTTGACCTACTCTAAAATGCTTTACTGAGCCTTCTGAAAGAGTCTGGCCTACCAGTTCATTGATCTCTGTATGCTCAGAGACAGGCCCCTGGTAGATTATTTTCTCAGCTGTCATAAACTCTTGGGGACCCAACTGAATGTGTCTGACTGAACTTTCTGACTGTGAGAAGTCTCTAGCTTCACTGATCTCCACTTTACCAGAAACTGGTCCTTCAAAGATAACATGCTCAGTACGAATCTCTTTTGGACCTAATCTGAAGTGTCTTATTGATCGACTGACATCCACAGAGCCTTCTGTCTGAGAAAGATTACCTGAGCTATTGAGCTCCAAAGAGTCTGAAACAGGCCCTTCAAAAGAGACTTCTTCAGTCACTTGCCTCGATCCTACTGTGACATGTCTTGTGGACCTGCTGAAGTCTGTTGAAAACTTCTGGGCAAGATTTCCAGAATCAATCTCTTGTATGGTTGTAGTAATAGGGCCTGTATAAATTACTTCTTCTGCAGTTTGGATTTCTTTAGGACCCAGTTTATAATGCTTCACAGACCGGCTAAACTCTGATGAGCCATCTGTCTGAACAACATCTTCTGTGCCACTGAGCTCCAGTGTTTCAGAACCAGGCCCTTCATATATAACCTGCTCATATCTCTGAACTTCTGCCGGACCAACCTTAATATGCCTCACAGATTTGGTCTCATCAGTTGATTGTGCTGAGTGAGAGACTTCTCCCAAATCTGCAGTTTCTGAAACAGAACCATCATAAACAACTCTTTCAGTGGTATGATAGCCTGTGCCACCACTCCTCCTAATTGTGGAGGAGTGATAGATTTCTTGATCAGCCAAACGAGTGTATTTATCACTGCGGGAAGCAGCATTTACGTCTATATTGCTTCTACCATCAACGACTGTCTCTGAGCTCTCTCTTGTCAGGGAATGCAATGTTGCCTTCTCCTTCTCACTTGCAATTACTTCATCAAGCTGGGCTACATCAAATTCATCAGTATTAAGAGTCTGTGACAGATTGACTTCAGCAACAATTGTCACCAAGCCTCCTTCCTCGGTTTGATCCACTTTTTTGATATCAAATTCCAAGCTACTAGAGTCCGCTTGATTTTGTTTTGTTAACGCAGACAGCTCCTCTTTTACACTTTCTGGGAGACTGTCCTCCAACTGCTCCAAAGCTTCCTTCAATTGATGTTTAGGGTCCTTTGTTTCCTTTGATAAAAGCCCTTTTATTGAAGTCTGAAATTCTTGGGGAATTTTAATTCCTTTTTCAATGACAACAGACTCAACATGGGATGTTTCAGCTTCAGGAATATCTTTTAATATATGGGCACTTGCTTCCTCCCCTACCACGTGGTAAGTTTCTTCTGGAGAGCTTACACCTTCATCTCTCTTACTTTGTGTGCCTTGCAAAAATTCATCTTGCCAAGAATATTTAATAGTTGATTCTTCTTCTATATGAATTTGCCCATACACTGAGTCATCGTCTTTTTCATTAATAATAGGTTGATCATCAGGAACAGATACAAAATATTGTTGTTCAGTAGGCAAGTCATCTTCCTCAGTTACTTCTTCCACATGAGTGAAACTTTCATGGCGTGGTTTCTTCTTTTTAACGTCTTCATATGTGAACATTACCTGTTGTTCCTCCTCACCGTAATGCCTCTCTCTCTCAGGAAATGTATCTTCCACTTCCTCTACTTCAAAAGGTGTTGAAAAATCAGTCCTTTCATCAGTGGCATCATCTAACAGCTCCTCTACAATCTCAACATTAACAGACATGTTCTTTCTGCCCTCACTTCCTTTCAGTCCATGGTGTACTATATCTTCTATCTCCTCTTTGGAAGGAGTTCCCTCAAAACCTTCCCTAACCACTTTTCTAATATCCTGTTTGGATAGACCTCCTACATCAGCTTCATCTGAAATATCTATGTCTTCCTGAACTTGAGATTCCACTCTGATCTCAGTTTTCATCTTCCCACCATCTGGTTTTTCTTTCTTATCAAAATAGGTCACTTTTGTCTCTGTTGATACTTGTGAACTAGAAGACTGGGTAAAACTTTTCAGAATATCTGCAACAATATTCTCTGCTATATTTTCAGTTGATGGAGTTCCTGTTTTATGACGTATGTCAGTAGTTTGCCCTTCACCGTTCAGACTGGACTCAGCTTCTGAAATACTCACTTCAGCAGCTTTAGTTACATGGTCAGCTGTTTGTCTTCCAACAGAAGTTGTAAAACCTTGTATCCTTATTTCTTTATTCCTCTGAGATTCTTTGCCAGGAGCAGGCATTTCAACACTGACAGGGATCTCAATGGCTTCTTTGCTCCTTGATTCCAAGGTCACATGTGTATCTTTTTTTGTTGATTCACTTTTCAAAGTTCTTGTACTGGAAATATCACTCCCTGTTAATTTCTGGCTACTAAAAGTTTTCTCATCTGTTTTCTTTTTGTCCTCCTTTGTTTGTTTCTCTAGCGTATCTTTTTCTTTCAGCAGAGATTTGTTGTCTTCAGTCAGTTTGCTGCCTCCTCTTTTTTCTTTTAGTATTGTCCGAGTTTCAGTTATGGTTTCTTCATATTTAGATGGTTTAAAATTGGTATTCAGCTCATAAAGTGGAAACCTAGTTGGTTTTGTTCTTGCATTTTCAGAAATGCCTGACTTTGTGTCAGGCTTGTGGTCCTTGTCTGATCTTTCAGTTGATTCTTTTGAAAAAGATACTGTAGATGAAGTTGTAGTTTCTGTTTTCTTTCTCTCTGGAATTGTCTTTTCCTGCATTTCAGTGTTTTTCCAGCTACTGTAGGTAGGAGTAAATGTTCTTAACTCTTTGAGGTCTGTCACAATTCTTTCATCCTTTGTAACAGTTGTGGAAGGGCGGTACGTTGAACCTAGTACATCTCTTCCAAAACCTCTTCCACTAGTAGTTTGTGATCCAGCCTGTGTTGACTGAGCTGAAAAAGAGTAACGTGCAGAACTGCTAGTATTTGTCACTGGCATTCTGTGTCTTGTGTCAGTGATCCTGGGAGCTGGGGAAGCTTTATTTCTATTTCTTTCTTGGTAAGAAGTGTACTTATCAGTGTAGTTATATGAAGTGTTTAGAATATCTGCAAAGAAAGCACAGGTAACCAAACATTAATACAAAGGCTCATACCTAAAATAACAGAGAATAGAGGGCATGAACTAAGAAATTTTGTACTAAGCTTTTAGAAGAGAGAATAACTTCATTTTCAGCACAGCTTTGCAAAGGCATTCCTGTAGGTTTTGCATGATAATTAAGCCTAAGCATAAACGATATTAAATCTCAAACAACGCTTTTTAGTAAGTTTTAAGTTCTTGCTAATTCTACCTGTTTTGAGCTACATGACATTTACATAAATACACCTTTTGTACTTATATTAATGTTCATTTAAAACTTCCTATTAAATCATGTACAGTAATACACTAGGCTTGGTTCTTTGCTTCATTAGTCAAGTGGCCTGAAGTCTCTCCATTCCTATTGAGAATTAACAGCATATGTGCCATCATATACTGGAAATTGGAAACAAAAATTCAAGCCTGCATTGCCTCAAGATAAAGGCTTTCTTTCTTTCCCTTGTATCTATACAGCTTAATGAAATGCACCAGGAATTACTGCCTGGCTCTAAGACCAACCAGCACTGCACAACTAAAATCTCCTCTTGAAAAACTATCCACATCTCCTCTGACATTTCGTAATGTTTCCTGTGATAACCACTGAACATGTTTGAGCACTGTCTGCAGAAGTAGTGGCTAGTCCAGATCAAATCCACGATGCCAGGGACAGTGCTAGCAATTTAACAGCACAGGCCATGCGACATGAGCCTTGCAGCCCAGCCCTAGGCTGTTCCATTTACTACTACAGACACAGCTTTCCAATCTTGTCTGTGTATTATACTCTGATGATTTGAAGACCACAGATTGTTAAACTCACAAGTATTACAGAGAGCAACTGTGTATTAATAACAGTGGTCATAGACATCAGATTGAAGGTTTGTCTCATCTAGTATCCTGTTTACAGTGACCAAGAATAGATACGTAGTGAAGACTTTAAGAACAGGGCAAGTAAACAATGATACTTCCCTGGCACACTCTCACAGCCTCCAGAGATTTGCAGCTCCTAAGATAGAAATGGTATCTTTATGTTTAGTAAGCCTTTGATTTTTCTTTCATTTGCTTAAATTTCTCTGTAAACCCGTGTAAGCTTTTTAACACTCACAATGCCTCAACATGATTGAATTCCATGGTTTTAACTACGTTTTATTTACCGTTTGGTTAAATACCTCCTGCTTTATACTTCAAAACTCTCTTAAAAGCTATGGGCATCCACAAGTTCTTGCACTGTTAGAACTATGAAACATCACTCCCTACTTGCCTTTTCCACTTGAGTCGTGATTTTATATGCTCTTTCACACAGAATAACCCTAGGTTGATTTAAATTAATTCAATATTAACTTTGCAATACACTCATAGAAAGTCTTATTCATAAATTCCATAACCAAACATTTTCCAACTATAATTCAGTCTCATTTGATTCATCATTAATTTTTTAATATTAATTTTACCTTGAGGCAGTTTCCCTGCATACTGGTCTCTCCATGTAATAATCCACTGGTTGCTCTCCCCTTCTAACAACGCTCTGCAAAACATAAAAAGGTATTCCATTGAAATATGGGAAAGAATAATCCAAATATTTAGCATTTGTAAGTCTGAGAAACTGAAACAATTCGCCTGCAGTCGGATCAGAGCCTGAGCGCATTTCGCACACCATATTTTTATTACTGGGAATAAGAACTCCTTAGCATCTTCCAGACTCTTAGTCTGCAGAGTCCAGCTTGTGTGAATAATGCAATAACCTCACAGTAGGTGACAGCAGCACACACACTGCAATATTAGATCAAATCTTCCACGTTAGCCAATATACTCCCTGACATGGACAAGAGCCAACGATTCCCACTATGGAATCACACAAGCTAGTAAATTTTTCCAGAGCAATGATCTTCAAGATAGGAGAAAACAAAGCCACACAAAACTTAACAGAAATACCTGGTGTTTTATAAATTAAAGGCAAAAGTAGAAAAAATATTTGCAAGTATCATTTCAGCAGCTTTCCTGCTGGTAATACAGTACTAAAGGTTGTGTTTGCAATGCAGTATGAGGGAACTGTTGCAGCCAGGATTTGCTAGTTCTCTCCAAATGAAAATTGAAGGTAAAAATTACTGTGAAACACTCGCTAGTGCTGGAGGAAACAACTGACGGCATTACAGTAACTATTACTAGATCCTATTCAATTGGACATCAGCACAACATGTTTTATAACAAAAGACTAGGAAAACTTTTTGTGGCAGAAACTGCCTGGTTTCTTTTCATGAAAACTTCTTCACAGTGAGGGTGACACAGCACTGGAAGGGGCTGCCCAGGGAGGATGTGGAGTCTCCTTCTCTGGAGAAGTTTAAAACCTGCCTGGAAATGTTCCTGTGCGACTTGGTCTAGGTGATCCTGCTGTGGCAGGGGGATTGGACTGGATGAATTTTCGAGGTCCCTTCCAATCCCTAATGCTCTGTGATTCTGTGATTTTTCCGTGCCTCTATGCCTCAGTTTTCCATTCATTCCTCTTTGCAGCGCCTCTAACAGCAGTGGTGGAACATACTCAATACAAACTTCCCACTGAGATTAGCACAACTGAGGGGCAAAACATTTTTAGGAGTAATTGCTTAGCATACCTCTGTCCTCTGGGAGGTGGTGGGGAAAAAAGGAGCCTAAGTGCATTCTCTAGAGTTATGTAACTTCCTTAAACAAAACAGAATTGTTGGCTTTTCCAGGTTCCACATACAAAAAGCAGCTGTTAATGTAACCTTATTCAGTCCTAAAAGTTTTAGAGATGGTTATCCAGTAAGACCGAGTCTCAGAACTTCCTGCAATGTCTTTGGAAATAGTTACACACTTTCCTTCTCTCCTACTGTCTACATGTCTGTACTTTCTGACATAAAACACACTCAGACAAGAAAAAGGAAGACAACTTGTCCCTTTTCTACACCTTGTGCAGGGTCACAAACTATGTTATCCTCTAAAAACATGCTCAAGTGCAGCATTCTGGTGGGACAGCCTAGAAAACCTACAGCAAGTTCTTTCAACATGCAATGGAATGCTATAATCAGTACAGTAGTGTTGGCAGTTTTATAGTCACTTCTGCTAGTGAGGTGCCAGTTTCATTTTCCAGTTTGGGAAATGCCAGATGTTTTGCACTGATAACACATGGCTGCAACATGAAAGTCGCAGGGGTAAGGCTGGAGGATGATGATAGACACGACTCCCTATGGAGCAGGTTAAAAGCAGTTTATCATCGTGCCATAAACACTTCTGCTGTACATTTCTGTCAAAATTAACAAAGCAGGTGTTTTAAATCTCATCATCTTATTTCACACTTCACATAACTGGTCACTTTGGACGTTTTATGCTTCTTTTTGTCCTACTGAATTTAGAGGCAGTCAGAAACCATGTTACATTAGCGAAATGTCATTAGTAAGGTTTTCTTTGCAGCATGGATGTGCCTAGGTTCAGAAGAAAAGCCAATTTAGAATTATCTGACATATTTCCAGATTGCTATCGCCCTTAGGCTCAGTAAAGGACACCTTCACTTGTTTTGTTATTCAAAACAACCAAGTAAAATCAATTTTTCTTCCTCAATGTTAAGAGAGGCTTTATAGGAATCAAATGACTTCAACATATATAGAGAACATGCCCAAGACCACACATCTGGTCTGATCTAGCTCATGAGTGCCAAACAAATAACTCTGATAGACACGTGCCAGGGAAGCTCGTGGTGACGTTGCAGAAATATATAAAGGAGTTGGCAGTGAAAACGTTAACTATGACGGAGGGAACCAGGAATGTGGGTAGTCTGACTAAGGATTTCTGGCTGCTGTTAAAACAACAGTTGTTCAGTTGCTGCAGCAACCTATGAGGTCACTAAAAATAAATTCCAAGAGGTAACTGTATATGGCAAAGGGCAACAGCACAAAGAAAAGCTGGATCTCAAATATTACTACCGAAAGGCAAAGCTTCATGAAACCTCTGTGAAAGTAGACAGTGAGTCAGTGTTTTACTGTACAGGGCTCACAGTGTGTGTGTCCTTGTTCATCTGATAAGCCTGAAATAGCAATGTACTGAGCACTGCTTGGAAACCAGCAAACTGAGGTTACGCTCCTCTGCTTCACCATAGCTTCAGTTTAGGCAAGTCATCTTCCTTCTCCGTTCCTTTGCATCCTTTCCTAATTCTAATAATTTAAACTATAACCTCTTCAGGGTAAGGACTGCTTTTAAACTTAAACTGTACAAACAACAAAAGCATTTATCTCAACTGTATGAACCCTTAAGTATTCACAGTAATAACAAATAACATTCAGCAGCACTCTTCTGAAAAATAACCATGTCAGCTGCTTTCTGGAAATCAGATCCCAAATGTCAAAAGCACAATGTTAATACTTAAAGTGTTGCCAGAAAATATTCCAGCTGCACCTTTATCTCATCTCATGATTAAAGTAATTTACCTAAAGTTAGCAGCAACAGGCTAGGCAACCTGAAGCAGCGCACTGGATGACAAAAGGAATAGCTAGTCCTTGAAAGCAGGCAGAAGACAAACTGGCTAGGGTGGGGAAAGCCAAGTTACCAACACCAAAAGGACACAGTGCAAGCAATGACCTCATTTGAACTACAAAGACCCCAAAACCTTGGATGGGGCAACTAGCTAGCAGGCCTTAAGAATTCATTCTCTCCATCCGGGGCATTTGGTAAGGAATTACAAAAACAAACAAAAAAACCTCGCTAAACCAAACAAACTTCTTCAGGAAGTGGAATGAAAGAGGCACTTTCAAGGGTAAAGGACACTCCAGGTCTTTTATCCATCATGGGATGGAACTGCGTGAGGAACCAGTAAGTGACTCCATGTTAAATTCCCTGGGTGTAGAGACTCCAAATGTCCCGATTGAAATGATAATACTGCCACAGGGCATATGGGACGGTACAAGTTGTAAGCAGGAAATAATTAAACTGAGTGAAAAAGCTGTGGTGAGTAGTTGAGGAGGCCTTAATGCTGGTAATGATTACTTGAGAGGAAAGGTCAGAAGTGGTGTTGATGGAGGAAACCATCTGAAGGAGCATTGCAAAGTACAGCTGCCAAGTGGATTAAGAGATCCTGACAATGACTGTGACCAAAAACAAGAAGGTAAAAAGGCCAAGAAAAAGGCTTTACAGCCTCCACTGTTTCAAGATGTAGGGTGATAACCTATAACAGAACACTAGGATTTCAGAGTAACATTTTTTACCCTTCAACAACATATTTTAGAGAGGGTATCAAAACCTCTTAATCTATGGCAAAGGCTCCAGGCAGCATCTGGTATTTGAAGAGAAGCTTCATAGCTAAGGAGAAAGACTTGATAATGATTCTGATCCTAGGCAGATTTTCTATGTCCTTTTAAAATTAGAAGACTTACACAGTAAAGAATTCACCGTTTCTCTCTGGAAATAAGATTTAAACATCATTCAAGTAGTTTTGGTTTTGCAGGGTTCCAAGAACACAAAACAAAACTCTTAATAAATATTGACTTCAACACTGTGACAAAGGATTTGGAATGAAGATTCCAATGAGGTATAACATAATAAAGACACATAAATATGTATTTCACTTCCTGAGTGAGTCTTAGCTCTCAGAGCAGGATTGGTGAGCAGAACCAGAAATGAAGTACACTTGGTCCTTGGGGAAGGGTGTTCCTTGCAACAATGACCCTTCTTGCCAGTCCAGGAGCAACATTGACTAACGGAAAGAACTGGCTTTAAAACAGGATCTGTAGGAGTTTTAAAACAAAGAGTAAATACAGAGTGGGAGGTACAAAGAAAGCTCCAAGGCTTAGTAGACCAGACACCACACCCTTAACCAGGAGGAGAGGAGGTGCCAAGACCCTCATGGAAACTTCGGAGTGGGAAGTTCAGGATGTTGAACTAAGCACGAATAGACGCCTTTCCAACATGCATAAGCAAGGTCACGTACCAGCATCCTTCCTGAAAACTCCTTAACATGCCCTGGCTATCACAGATAATAAGACCTGGGTAAGAAACAGGATTTGAACAAGTACACAGATGAGTGTTCCAGAATTCTCTTAGTAGGCGTCTTACTAACTGGATCCATACTGATTCCCTCCAAGTGGGTTGTGTCAAAGGCACACTGCAGGGAAGGCATTCTTTTCTTAAGTGATAGAAGAGTAAGAAGAGGAATGGGTTTAAATGCATAAACACACAAAAAGCCAAATCTAAACAGTAACTTCTCAGCTTCTGATACTTTGAGAGAGTTTTCTTTGCAGGCATTAGCTCACATGTTCCCTGATCTGTAGCAAGGCACATTTCTCCACTTTAATCTGTAAATTTTTTTGAGTAGGTAGATGCTCCTTTGTCCACTGAATTCTACCTTGACAACACCATCAGGGATACAAGTTGCATTAAGATGAGGAAAGCCTATGGGTTAAGCAGCCCCTTAACTGGTTAACAAACATGCTGAAGGTGATGCTGAGTTGTTCTCCTTTCATTAATGAGGGCAGGGAATCCTCTGACAAACCAATAATGCTCCAATAATCAGTGATGTAACCTCTGGAGATATTCCAGAATGTAACAGGCTGAGAAGGTTTTGCAGAGCAGAAGCACTGATGGTTTACGTACTAAAACCGTGTCCAAATAATTATCTGGGCATTATAATTCCTACTTCTGGATGAATGCTCATCACTGAAACAATCCTGGTAATTCTGTTAGTGTCTAAGTGCTAATCCCATTTTGCAGATGAGTAAATGACAGAGAAAGTTAAGTGACGACAGTAAAAGTTAACATCAGAGCTAGGATTAAATTTAGAAGAATACTATGTTTTAGCAAAGCTAACAGAATTAACACAAACAGATAAGGATCACGAAATCCACAGTTTCTCTTTTACTAGGCATGCTACAGACTTTTCCAAGGCTCACAGGGATCCCACTCTACCAACAAAAATCCAGGTACTAGCACTACACTAGCAGTTACTACTTGTCCCACTAACAGTTACATACTGCTTGTGGTTTCATCTGGTGCAGAAGCCTGCCTTGGTCTGTACCTCACAGCACACACTACTCAGGGCATATTGAACAGATCACTTTTGGTCTTTAATGAAATATAGACATCCTTTGTTCACTAGTCTGTTATTAGACTACTTGGAAGTTACTCTTTCAAGTTTCTCATCTTTTCAGTTACACAACTCTAAGTCAATTTCTTCTTTATCAGTGGACTACTTCAGTCTATTCTTTTCACTCATAAAGCAGCTGGTGCCATCTTTACTCAGAATTAAGCTGAATACAAATAATGCAACAGACAAGCTAGTGATTGAGGCACACTCCTTCAAAAGAATACCAGAGGAAGCTGACATAAGATTTTTACACATTATTACTTTGCTCAGCAAGAATTGCACTTCTCTGTATTTGAAGAGCAATATTTATTATTTATAGAAAACGTTGTGCTAGTTGTAGAAAAGTGTATGGTCTTTACAATAAGGTTCTATCTTCCTCCAATTCACAGGTTTTGGGTTTGTTGCTAATTTGGTTTTCTTTTCCTTTGTTTTTCTTCTGAACAGCTTTTATGCCATGAGCCAACTGACACAGAATTACTATGGCTTTTTACCCCCACAGCTACTGGGTGGCTAGGGAGACATACAGTACTAGAGATTATTTAGCAGAATTGTTTGCTGGTATCTCACACCTAATGCAGAAACATTTCCATAACAAACCAAGGATGGAATAAGCCAGGATTTAAGCTAACTGACTTTTTTTATCATCTTCCCACCATCCTACAACTGATGGAGAACAAAAACCAGGAACTCACTACTTATATTGATGCTGCAGATGGACACTACTGACATGTTTAAATGACTACATTTGCCATATAAATCAACAGATGGCAACTACACTCCTTCATGTTTTATTGATTGCCATATAGGGATACTGGCTCCTCAGCTAGTAATCAAATATTGCATCAACAATTCTCATGCATTTGACCAGGACTAAGAAGGTTTCTCACATATCACTGTATTCGTACATAGTTAATAGGATTCCTATGGATTATACTGGGTTCTTTAACACGTTGTTCTGGGTCCAGAGGAACAGAATTAATTATTACCAGAGATAGTTTTGCTTAAGTGATGAAATTCCAGTCATCTCTGCCCACTGGTAACTCTTATTGATGTTAGTAGTAACGGTATTTAACTATTCTTACAGTTTTCCCAGAGAGGTCAGACAACTCCACACATATTAGCATCCTTCTAAAGGGCATTATCTTCCTTTCACAGACAGCACAGTCAAGCACAGAATAGCATGCTGACCCGTCACAGAACAAGCCAACAGCAAGATGAGAAGTGATACTAGTTGCTCATTCACTTTATTTAACTGTAGTTTCATTCTTAGACTTAACAAGTTACTGTCTGTATTTTAAATACTGGAAAGGGGACAAATAGCACTCCTACATCCATAAACAGGGATTTAAATTCTACAACAATTAGAAAAATAAGTGTGACAGTGGTTCTTACCTGTAGGTTTCAATTTCAAGGATGAGGCCTGCTTTCACCTGCAGCAGTTCTTGGTAGTCCTTCAGGTAATCTGTGATTGACATGGTCAGGAACTGCTTTTCTTCTTCTAGGGCATCAATTATCCTCTAAAGAGAAATAGTAATTTTAAGTTTTGAACAGGCATTAAAATCTGTACACTTAAATGCCTAACAGCTTAAAGCTTACAATTAAAAACATAACCTGGTAGAGCAATAAATCAATACATTTCATGCTGCCATCTGGAGATATTCATAGTGCCTAGAAGGTCACATATGAACCTCCAACAATTCCTTCAAGCTAAGTTTTTCCCAAATTTAGAGACC
Organism: Phoeniculus purpureus; assembly: GCA_028565055.1. Classification (NCBI taxonomy): domain Eukaryota; kingdom Metazoa; phylum Chordata; class Aves; order Bucerotiformes; family Phoeniculidae; genus Phoeniculus; species Phoeniculus purpureus. The sequence goes on along the minus strand of JAOXOE010000705.1, from coordinate 15,492,248 downwards.
TGCTTCATTGTTCACCCAGCATTGTCCTAGCTGCTACTCAGAAAATACATCCAAGAGATTGCTCATTTTCTTCTTTTATCAATAATTAAATATAACCTCATACTATCGTAGGTGTGTGTGTGCATGGGAGAAGTGCAGTTTATAGGACACCCACAAATGACCTGAGATAGTACATAAGGCATGCCCACCTTTCTTTAACAAAAATAGGGGAAATATTTTCCTTTAGGAAATAGGGGAAGGGACTTATAAGCAGAAATATATGAAAGTCTGAAACAATCTAACTTCAAACACATTCCAAAATATTAAACAGAAGATTAAATATTGAGTAACGCTACACAACAGAAAAGACAATGAAGGCTGATACAACAGAAGATGACCTTTCTACTTAGACCAAGAAGATTAACTCTCATGTTCTTGAAAAGAGCATTGCAGACAGCAGGTGCTTTAATCACTAGCGTTACCTCTCATGTTAAGGGCAAACTGTCATCTCCCAGAAAATAAGGACTCCCCAATAATTCAGAAGAGCTTGATCAGTACAGACTCAGTTCTCAAAGTTTTAGGATAAGCTGCCCAGTGCAGCCCTTAATGATCTCCTCATTATGGATAGACTCTACTAACCGAGATCCTTCTCAACCAGCAGATTGATACTAAACAAAATGCTATAGGGTTACGGTTTGTTCTGGGGAAAGACAAAATTAAATCTCAAAGGCCTGAATCTGCTTTGTTCACATCACTCTGCACTATACAGGGACACTGAGGTTGTCATTTACAGAGTAAAATCTCAAACACATACCACACTGAACAGGAAATCATGAACATGTATTTTAGAGGGGATCCTAACAAATGCTCTGCAAGACAAACTGAAAAATCAAGATACTGATAGTCTAGTTTCAAAAATGTCAAAATACATCATTTATAAGCAGCGAGTATTCAGGTATCACAGTCTAAAGAGTACCATAAAAATAAAGATACAGAAGGGGACTCTCCAGATTGGTTAATGCCAGTAGGGTGTCACAGAATGTTATTGGAAGGGACCTCAAAAGATCATCTAGTCCAATCCCCCTGCCAGAGCAGGGTCACCTAGATCAAGTCACACAGGAACATGGCCAGGCAGATTTTAAATGTCTCCAGAGAGGGAGACTCCAAAACCCTCTGGACAGCCCCTTCCAGTGCTCTGCCACCCTCCCTGTGAAGAATTTCCTTCTCATATTCATGTGGAATCTTCTATGTTCCAGCTTACACCCATTGCCTCTGGTCCTGTCATTAGATGCCACTGAGCAGAGCCTGACTCCGTCCTCCTGAAACCCATCCTTTCCATATTTATAAACATTAATGAGGTCACCCCTCAGCCTCCTTTTTTTCCAAGCCAAAGAGACCCAGCTCCTTCAGCCTTTCCTGGTAAAGGAGATGTTCCACTCCATCATCTTTGTGGCTCTGTGCTAGACTCTGTCATGCTAGGCAAAAGGAAGGTTTAAGAACTAGGAACATAAAGTGTGGGCCTTTCTAACAGTGTTTTTTAATGAGTAAAAAGAAACCTTTAAGAAGGGAGCTACCTGTATCTTCATATTCACATTAGTGTATGTCTAAAACACATGAGAATCAATTCCTTCATCTGCACTGCAGCTGTTGTTAAATGGTCACTCTAATGTTTTCTTTGACATTTGTCATGCCACCTCACCTACAATCTTTGCTGTACCTGGCAGAAGACAAATAGTACTAAGTATCTGAAAATACACTACCAACCAACCAACAGCCTCAACCAGACCACCGTGGAGGTAATGTCCTGTATGGCCATGCACATGAGCAAGCAGAACTGATGACCTTTAGCAGCTTTGAGTCAACAGTTCTGTTCAAGAATTGGCAAAATGGAGAATCTCAAGATGGGAAGTGAAGTGCCAGGCCCTACTTTTGAAAGGAAAAGGTTGTCAAGCAAGAATGGAAAAGGTGTTGACAGAACCAGAGGAGTCAGCAAGAGAAGCAAAAGACAAGAAAGACTGGATGTCTATAGGACCAACCCGTAAGAGATGTTAGAAGCTCTGATAAAAAACACTAAGCAATTCAGGTGTTTGCTGCCTCCCCAATACAGAAATTATCCTGCATGCATGTTACAGAGAGCTTTACAACACACAGGTCTAGGTGCAGTCCCAGAAAAGTCTATACACTGGACCTACAGCGTGTAGAGCTCTAAAAGACCAGGGACATTCACACCTATCTAAAAATACAGGAACTTCAGTCCTTTACCTCCAAGTTCTGGGTTCGAAAAGCCACCTAGATTCCACCCACTGGATTTGGAAAGCACTAGAGATCCTAAAGTCTGAGTTAATGACTATGATAAGGAGCTACATTACTCTACCAGCTGCATAATAGCTCCAAAGGAATTTATTCCACCAGGAGCAGACACTATAGACTGGATGGCAGACAGCCACTCATCTAGTCCCCCAGTCACCAATGCTTAAACATAACGCAGAGGACAACTGATTTTAAGTCCTGTTTCCAAGCATGGCAAAAAGTATACAAACTACTTTGGCAAAGGCTGGGGACTTTGATTTTGCAGGGGTTAATCTGTACTGTTGCAGAGCTGTTCACTTCACACAGGTCTTCCGGAAAAGATTCATTTCTCAATCATATCAATCCCATGGTCCCCAAATCCCAGTGATGTCTTGCTGGAACTAAGTAACTGAATAAAGTTATTCCTCTCAGCCTGTTCATTTCCAAGCAGCAGTGGGAAATTTTAGAAGGGCAGTAGGGTGGGAAAGAATTTACTTGGACTGTCCAAGCTGCCCGTACTCAGGGAGTAAGAAGGTTCCAGGCTCCAGCCCTTTCCATCTGGTACCATTCACCAACCCCACAGCTCATTCAGTGGCTCAGCAGGGGAGAAACAGACACTCCACACTTAGCTGGCTAGAAACTACTACAACAAAAAACACACATCAAGTATTGATATTACACATTGATTTGAGATGTTGTCTTCTCTGGAGCTCACAACACTGGTGCAGGAACTGGTCTTAAACCCAGTGCATTAGTCAAAAACAGCCACGGTCATCCAAAAAACTCAAGGCTCTCTCAAATCAGAGCTTTTTTATAAGAATTATCACAGCACACAGCTGAAATTACAGAAGTGAAAGACCTTTTGAGTCAAACCCTTCAGCACTCAAGACCACTGAAAAATTAATATCCACCTCTTCTAACACTTCATGATCTTTTGAGGTCCCTTCCAATCCCTAATGTTATGTAATTTCCAAGCAATGTATGATTTGCAGCTTGCCTGGTTCAGCTAAAGTCTAACTCCAAATACATGTTTAACACTGCTGAAAGCTGCAGTGAGAATAGGGAGAGTGCAGGAGGCAAAGATGGACATATAAGGCGACTGGATGATATACGGAAAATATGAATAAATCTAATTGCCATTGCAGCCGCAATGAACAATAATCACTTGAGTTAAATGTGCACATACTCATCATTCCTATGTGACACTTTACAATAAATAACAGCACTGAATAGATGCTCTTTAAAGAGCAGTTTAAAATCCATGCTGAACACGCTTTCACCACTAAAAGAAGTGATGAGGACAAGCACAAAACCTTAAACAGCTACTTCTACGCATTCTGTGATTTTTCTTCTTGGATGCAAGCAAAAAATTTATTTCTCATCTACAGTAGACTGGCCACGGGAAAATTACTTTCTCATTGGGAACAGAACAATTTAAATATGCAATAATTCAGAAGTTATAAGCCTTACTGCATATTTTTCATCAGGAATTAAAGATTATCTACATGTATAATCAAACGTAAGACAGCTCACATAGTTTCAGGTTGACGAAGTACCTTTTTCATCTTGTGTTACTACAACTTGAAGTTGCTGTTCCTGTAAAGTCCGGATTTTACAAACCAAATGTTCATGAAGAGTAAAACACAACTTTGTCACATTGGTATCAAAATAATAATCCATGTTGAGTATTGAATCAGGACAATTCAAGGGCATGCATCGATTTGGATTATCGGACTTCTACAACAGGTCGTTGTCTCCACTAAATACAAGTGCTCTTCTAAATAAGACTGTTCAAAACGACAACCAGGTACAGAAACAACACACCAGTACAGAGACATCTTGCTAAGGTGAAAAGCAGAGTTTGGTATTTGAGCACATCTGTTCTAACTGGCTTTAGAAGAAAAACTCGTAGGGGCGTAAGCTCTACAAAATTCTTGTACTGAAAAACACCCTATTTTTTAAAGATTTTCAAGAAGAAAGAGGGTTTTTTCTTCTTTACATTTTCATGTGGCTTTGACTGATGGACAGACTTAATGAATGATTTACATATAATACCTTGTTTTAAAGCTTTGGAAACACATACATGACTGGAAGAATGATTGTCCTGTCAAAAATGGAAAAAGATTATTTAAACGTTAAAAGCCTTTCTAATTACTTCTTACATATCTCTTCTGCCTCAGTTCACAGCCTCTGCAAACTATGCAGCTTGCAAACAATCTAGCAATGAACAAAAGCCAGACACACAGAGAGCAACAGGTCCTAGTCCTATCCCAACTGCCAGCATCTCCATGCTCTGCCAGGGCTGTTGGACACAATGTGATCATCATCAGCACACGGGGTTCAGACAAACACCAACCTCCAGCAGGGTGTTAATAAAAGGTCTAACAGCGAACAAAAGAAATGTTGCCCTCAGGAAACTGATCGATGCTCTGGATGATCTAATATGTGCTCTCCACTCTAAATGGGATGAACTGATATTCTGTTGTTCCAGCAGTTGCTGATCTGTTCACACGCACGGGGTTATACGTCATCACACCAAATGTTATTCTGACAGCAGGCAAATTCTCAGCTACAGATGCTCTAACCCCCCGTTTAGCAGCACAAAACATCCACCTAGAACAGGTATCAGTCTCCTACATGATCACAGTTTCACTTCAAAAATGTTCCCTTTCTGCTTGAAGCCTGTAGCACAGGAACAACCCTTCCTGCCTTGAAATAACCACAAGTTTAGCTGTGCTGTGGCCCAGAAGCACATGTAAAGCAAGAACATTCAGATCTTTCGTCTCAATAAGACAGATCAAATTCAGGTAATAGGTTGATGGGAAGTTGACAAAGCTTGAAGCCTCATGTCCACATGCGGATTCAGGGGACCTGCACCATGTGCTCATGCCAACCTGAGCAGAGCCCTGGCAAGGCCATCTGCCAGCTCCAAACTCTTGGGTACTTGGGGAATGGAGCACCTGTCACCAGGAAGATGCCCTCAGGGTCACCTTTTGATCCTCACCCTTCACACCCAGCTGTCTTCAAATGCAGCAGCAGGTCTCAAAGGGACTGCCTGCTCAACTTAGAGAAGGGCTTAGCAGCAAAAAATTATTGCTGGGCCACCTCCTCTTCCAGCTGTGGAAATTCTGCTGCAGGGAGGCAAAGCAGGTAGCTAAACCCAGCAAGCAAAGCCCTAGGCCACCACTCAGAGGGAGCCTTCAAAAGGGTTCAGACACTTCCCATCACAGAAGCGGCAAGAGAGATGGCAGTGAGGCTAGAGGAGCAGTGGGAAATGGGGCTCACGCCCCACCATAGGCTGGAACTGTAGGGAACAAACAACTGGGAAGGCAGAAGGAGTGTCAGAGGTACCAAAAGCAGCAGCAGAGTGCGGGAGTAAGGAAGGGATCCGGCCACGCACCTGGTACTCTTCCACCTCTGCCCCATGGCGATCCTGCAGAGCCAGCAGCTCCTGCTCCAGCCGCTCCCGAAGCCCGCACAGCTCCTGACCCTGCCGCTGCAGATCCTCCAGGTGCTGCCGGCACTGCCGGCTCTCTTCCCGGAGCAACTCCAAGTTCTCCCGGCTCCGCTGCGCCTCCTGCTCCTGCAGCATCCGGAGCTGCTCCTGGTAGCGCAGCAGGGTCTCCCGGCAGCTCTCGTTCAGAAGGAGCTCGTAGGTCTCCTCCAGCTCCTCCAGGCTCAGCCCGGCTAAGGGCGGAGGCAAGGCGGCTAGGTCCATGCGCAGCTCCCGGATCTCCACCACCTCCCGCCGCTGCCGCTCCGCCAGGTGCCCGTGCTCAGCCTGCAGTTGCAGCAGCAGGTCCTCCAGGTCCACGCACTCGACCCGCAGCCGCTCCAGCAGCTGTCGCTGCCCGGCCAGCTCGGGCTCCAGCCGGCGCCTCATCGCCAGCACCTCCGCGCCCAGCAGCTGCAGCTGCTCCAGCTCTCTCCGCAGCCCGTCCCGCTCCAGCTCCGCTTCCAGCTTCGCCCGGCTCAGCTCCTCCAGCTGATCCCGCAGCCATGCCAACTCCTGCTCGGGCACCCGCAGCCCCACCAGCTCCTGCTCCCGCAGCTCCGCCAACTCCCGCGCCAGAAAGCGGTTCTCCTCCTCCAACTCCCGCACGCGGGACACGAAGACCCGCAGCCGGGAGTTGAGCTCCTGCAGCTCCCGCTTCTCGTCCCATCCCGCCTCCCAGCGCCGCCACATCTTGCCCGGGACTGCAGGATCAGTAGCGCAGTCGCCCCCGGGGCTCCCGGCACTACGCAGCTGCCGCCTGCCCGAAGGACTCTGTGCGTCGCTCCCGCCGCCGGGCCGCCGCGCCCCATTCGTTGACCACGCCCCCAGATACAGACCACGCCTTCACCTAGAGGCCGCGCCCCTGCCCCCACGCCTCTGCCCTGCGGCGCCCCCTGCTGGGCGCTTGGGAACAGAGCCCCGCCCGGAGAGCCGCTAGCCCCGCTCTCACAAAACACCTCTGTTGATAGGACATAAGGAAAGGCCCTCAAGTTGCTCCAAGGGAGGTTTAGGCTGGCCATGAGGAACAGTTTCTTCCCGAAAGGATTGTTCTCGCCTGGGCCGGGCTGCCCAGGGCAGTGGTGGGATTACCATCCCTGGAAGGGCTGAAAAGCCATGGAGGTGTGGTATTAGGGACAGGGGTTAGTGAGGATCTGGCAGTGCTGGGGGAGTGGTTGGCCTCAATGATCTATCTGCAAGATTATTTCTAATCTAAACAATTCCATGATTCCATGATCCTTGCCCTCCCCTCCCCCTGTGTGGGGCTGTATGAGACTCAGCCTGCTTTTCCATCTCTGTGCCATGGGCACTCTGCTCCTTAGGAGGTATTTGTTCAGTGATCCATCGGCTGCTGTTACTGTACCATGGCCAGGCTCAAGTTAATATAAAGTGTCAAACGCCGTTTCAGAACGCCACTTTGAAGTGGAGGAAGCCACTGAAATGTCTCCTATTTTGAGCTCATGTCACAACTCATAAAATCTTTGCACAACAGAAGAGCGTCCCACCCCCCAGGCTTAATGCACGGCAGAAGAGCCTGCAGCCAGCGTGCCCGATTCTCCTCTGCCTTATTTTGCACCATATATGGGCTGGATCCAGAGAAATCCTTTCATTGACTGCACTGGAACTGGCTCTGCACGAGCTGCTCAGCAAGAAGTCAGCAAAGCATCACACTCTGTATTATCTACCAAATTAGACAAAAAGACGAGTGAATCATTTCAACCTTTTCTTTCTTTCCCTTTCTCTTTCAGACACACACATTTAAATTGCACCCAGTGCTGCAGCTCTGGGAGTTTTGCAGAAATTTGCTGCTTCGTGTGTACTCCCACCTCTGCATTTACTCCAAAGCTCATACAGGGAAAGGCATGGAACTGGGACAAGCCCTGCAAAGCCAGGCACGGCTTTACCACACCAATCTGCTCAGGGTGCTGCACGTACTTCTCTGCCCCGACTCACCCTTACCAAAGCCTTTCACCTCAGCTCCACATCTCCTTGCTGCCAGAAAGGCCGCATTTAGGTGGCTTCTTTGCTCTCTGCTGACTATATTTCCTTCTAATCTCAATAAAGCCTCCAGGATTTGACCCCAACCAACACAGATAAATCATTGGCTTTGGGCTAAAAGTCAGCCAATTTACCCTTGGCAGATTTGCTCCATCAAAGGTCACCATGAGACAGATTTACTAAAGACATTTGCTTTTTCTTGGCTTTGCGGTCAAAATCAAGTCCCTCAGTGACACTCTAACACCTGTTGTTCTTTTATGAAGGAAACCAATATGCCTCTGCAAAGAGGTGAGTTCCTGTGGCTTATGAGGCTTTTTCTACCTCTGGTGTCACTGTTTTCCTAAAACCCCAAGTCAAGAGCACACTGACAACCAGTGTTCTGTCTGGAGCAATTTGCTGCACTGGCAGGAGCAGGGTGGCTGTTTTGAGTGAGATTTCTGGGCTTCACTGTGGATGTCCTGCCAAGCATCAAGCTGGCAACTGCTTGTCTTTTCTTACTGACAGTGTGACTAATTTTTTGCTGCAACTGTATTCATGAATTTTTATTGTTTCATTGTTAAAAAACACAGTCGATGCCGATCCTCTGCTTTTATTTCTCTTGCACAAAACACCACAAACCTCTTTGTAGATGTTGGATGCCTTTCCAGGCTGAGGGAATCTGCTTCTCCATCTAAGCTGTATATGCAGATGTCTGCTGAACAGCCTGTCAGCAATTCCTGGGCTTGCAATTGGGCAAAACATTTGAGGTCAAGGCAGGGAATGCCAGAAATGGTTAAACTTCGGGCAAGCCATGTCTGAAACAGATTTCAAACTTCTCCTAACTGGGTTCCAACACTCAGCTGGCCACTAAGAATCCCCTACCCAATGCAATTATGTGGAGACCTGAAATGCAAATGAGTCATTGGAGTCGTCCCTGAAGACTTTAATGAATTAATTTGCAGCTGCAAAAATGGGAAAGAAACCTGATGCGCTCTAGTGATGATGAGCAAATGAAAACCACCCAGAGGCTTTCGCTGCCACAGTTATTTCTCTTTCTTTGTGGGAAGAAGTGTGGTTCTGCCACAATTTTTTGTTGTCATTGACATTGAAGACAGCTGAAGGAGAGTCTGACAGAAGAGTCAGCAGACCTGTGGCACAGCTGGGACAAGCAATAGTGTGGAAGATCCATCAGCCCCAGGTAAATCCGTGGTGCCAGGGGCTGTGTCTTGCCCCTCAGAAGTCAAGTCAGCTGTAACACACAGGCAAGAGCAACAAGGATGCAGGGAGGGAACGGGTGAGGGGAATTTACAGTCTGTGTTGCCACTTCACTGATAGTGGAGCCAAACTGGGTCTTTGTGGACTCTTCAGCTCCAGGGAAGGTCTTGTGCTTTTGAGAGGCTCATTGTCAGTATCCTACAAACTACAAAGTTACCCTGGTAACTCTTAATCCTGCTTCAGCACAGATTGTTCTGCATGCTCTCTCATCTGCCGAGTTTAAAGGATGAAGCTGTCACTGGGGAAATGTTCTGATTCCAACATTCTCGAGATGGATTGACACAAAGAAAACAGTTTATCGAAATGGTGCAAGATGTTGTGATTCCTGTTTATATGGGAGTTGCAAAACACGTGTTTGTTTACAGACAGTTTCTGCAATTAGATCAATGTGGAATGCTTCCCCATGGTGGGTGGGAAGGAGAGTAAACTGCAGTATTTCCCCATCTTCACCTTCTGGCTTTTAGGGCTACTCTGCATTTAATAATAGAGATAATAAAGCAAACACCAGCCATTTACTATTTCAGTGAACATCACGAACTTCCCCAGTGCTGGGGAAAGCTGGACTTCAGCTCTCTGCATCTCCTTTGCTGGGCTTTACAAAGCTTGGAAACCCTCAAAAACTGCCTAAAATGTCACAAGGGAGGGAATGTTTCTCCATGCACTGGAGCTGAGAATCCTCTCTCTGCTTCTAGACCAAGGGATTCCTTTGCCTCTCCCACAGTTCCTGGAGTGTCCCCACTGTCCTCTCTGACTTCAGAGAATTTCAAAGCTTACAGATTTCTTCTGCAAGAGGTACCTAGAAAGATCAATTGGCTATAAGCCATCCCATCCTATTTGCATCCATTTGGATAAATCTTTACAGCTATATAACCGGAAAGCAAGAGCTGATCCTCAGAGGTATCTGTGCAGTCCATACATGGCACAGCCACTGAGGATGGGCACCTTCCTTTTGTGACCTTTGGATGTCAGAAGTGTGAGCTGTAACCTGGTTTTCTTCTCAAAAGCCCTTTGAAAACAGGAGTCTTGACTTGGTACAGCAGTGCCTTTTTTAGAAACTCCTTCGGAAATATTTGTTTCAGAAGATCCAATGGTTCTGATTCAAGTAGCCTCTATTAAGATGAGTTTCTGTGAGCACTTCAATCGCTTCTGTCTGCAGGGGTTTTTTTGAGGAGCACTTGCAGAAGTGGAGTCCACCTCTAGATGGTGTGTTTTACTCAGAAGAACTTGACGCCTCGGCCTTTACATAACTTTTGCTCACTTGTCTGAGGTTGCAAACACTCTCCAACTAAACCACACAGGTTTTAGTATGCCATTGTTTTAGTAACAGGAGACTTTGGCTGCAGCGTAATGCGAAAATGATAAAAAAAGCGATTCCTTAGGTGCTTCCAGACGGAGTGTTAGCTGGACTTGTGTGGTGTTTATGATGGGATGTACCCAACAGTACAGCGTATCTTCCGTGTTCAGTCTTGTGCTAATTCAAAGAATCTAACGATTTTTCCATATACAATGCCTCTCCTTTGTAGCTGAATGTAAAGAAATAGGGAAGGAACAAAGATAGGCAAACCCACAAGGCTCAAGTGGTGGTGGTGGTGGTGGTGGTGGTGCAGTCATTCTGTCTACAGTAGTTGTACTTCTTTTTTCTGGATGGCATAGGATGGAGTGATGAAGACTGTGAGTTAATAAAGTGTTTTAGCAAGTGTGTAACATTCCTACAGACTTCTGGAGCTCTTTGAGGGCTGTAGGGTACTGGGGCAGATGATTCCTCTTTGTTTTAAGATAGTTTCTGTGAGCATGGTGCCCAAAGAGCTAAAGAATTTGTTCTAAATCTTAATTAATTAGTTAATTAAAAACTTTTTGGTGAGGTAGATTAAGTGACTCTGAGATGACCTTCACATCCCAGGCTCTTTTCAGGACATCACAGCTGCTCTAAACACAGCAGCTCAGGTCAGACAGTAAAGGAGATGGATGTGTTCCTGTGTGACTTGGTTTAGGGGATCCTGCTGTGGCAGGGTGATTGGACTAGATGATCTTTTGAGGTCCCTTCCAATCCCTAATGATTCTATGATTTTATGAGCACTAGACCTATGTCATGGATTTTGCAGACAGTGATGGTAAAGAGACAGCGATTGGCTCTGACATCGCATGTGCAACACCCAGAGAGTTGCACATCACATGTGTGTAGGGCTGTGCTGGGCTGCACTACAGCCTTGTTTTGTTGCTCTCTGGAAGTGTTTTGGAAAAATCTAAATCCAATCTATCATTACACTTGTGATTTTTTTTTTGTTATCTGTTTTTTAATAGTCTAGAGGAAAAGCGTACAGAAGTGTGTCTGAGAAGAGTGAGCATGACAGCTTATGTTCTTCTGTTTTATTTCTCAGTATTTCTCTCTCTAAGACCCTTGAATACCCAGCAGTGCAACCAGCTGACATACTCTGGTTAGCCAAAAAGCCAAGATACAGTTTGGGACTTAACTGAAACAGAGAGGGGCTTCCTTCCTTCTTAGTGCCAGAAATTCCCTACTTCAGGGAACAACACCAAATTATTTAACCTTCCATTTTTTTCACTTACTTTAAAAAAGCAATGAGGAGAATATAGAGAATTAATATCACTAGTTTGAGGCTACAGATAAGGAGCACTTGGTTCTGCTGCTTTTTCTTTCTCTTTTTTTTATAAATTATTTTTTAAAGGGATTGAAAGAAAATGTGGCTCTCTTCACTGGTCTTGGGCATAGGAGTGGTATCATTAAATTAACTAGGAGCAGAAAAGCAAGAAACTTTCTCGCACTGTTCGACTGAAATGCACAGAAACTAATCAAACAGAATAAATGATAAAAAAGACATTAGATCAAAACATCTACTGGGCTCTCATAAGCTAAAATGTTCCTCATAACACAGGTAAGGAAATTGCTCATGCTGACTTCAATGGGTCCATGATTTCCCCCTTGATTTCTAACCTGAAATTGCTGCTTTTAGAAGTTTGAAAAAAGGTTTTGTATGGAATCAAGTTTTCTAGTGCATTATGAGTAATACCTGCTGCTTTTATTTTACATCTCAGCTTAGAGATAGAACTTCCTTGTAAATAAGGGTTATTGCCACTAAAAGGCTATTAGGAAGTTATCTTTGATGCTGAGGCTACAGTCTGGGTTCCCAATCGTAAAAGAACACTTTAGGATATAAACAGCTTTGTTACGTCTGCTTAAATACCCTGTTTTTCTTCAGGAGCAGACTGGGGAGGAGCGAGGGTGCAACCTGGGCTGCTTCGCTGCAGCATGAGACATTTCACGCTCTGCCAGCAGGTCCCTGACAAAATGCCACTACACAGGAATTAGGCTTTCATGTGGTTATCTCAGGGTGTTGCTAGAGGGTTTCATTTAGCTTTTTACTAGATTTTTCCTCCCGGTTGCTGAGAGGCCCATAAATGCCATCAGAAGTACCTCTCCTGCCGAGCTACTCTCTCTTGTTCCTTGATGTGACCAGAGCTGAGCAGCTACATGGTTCTTGCTGGGTCCTGATTTAATGCAGTGCTCTCCTTCAGTGGTTTCAGGTGGTGGCAGTGGGTGTCAAAATTCATTCTGCTTCTTTTGAGCTTTTTCTTTCTTTCTTTTCTGATTTGTATCTCCTAGTTTTAGTGTAGATGACAGACATTCCCTGCTGCAACACGGGCGCCATTGGGAGAAGAGAGCACAGAGCTTTCTTGGAGGACACTCCATCTTCCTCACATTTCTTCCTGGGCTCCTAGTAATCCTTCTATCCTCTGCTGCTCTCCCACTTCCTTCCAGCCTCCCCCACTTTTGGGCCAAATGTTCACCCTCTTTGGGACCCCAACTCTCCTTTGTCTCCAACTCTTGCAGCTCCCTCTGCCTCCAATCCTCTGTCTATTTTCTTGCCTCTCACCCCTTATTGGCTTCTCAGTCTTTCACCTTCCTTTTCTGGCTTCCCACCCACCATCAGCCTCCAACACCTTCTAAACTCCCACCTTTTTTTTGTCCTGCTACTCCCTTTTGTGGCCAACTAACCCTTTCCCAGCCTCTGATCCCTTTCTGGTTTGTCATTCCTTTTTTGAACCTTTAATCTATTTGTGCCTCCTCTCCTTGATCTGCAATTCTGGTTTTATATTACCATACTTTTTTTTTTCTGCTTGCAGCTCTGTGTTTAGCTTGGCCCCCTTCAGCCCTTTTTCAGACTCTCACCCCTTTTTATAGCCTTATAAACTTTTGGGGGCTCTGAGCTTCTTCCTGCTGGCCCCTCACCAGTGTTTCAGCTGTGCCTGTTCGGGGGTTTGTGAAAGACAGTACCGCAGCTGGGCTATTTTAGATTCTGGAAAACACACACCTGAGAGGCTGTTGATCACATTTTTTAACAGCAGGTTGTTTGCAAGGAAACTGCTGAGAGCATTTGCACTCGGAATTTAATCAGGCCCAAAATATTCAGAAAAGCCTCAGCAACAGCTCTCTTCTTCTCCTCGTCTGTCAGCCGGGTGTCTGTGCAGGCAAACGTGGGGAGAAGTGGTAGATCTGCTCACACAGACACATCACCTCTGACATTAGCCTTATTATCTTGCTGCCTTGTGTCCCCAGGATAAGCTGTAATTGTTTTTTTAAGATGAAAAGCCCTTGTGCCCTTGGGAGAGGGTGGTACTTCCCACACTGGTCCTACCTTACCTGCAGCGGTGGCATGAGCAAGGAGAGCCTGATAAGGGCAGCTTGCTGGGGCCAGGCTGGTTTTTATCACTTCTTAGCCTTGGTAGCTTGGGTTATACCTTCAAACTGGGTGTTTTCAGCCCATGGGTTGATGCAATCTTCTCCCCCAAATTCTTCACACTCCATTAAGCTCTTTCTATTGTTCTGGTTGGGAACTCATTTGCTGTTTTCACATAGAAGATGTGAAGATGGAGCTTAAGGATGTGCTTTAGCAGTGGGCTTGAGACAGCTGGATTCATGTTTATACTTGATAATCATAAAGATCTTTCCCAACCTGAACAATTCTATGGTTCTGTGCTTTATGTTTCCTCATGCACTAGAAGAAAAGTATTTTCCTAGCCAGACACTTATTGTCAGCTTTCTAAAAAGCAGTGGTGGGATGGACTGTCACAGATCTACCCCAGACTTGTATGAAGTACAGGCAATTGTGTTTAACATTCTTCCTTCCATGCCCTTACCTGTTTCAACAGCCAGCTAGAAGAGGTGAATTTAACTGGTCATTCCATCTGACCATTAACCTTGGATCCTCGTTTTGGACAATACTTAAACAGAAACTTCAAAGGCCTTGCAAGGAGTCAGTTTTTTAAGTGATAGTTTGAGCCATTTGTCCCACTCCAAGGCCTTGGGAGTTACCAACAGGAAAATCAGCAAAACAGCTACAGTGGCAAATAATTTCTGAAATACAAATAAATCAATGATTTATAATAGGCCCCCACCATTAAATTGTGCTGTACTATTTTTATTGATTTCAGTGCCTATTATCTATGTTACACCAATTTCTTATCATCTATCTAGCCTTTTCCTTCACTTAGTGGTGCTCATCAGATTTAGCTCAGGTTTGGTACTAGAAAACCCATGAAGCTGTCTAGATCCACCATTTTAATTATTACCCCAATTCACTGGATGAAACAAATCTGAAGTAGAAACTAACATTCAGCCACATCTGAGTGATGAATCCTTGTCATTCTGAGGAATTTGTACAGGCAATTGTATTTTCTTTTCAGGTTTCAGAGCACCAGTCCAAATTTTAGTTTTTTTCCTCTGGAACCATTTGCTCCCATGTGAGGTCTATCCCTGGAGAGAGAAACATCACCTGGCCCTTGCCACAGCTTTGTCAGTCACTCTGAAGTAACTCTGGAGCACAGTTACACTAAGAACCAAACTTGTGACCTCCCGGTTTCTGCTCTGGGACCTTTTCTATCATGAGAGGTCCCAAGAGATCTCTTCCTCATAACACCAGGCTCAGCTTTGCAGGTGAAGTCTGCAGGGTTGCAGTCAAAGGTTGCAGAACTGGAAACCCAGAAATTCAGCCCTGCTCACAGCGAACGTGAGGCCAAGCAGAGAAGTTGGCTCTGGGCAGACCACTGGAAGGGGAACAGCCATGAAGATATTGGGATATTTTGAGTGTAGATAGAGTTGCTCCCACAGCCTGAGGGCATCTGCATCCTTAGTCATGCAGTGAAGGCGGCTCGTGCAGGGAATGTGGTTGCTGTTTTTCCCTGTGTTAGGGTTCCTGTCAGGTTTTCCTCGCTAGACGATGTCAAAATGAGACAGGCGTCGGGTGAAAGTCCTGAAGAAGTATGTGAGGTGGTGCCAGAGGTTTTGCAGGTGACACTTGTTATTTCTGAGTGAGAGCGGAGGTGGTGTGGGGAAGGGCGTTGTGTTATGCTGTCTCGGATGAGTTGAGAAAACAAGGTCATTAGAGATGCCGCATGCCTTGGTGCAAGAGCAGAGCTGTGGGCTGTGCAGCATGAGGAGGGTTTTAAAGCTAAGCCGCCTGTGCAGCTCCTCAGCCTTGCCTGAACTTTCTTACAAATGAAGAAGCTTCAGACAAACCGTCATTTTTCAGAGGATTCAGAGCAGGTGCTTGCTTAGGAGGATTCAGTGATTTGGTTTTTAGATGTCTTTGACCAGAAAGTGTTATACAGATATGTTCCTCAGGAGAAAGGGTTTTTTCCAGGCAGACTTCCTTGTACCCTCCCTGGTTTCCATTCTCACCAGGTTTGCTGTGCTCCTGCTCCACTGGCATTTCAGAGGAATGGGCTGTTCCCCACTGCTGTTAGCGGCAAGGGCTGTGCTTCAGTCCCCATGGAAACAATTTGGAGAGTTTTGAGCTTGTGTAGCATTGCTGTGCTGTGTTTCACCTTCCTTTTTCACTTCCATCAGGAGGGCTGTGAAGCTTAAATTCATTAATGTTTGAAAAGCACTTTGAGGTTCTTGAAGAAGGTGCTACAGAGGAGCAAAGTGTTATTACCTCAGATTAACTGGTTTTGCTTTGCCCTGGAGTCACAGCTGTGAGCGTTCACTGTTCCTGGTGAAAGCCAGAATAAGGGAGCGAGGTCTTCTTGCAATGCCAGCCTCCTGGAGAGCTCTTCTGCCAGCACGTCTGTGCTACACAAAGTCACCTCGACACCAGTGGAGAGTCAGAGAAACTTCTGTGACTGCAGTCAGACTGGGAGGGCATTCTGGAAAGTCCGATTTACGTGGGCATGCTGGAGGGAATTCAGAAGAACTGTCACCACACGGTTCCTGTGCTCTGGTGCATATCCGAACACAGCAACCAGCAGGACAGACTAGCACTCTGCGCACTCTGCACAGCAGTGGGAACTGGGGATCCACTGTCGCCTTGGGTGTGAGGATCGCCTCCCAGAAGCTCTGTTGGAAGACACTATTCACTGTTATTTAAATACCCAGCTGCTCCAGCAGAGTACCTGCACTTAGTCCAGCTGTATTAGGCCAGTTTCTGCTCCTGACTTTTGGTGAATGCAGAATTATCTGGTATAGCTCAGAGCACATTGCACCCCAATGCTCTGATGGAATAAGACCTCATACTTGTCTGTATTTCAGGAATGTAACATGCTACAGCCTAAGGGATTTTACATTTCTATTCCCTAGCAAGCATCTCAGCACCTTGCAGATATCTGCTGCTCTCCAGTCCCACCTAAACTCCCATTTGCATTTAGGAATCACTGCACATCCTTGAATACTTCTGCATCTTTGGATTTGGCTCCAGTTTCCCCACCTCTAACTCCTCTGTCTGCTTCCCTGTGTGGGAGACCCCATAGGGTGGGTCCCCTGCAAATTCCTCTCCATCTTCTAGATGTGTTGGAGGATGGGTCTGCAGCTGCTGACCGGGTTTCCTGAGGAGCCTGACAATGGGGGTTTTGTCTGGGCTGATCTTTCCTTCCTTCCTTCCTTCCTTCCTTCAGTTTTGGGGGGTTTCCTGGGGGCTGGTCATCGTGTTGGGGTTTTTTTTAATTGTGGGGTGTGTGTGTGTGTGTGTGTTTTTTTTTAAAAGAAGTTTTTTTTCTTTTCGAGAAGTTACAAACAATGAACACAAGCCAAATCTCACTGTCTGCCCTGTTACGGGTATGGTGAGCTTGGATCAATTGCCCCATCTCTGCTTTTAGTTCCACCAACAATTACAAAAGGCAGTTTTAAACTGTTTAACATTTAAAACAAATAATTTTCCGTACAGGCTTTCTCGAGCTTGGTGTGATCAGCTGAAAACTAACCATACCAAAAAATGAAGGGATTGATTTCCATCTTGGTCAGGTCCTCACCTGCAAGGCTGCCCAAACCCCAGGCATGGGAGAGGCAATGGGATAGATGGAGGGTGAGTGCAGTCAGAAAAGGCTCGTTTTTGTCATGGCATTTTGGTCAGCTTGAGCCACCCACCCACGAGTCCTCTTCCATGCACTTCATTGTCCTCTGCCATGCAAATGCCCCATCCTCTTCCAGCATCTCCCCCGGCTCCTTTGCATCTTCTGCCCATCCTTCACCCTTCTGTACATCCTCTCGCTGCTGTTGCAGTGAATCATTAGTGCTTCAGAGATACCAATGAATGGAAAAAACCCAGCCAAACCTCAGGTTGTGGCTCTGTACATTCTCCATAGTGACTCACAAGTCTGACCAGATAACTCCCCTCTCCCTTAGTCACTGTCTCCCTCCCATATAGACTGGTCTGACTCCTCACTTCACTCTCACTTTATTATTACTGTTTTCTTTGCCATTCCCTTCCCATGTTCCATGGCAGTGCTTCGGGATGTGAAGTTCTCCCTCGCTGACCTGTCACGCACAATGAGGAGCAAAGGAAAACACTGACTGCAGCAACTTTGCCTATGGACAAACCATAAAGCAGGGCTGCACCCCTACTCCCCCCGTCCAGCTCCTCCGCTTGGACTACGCACAAATTACTTTGTCATTGTGGCGAAACAAATCAGGCTTCATTATCATTACCATCCCGATGGGAGTAAACAAGTTTATTTACACTTGAGCACTGCTGAAGAATAAAGTCATAGAGAAAAGTTCAGGGTAGGTGGCCTGTCTTTGTCATTAGGGACAGCTTATACAAAATCATTGCCCGCTCAGCCGGACAGGCTGCTATTCAGGCAGGCCCGGGTTAATGAAAGTACGGTGTGTGCTTGTTAAAAGGAGGACTACAACACTTGTAATCATGGGTGGTCACATTTTTATTTAATGATACGTATCTTTCCTTTCTCCAGCGCTTGCTCGTAACCCTTTGCCTCCCACTCGCCAGTCCTTGTGCGATGACTAACGATGACTTGCTGAGGAGAATCGGATACCAGGTCCTCAAAGAGCTAAACCCACTTAACAAGTGATTTTTATTTTTATAGAATCTTTTCATGAACAGCCTTGAGACTCTGACAAAGCAAAAAGACCTCAAAGCATGAAGGGGCCCACATGTGTAATCACTGGAGCTAAAATAGTAATAAAAAGACAACTGCAAACAAACTTGTGGGAAGAAAGGGCTGCAAACCAGAATGGCTTCCTTTCTTTCAAGGCCTTTGTGTGGCCCCAGTGATAAATCTGTTGGGACCATGACACTTCAAAGCCAGAGGCTGAACTCTGCTCTCAGTCGCGTGAGTCACACAACTGGGTGTCAGTGAAGTAGTTACACCCAGGCAGGAGGCTCAGATCTGCTGTTGTGCTCTCATAAATGCAAAGAAAGTTAAGAGCAGCCATGATGGAGAAAAATATCTATTTATCCAACATGACTCTGCTGAAGGGCTCTGTGCAGTCATGCTTCGCCAAAAAATTCCCCAACATCTCACAACTTTCCTGCTATTGCTTATGACTAACCAGCCTGAAGTGTTCACACCTGGATTGTAGGGAACTTCAAGCTCAGAAATAGTTTTTTGCACCTACCACGTGTATTAAGGAGCTGCAGGGGAGGATGTGTACACAGAATTCACCATTGCTCACGCAGTGTGTTTACCTGCCTCTGACAGGCTGTTATTTCTTCTTGTGGTCACACATGGAAGGTTTCTCTGTCTGTCTCCTAGCACCCCTCTCTCCCCACAGTCATTTCCGAATTTCACAATCACTTTTGACAGAGGAGCAGAGATGTGAAGGCAATATATTTCTCAAAGTTCTAAAAACCCCACAGCTCTGTGAAAAGCTCATGCTCCAGTACGCTTTGGTATTGTAGTCACAAGCATTTTCCAGTGGTACTTAGGAATGTAAAAACCTGAATTACAAGCAGTTTTGGGAATGGGGAAGAGTCCCTCCTCAGTTAGACTTTGCATCTGCTGGTTGCCCTCAGATGTTTAGAACAGGGAGAGCAAAATGCTCAAGACAAAGCTTTGTGCAATGATGTTATTTAGCTGCAATCCATCTCTTTGGTTTCCTTATCAGGTCAAGGAAGACCTCACCATGGCTCCTGGCCTGCTGTCACCTCATGCTCCCCTCACTCAGGCCAAAAACATCTGTCCCTGTATGTCCCCACATCCCCATCTGAGGCCTGGGGCAGCACTTGAGCAGGAAGAGCTGCTGCTGATACAGAGGAGAAAGAGCAACACAAGCATGTCACTGCCTGCCCTAGTGCTCCCAGCGCTCTCTGGCCCTGCTTTAACCTGTGTTTCAAGGCATATTTATTATTCTGGAGGAAACAGCCCTTTGGCTCCATGAGTTACGGTAAGAGGGTGAATGATGGACTTTCAAAGTTGGGGCAGCCTGAGCTTCTGCGTATTTCAGGTTCAGCAAGGAAATCTGAGGTGGCTAAAGGTACAATTCAGAGATGTGGGTGGAAATTAGCTCCAGCAAAGCTCCCATGGCTCCTGGGGAAAAAGCTGCACTCCAAGCTGAGAGACCACTGGAGACTGTCAGGGTGCTTGGTAATGGCCACAGAGTGATTTGGTCACCTAGAGGAGTGACCAACAATCTCCTTCTCTTATTCTGCACAAAGCAACAGATGGAAATGTCTTTTGTATTTGTCTTAAAAGAAAAAAAATCACTGGAACATGGTGATGATTAGTATCGCTGAGAGATTTTGTGGAGATCTGCCTTTGCCTCCAGAGCTCTGAGGTGTCAAGAAGGTGCAGCACATCTGCCCAGGGTCCCTGTACTGCATGTACCTGATCTCCACACCCCTCATCCCCAGTGTTCATGTAAAAACCTGGGGTGTAAGAGCATCCACGTTAGTTGGGGGGAGTGGCTGCAAAATAAGGTGAGCAGGTAAAGCACCATGACAGGAGGTTGAATGGGAACATCGCTGAGGCTGCAGCATGAGTCAGAGTATTGCCTCTGATGTACTATCTCTGAAGATACAAATATATTTATTAAATAAAGATGCTGAGATAATAGGCAATGCTGGAACAATGTGCATAACTGATACTCATTGCTTGAAAATCATTAACCTCTCCAAGTGCTTATATGAGCACTAATATGCATATTAGCAAGCAGCTCGTGGAGCCCTGCTGCTCTCCCCTGTGGAAGATGTAGAGAGTGCAAGATCCCATTTCCAGATGATGTCTCTGAATTGGGAGCCCAGTGTGAGACCCTCTAAACCAGAGAATGCATTGGAAAAAAGAAGATGAGAATGAGGGTCTTTTAAATGCAGAGCTGTAGGAATTGTGTTTGTGTGTACACAGCAGGGAGTAACTCAGGTGAAGAAAATTTGAAGTGAATACGTGAACCTCTCACCTTGCTTACTGCTCTGTGCTCAGAGGCAGAAACAAACCCAGGCAGGCAACCAGGAGCAGCCAAGGCTTCCCCTGAGCTCTGCAGGCACTAAAGGCATCTCTGGGTGTTTTCCTTCACATTTTCCTCTTTCTTTTCTGCTCTTTTTCCCACCTTTACAGAAGGTGAAGGGGAGTGATCAGCTGCGCAAGGGTTAATAAGTGAACACTTGCACTTTGCTGCAGGGAGGCAAAAACTTATGAGTCTTCACATTGTCACGAAGGTGTTGCTGAGCTTACGCTGCATGAAATATCCCAGAACTCCTGCAAACTGTGGGATTTAAATTCACAGGCTATAATTACAGAGTCTCCAGCACCCTCCCACACTTCGCAATGCCTCCACAAGCAAGAGCAGCAAAAACACCTGTCCTGGGCTCCTGTGGGCTTGTAGGTCCTTGCCCACAGCCAGGCAGGGCTCATTCCCTGGCACACCGCCGGGCTGACCGCTCCCAGCAAAGCCTGACTGGGAGTATGGGCTGGGAGCCTAACTCTCCTGGGTGCATTTAGGAAACAACCCCACAGTAGAGTCAGAGCAGTCACGTTTACAAGCAGGTGCTCACAGCAAGGTTCATTTGATGCTGTTTTATAGTCAGCTTGATGACCAGCTTAAATGCAGGGCTGGGAGGGCTTGGAGAAGCAGGAGCATGAAAACAGCTTTCCTGGGATCGCTTCTGCTGAGCGAGCCCAAAGAATATCCTAGCATGAACCCCCAGCAATGCTCCTGAGGCTCCCTTAGGGCTCCTCTTGATCCAGGGCACCACAACAGGCCTGATACTGTCCTGGTTCCCGGGGTGGGGCTGAGGCCTGGCTGTGCAAATCAAACCAGGTTTGAGTCAAAGGGGCAGCTTTTTTGGAGTTGGAGTGAGGAAGTGGTTAAACTGGTATAAAAATCTCAGCTATCAATGGGACAGTTCCAAGCTGCTTTGAGTAGTAGATCAATATGTTCCTGTGTGACTTGGTCTAGGTGATCCTGCTGTGGCAGGGGGACTGGACTAGATGATCTTTCGATGTCCCTTCCAATCCCTAATCCCTAATGATTCTATTATTCTATGATTCTGCTTAAGATGAAGCCCAACACCATACACCCAGGAGCATCCTTAGTGCCCCTTGGCAGAGATTTGTGTAGCAGGTGAAGTCTCACTATGACCAGGCTATCTCTGGGTGCAGCACACCTCCACAATGGCTGGGTACAGGTTCCCTCATAGTGTGTGACAGGGTCCCCTTCATTGTGTTGTTTTGAAGCGAGTTGTGAGCTGATGTCATGAGAGGCTCTGCCTGGACTGGCACAGACAGGCTTCTGCACAGAGGTGGTTCTCACTGCCTTCCAGGCACTTTTTGAAGAGCCCTTCCACAGCATCCTCCCTCCCTGCCCCCACAGCCAAGCAGCAAGGTGAGGAGAGCTTCCTTCCTCCTCCTGCTCTTCCAGTTATGGCAATGCTAATGCCAGACCCAGCAGAGCCAGCTGGTGGGTGAGAAATTCCCCATAACCTCACTGGGCAGCACTTGGATTGCCTGGGGAGAGGGACAGCTCATGGCCCACACCCAGGGCCACCTTAGGAATGGATCTCCATTGCTTACCCAACAAATCCCATGTGCCAAGTGGAGTAAATGGCTGAAGCTGTCAAGGATATCCACACCCACCAGCCAAAATACAGCTGCACAAGGATTTGGGGGTGAGGAGATGGTGGTGCCTTGGGTTACATGGGGACAGTAACAACTACACCACGTAAGTGCATTCAGCTGAGAAAGCCCCAGTCCCTTCTCTATCCTTATCTCTTTTTTGATCATACATTGATGTTTCTCTCACCCCATGCTGATATGGAAGGGTGTTTATCATAATAATGAGTTTAACATTTAATATTGGATCCTCCGGTTTGTGGTAGAAGGTACATTTAGTGCAGCCTGTGTAATCTGACCTGTTAGAGGTGGGACTCCCCATACCAGGAATGCGCCTGTTTGTCCCTCAGCCTTCAGCTCGTCTGTCCACTTCTACCCTTAGCCATCTGCTCTCCTACCTGGTATCTATGTTGGCAAAAGTCCTGGAGGTGCAGAAAGGGCCTTGCACAGCCCCTACAGCATTGAGGTCTGCACAAGGAACAGGGGTAACTTGAAGCATCCTCAGAGGGAGCAAGAGCCCTCTTGAGGATGCTCTGAGGATGTGGGACACATTCTGGGTTGTCACTGAGGCCAATTGCAACTACTGAGCAGCTCCAGCTCAGTCTACTGGTATGACCCTGTCTGAGCTTCCCACTGCTTGTCTGTCTGACTCCACTCTGCTGAGATCTGTGCTGACATCAAACACCTCAGATGTGACTCTCAACTCTCATTTACCACTACCCATTGCCATTGTAGCTGGTTGTTTATTAGCCCTTAACAGCTGGTCCTATGCTGTTTCAGCCTGAGGTGACTAATGCTGAATCTCACAGAGTGCCCCTGATGTTGCTGTGAATAGCTGATGTAAACTTAACAGACAGTCGTGTGACATGTCATGTGGGCAAATTAGTAGACCCCCTGTTAAACTCAGAGCGTGTCCTATAATCCCACTTGAAGGGCACCTCTTATGTCAATATCCCAAAGTTAGCAACTGTGCTCCTCTTGGAGGATGGTACTGGAACATTTTGGGGTCAGAGGGATTCCCCTCTCACTGCTGTAACTGTGGGGCAGCAGCTCTACGACTGTGAGATGCTGGTGTTGAGCTGGAGATAGGATGTGTTTGGCTCTTAAGAGAACTTTTCACAAACCAACTGCTTGAATAGCACAGACTGGTCCTGATGGCAAAAAGCCATTTCTCGAGCTTTAACTCCCTCATTCCTTTCTTTGGGCTGTCCAAACTGAAACTGAGTTTTGGGACGTGGAGCAAAGTGCATTCCCCTGGGGAGTGTAGAAAACAGACACCCCTGAGAGGAGGCACCCTGTGCCTTGCAGCTGTTCTTGAGCTGTCCATGGCACCACAGGAGACAGGTTTGCGTTGGCAGGCTTGGCAGCTCAGAGGCAGATGTGTTCGCAGCCCAGGGGTCTGCTTCTTGCTGGGTGGGAGACCCCATGTGCTAATGGGGTGCTCAGAGAATGACACTATCAGGACTGGCATTTCTTGTGGGCCACCTTTCCTTCCAATCTGCAAGGCTCCTGTTCTGCAATTAGGTTTTCCCAGCAGGGAGCTCTGTGTGACCTGTCCTCTGCACTGGGATTGTAGGGCTGCAGCAAGAGGGTGGCCTTGAGCCCTGCTGCGTGGTCTTGCCTTGTTTCTCAGCTGTGCTTTTCTGTGGAAAAAGCATCTGACCCAGCGTGTGCTGGAGCAGTGGGCAGTATCCTTTCCATGGCAGAAGTTGGTTGTTCTCCCTCTTCAAAAAGAGCTAATTCCCCCCCACCAAATTCCCACTAGGATTAGCATATCGTGGCTCCTCCAATGAACTGTTTCTGTGATTGTTTTGACCTAGCCCAAATGTAAAAGGAAACAAAAGGATATGAAAAAGGCAGAAATAGAAAATATTTTGATTTTTAGAAACCCCAAATCATCTGACTGAGGAACCAAAGCCTTTGGAGCAGGATTCAAACCCATTTGTTTTGCTCTAAATTTCTCACGAGCCTGAGACAGTGTTTCTCAAACGGCTCCAAATTGCCATTGCATCAACCAACAGCTCTACCAGAGCGACACAACACAGCATCGGGGCAGCCGGAACCCTGTGTGAGCCATGGGCCACCCACAGAGCCTCAGTCTGCGTCACACTTGCTCTGGAGGGCTGAGCCCCACCGTGGGTGTCCCAGTGAAGGTCCTTCAGGGGTAACTCTGAGGTCTTCTGCAGAACACTGCTGGGGTGCCCGGCTCAGCCCTTAGCCCTGCAAGATCACCCCTTGTTTCCCTTTGCTCTGTCGGACCTCTTTCTGCGATCACTCAAACCCTCGTGATGCTTCGGCGCACGCTTGGTTGGCTCCTCTGCGCTGTTCCCCCAGCGAATATTTATTTGAAGGGTTTCATTAGATTATCGCAGCAGGATAGGTTGGTACACAACTACAAATTAATTTAGTCGGTTTGCATTTTAGCTGACCCAATATTCATTCTATTCCAGTCAAGTGGATGGGTTTTCTGTTTGACGGTTTGTTTCATGATAAGATACATGGTCCAAAGTACTGTACTTGGAAATAGAGGTACTATTTACAGACACTCCACACAAATACTGCAATTACCTGATTAATTACAGCCCTTACATTTGGCTCTGCAGATTACACTCTTATCCCTCCTTTCTTCCCCTCCCTGTCCCTGTTACCATATTTGTATGCAGGATTTGGGAATAATCTTCAAGATAAACAAGGCAGACCTGGCTTGTTTATGAAACCTAAATGCTCCATGGTCACTCAGAGCCCCCATCTAGACCTTCCCCGGTTCTGTGCTTGCCTGCAGTGGCTGTGATGCCTGGAGCATCACCAGTGCTGCATTGTAATAACAATCCCAGTCCAGGAGATTGGAATCAGAGCCTAAACACAGCCCTGAAGAAGGATGAAAAGGGAAGTCAAGAGGGACATTGAAACAGTGTTAAACACGCAGGAGTGCTGTAAGTGCGATTCCCTTCAACCGAAGAGAATAAGCTGCAGCCTGTGCTCCGGGGACTGACAGACAGACATCTGTACGAGGGAATGTTACATTTATGCAGCACTTTTCATCCCAGGATCAAAAAGCACATTAAAAACTCTGTGCAGCTAAGCAAAATGCACCTACTGAAGTCAACTGCCCCTGAGGCGAGATGCAGCCACTGGTGGGTCCAGCTCAGCACATGTTATCGGCTGCTTCCTCTGCCTATTTTGAATGTATGGGTTTTTTTAAGTTTAATGAGAAGGAAGGGTTCAGGTGAGGCTGTTTGGCTTCATTCTTGTCTCACACGGCATTGGGCCCATCTAGGGTCATTGAAGTCATTCCTGATTTACACCAGTTTAGCAGAGTCTGTAGACTGGGGGGTTTTTTTTGCAACCCACTAAAGAGCTGAGCTGTGCCCTCTCACTCAGGGTGGAAGATGGCACTACTGTTGTTCTCAGGACAGCCTGGGGCAGAGGTGACCCTCATGGCAGTGTGAATGTGACCCTAGTGGAGGAAACCTCTAGGTAGAGTTAGGATGGAGATGTGCTCTGAGCAGTCGGCCATTGTTGTGGTGTTTGAAAGGTCATCCCTCAAGCAAAACTATATGTAGCTCCAGAGCTGTAACTGCTCTGATGCAGAAGTGTTTCCCACCCACTTCTCCCTGGTGCAAAGTACAACACCAGGCAAAGTGGAAGAGAACCATGGCCCCAGTTTGGACTCATTTCAGAAAGTGCACATGGCAGAGACATGGTTCTTCTGTCCACTTAATGAAAGGGATACGTGTGATGGGAAGGGAAGCCAGAGGACTGGAAACTGCTCCCAACCTAACGGTTGGTGAGAGGGATTTGCTTAGAAGGTGATTGTAGTGTGCTGGAGGTTGGTCTGTTCTCACAAATAACAAGTGATAGGTCAAGAGGGCAGGTTTAGATGGGACATTAGGAAAACCATCCTCATGGACATGTCATCAGGCCTTGGCCCCAGGGAGGGGGTTGAATTGCCATCCCTGGATGTGTTTAAGTCATGTAGATCTGAAGGGTTTAATGGTGGCCTTGAGACAGCTGGGTTAATGGTTGGACTCAATGGTCTTAAAGGTATTTTCCAACCAAAACAATGATATTATTCAACATGAAAGAGGAAACAACGGAAAGGAGCAAAGGAGCTCAAAATGGTTCTGTCACCCAGCTCATGCATTTTGTCTTATTTGTGTAAGATTAGGATTTCTTCCGGCTTCTGCCATTTCAGCCTCCTCCTTTCCTGTCCGGGGCCAGTGCATCACCAGCTTCTACTGTTCCTCACCTGCTAGCAGGTACAACTGCTTCCTGCAGCCTCTTTCCAGAAGCCCTGACTGCTGACACTCGTGCCCCCTGCCAGGAGCTTTCCTAGGGGCTGCTTTTGTGCTTAAGCACCTTGCAGTCAAGAAGCCTCCAGCAATGCAGTTTCATTATCTGCATGCCAGATCCATCAATGAGCAGATCTCCAAGGCGAAATAAAAACATGCATTACAAATGAAATGCTCTGTTGCTCTCCTCTGCCTCCTGCCATCACCCAGAGCTCTGTGCTTCCTGTGTAAGACAGCTTTTCCCTACTAATTAACATTTAAAAGCCTTCCTCTCTCACCCTGCCACCATGTCACAGGGGCTGCAATAGCTCAGGTTGTTCCTTGAAATAATTCATCACTTGATAAACATCAGAGCACTCGCTGTAATCCCACAGACCTGTCCTAAAACTAAACCTGTCCTTGTGCATCTGATGCCTCTCTGCAGGGACTGGCTCAGGATCTTGGAGCACAACTTTCCAAAGGGTGTGTGACTGATGTCCTCAGCAGTGTTTTGTTTTTCGCATCAGTAAACAGTCTGAGCAAAGAAAACTCTCTGCTGTGGGTGTCACCTCTGAATATACTCACCTATGCGTCCAGGTTCCTGTGGAAACCCCACCCTTGCTTTGCACAGGTCATGAGTAGCTCTGTTTGTGGTTGTTTATCACCCACAGACAGGGGTGATAACTGATGAGGATGAGCTGCCCAGGCCCAAGGAAGCAGAGCAGCAGTTTGCTGCTGGGGATGTTGTAAAAACTTTTCTCTCCTTCGATGCTGCTGGGTGTGTGTTTGGCCACAGCGAGGTGGCAAGTGTGGTGTCCTCAGCCTTTTTGCTGAGGAGTACAGACCTGGTTCCAATTTGCAGCACAAAGCACTGTGGAAGCACAGGGTGAGCACCAGCACTACCTGCTATTAGACTGAGGAGAAGGAGATGTGTGACCCAAGAGTTCCCTAAGTAGAAGGGTGTCTCTGCTGGATTATAATTTCAAAACTGCCATGTAAGTGTGGTTTGTTTTTTTTTTTTTCCAACATAGCCCCTATTCTCAAGGATTAAAATGGTGTGGGTTTGATTCAGAGAAGCGCAGAGGTATTTCAGAATATTCCTTGTTTCTCCAGAGCAACCTCATCAATGTGTTACATCAGTGAGATTTCCTCCCCAGTATCACTAGTTGTCATGGGGTGTTTGTTAGTGGGGGGGGTCACAGCTTGTCTCTGGACCCCAAGCACTTCATTTAATAACAGCAACATTTGCATCTTTGTTCATGTTTTATTAATTCAAGCAGCTCTGCAAATTCTGCCAGCCCAACATTTAGATGTGTAATATAGCACTTCCTATCTCTGCATGTTATGTCCTTTTTTATTGAGGTCCTTCTTCCACCTAAAATTCCTTTCTGATTTTACCTGCTCTACAAAGCCCTCAGGGGACACCCACTGTGATAAGGAAGGAGCCAGGATATAATCCAAACCCTAATGTTCCCTCTGCTTCTCTATCTTGCTTGCCTGTCTTCTCATTTATTGTGTGTCCATCACTTTTGCATCTGCACATGCTGTACAAGAGCAAAAAGCTGGAATCTTGTACCAGGAGCAGCCTCTGGCTGCTCCTTAGCTCCTTAGCGCGCCATGGACTCAAGTGTATTCCAAACTACATCCAGTCCATGCCTGTAAAGATCCCATTCATGACCTAAGATGTGAAGACCCCAGTCTTGATCGTTACATGTGTCTCTGGGAATGTGAGCCTTAGAGAAAGGATTGCAGTTTTGGGAGCGGATGATGACAGAACGGTAAATTACATAATCTCCAGTAAGTGGAGCCCATTTGTAGCCCAATTACCCGTCCCAGCAGCCCCATGCAGTTGATTGGAGGATTACATAAAGGGCTTTTCATTAGTCAGAGAGCCACAAAGAGAGTTCTTTCCAAGTCCTCCTCAGGATTACTTAACCATCACTTTGGACAAGTTGATCAGAGCATTTTTTGGATGTGTTGGAACAATATACACCATCCTTTCCTCAAGCACATCCATTCCACTCAAGCATCTTCCGGTAGAGGGGTACAGGGAGATGGTGGTGTGTTTTATGCATGAGATACATTGAGCCCTGGCATAGAGGGAGGTCTGCTGCACCTCTGCGAGCCTGAGACACCCTGCCAGCTACCAGGGCCTGGAAATGCTGATGTGAGCTGCGAGAGATCACTGAAACTCACTCTGCCCCCAGCACAAGTCCCACAGGCACTAGTGAGCTGGTGGAGCACCTGTACTGTCACAGCTGAACAACTGAAGCTGCAGCACATAGCAGATCTCCTTCTCTTTCTCCTGCACACCAGGGATGGACAGGCTTTCCCAATCTCCCCTGACCTAGTACATATAATAAAGACACAGAGCACTTGTGACAGCGGCGTTGTAATCGCAGCGTTGCCACCATGCTGGAGAATGTGGCCAAGGAAGCAGGGCCTAATCGTGTCCTTATCGCTGCCTGGTGATGTGACCTTAGAGAAGTTGCCCAATATAACTCGTTCATGTTTCCCTTTCCCCACAGCAGAGATGATAGCGGTTCACGGGTGTCCCCGAACTTCATTCATTAGCATTTGTTTCTGGTATCTCAGATTATCAAAGAGCAGTCAGGAGGAAGACTGGCAAAGAGCAAGCTCTTATTCACTTGTCAGTTAGAAACAGTAACCTATTTTAGATAAAAAGGAAAAAAAACCCCCAATAATCCTGGGAGTGGTTGTTCCTTGGTTTTCCCCTGCTGCTCATTTTAAAATCTCCCCCAGCCTCCACCCCGCGATCGCCTGGATGAAATGTTGACCATTTCACAGCTCACCAAATTGGTGTCTTCCCTCCCCTGGCAGGAATGACAATGCAAACAAAAATAGATAATGCATTTCAAAAATCTACAGTGGATCGTCATGGCGATAAATAATTGTAGCATGTTGCCATAGTAACTCGAGCTGTAATAAAGAGAGGCCTATCTGCAGCTTAGCTAAATTTAGTTGTTCCAAACTATTAAAAATATTTTCAAATACTCTGCTAACTCTTTGTAACGTTTCCTAGGGTAGGAAAAAAGAGTTAATTTTCATTCATGCTTTTGTGTTGTCTCCATATTCCAAGTACACTCCATTGCTAAAATAATCAGGGCCGTCCCATTTAAAAGTCGTTAAGCTGAGGAAATTGCTGAGGGTTTTTCCATTTCCCACCTAGTGGAACCTTTTCACCTGGAAGTGTAAAATCTGCCCATAGGACATTTTCCATGCTGCCAGACCTGGTGGGGACCCACCCTGGAGCTCAGGACCCAGCCCCCCAGGGTTTGGTGCTGGGGAGGTAGGACAGGCTGGCTATGGGAGAGGGTTTGTGGATTGGTTTTAATTGGAGGAGAGGGATTTTGGGGTGCATGAGGTTACTGTGCAAAACTGGCTGTCTGTGTGTAACTTTCCCAGTCACCTACCTGCTTTAAACCAAAGCCACATCTAATGAGAGTTAATCGCTACTCAGATGTCCAGAATCCCACCCTGCATCTCTCAGCCCATTGGAATGGCAGCTACATCCTGTCTAAAAAAACCTTCCCTCTGCCAAAGGGACTTTATTTTTCATAAGGAACCCTTAACTCCTGTAATTCCTGATTTTTTTTCAGGTATTAACATCAGACAGTTTCTTTTAGCTACATCTCACTGGAAGGAGGAACAAAAACACACTGCTGGGGATATTAATTTTATTCATTTTCCTGGTAGCGCTACCGACAGGCTGAGAAATCCTGACTTACCCCCTTAGCTCACGCACTGCGTGCCCTTAGCTAAGCACCAGCCCCCTGCTTCTGATCCTCCTCAGCAGAAAGGAGCTTCATCGTCTGTCTCTAGAGATTCCTGCTTCCAGATTGCAGACTTGCAAAAAGCACTTTACTGCCAGTCTGATTTGAAACCTTGGCTTCATGTTTCAGAGCTTATCTAGCTCTTCGACAACAAAACTTCCGGAATTGGAGATTTTCATGTGAACACTTGATAACCAGCTCTGCGGTTTTCTGAAAGGCAATCGGCAAAAAACACACATCCCTGAGGGTGATGGATTGAGGGATGGTGCCTTCTCCCCAGCTTTCCTCTGGGACCTTTTGCTGCAGTTTTTTGCAGAGTCAGGTTGCCAGAGTTATCTGAGATTTCTTCACTCTGGTGATGGAAAGGTCGTTTCCACCTGCACAGCTCTAGGTTTTTCCTGTAGAGCATCAATTTAAGCCTCGTGTCTGAGCTGCAGAGCAGCAAGAAAACCTGTGACATGTCCTGGCCTCTGTCTCATGGGTAGGTTGGCAGCAGCAGGTCTCCTTCCTCATGGTGAGATTCAATGGCTTCCCAGGATGTCATTCTGTCCACCCCAGGGAGAGTAGAATCAGCTCGTGCTGCCTTGCCTAAATTTTCTAAGGCAGAGAGGCTGAAGGACTCACTCTTAACAAACTCAAGTTGCAAAATAATTTACTGAACATTCTCTCATAGCTTTTTATTTCGCTATCAGCCCATGACACCATCTTAATGGCACAATGAATTACCGTTGCTGGAGAACAGGGTAACATGTTAATAGCCCTCTTCCACATCAAAGCTTCTAAAAGGCACTTTTTAGCTTGTATTATGTTCTGTGTCTGAGAAGAAGCAAAGGCGAGTCATTTTATTGTTTTCTCAATGAATAAAGCCTGCAGTTTATAGCTCACAAACAACGCGGCATAAAACCAGGATGTGCAGCTTGGTAGGCAGGAATACCTGAACTCCCAATAACCACCTGCCTCCCTACTGCAATGCAAAGCCAGAGAAAAGCATCTGGAGTGCTCTTTAACACATCAGTGCCTGTAATCATGGAAGTTTTACTCTGCCTGCTCTGAAAATCTATTGAAGTCAAGGAGAGGGCAGCTGCGAGCTCAAGGTAGGGAGAGGAGCCAGGTGATTATGGTACTGAACACAGCCTCAGAGGTCTGCTCAACCTTTATCTTGGACTTTTAGTAGGACCTTGGGGAGAATCTCCTGCAAATGTTCTGCTGCTGTTGTTTCCAAATTGCAAAACAAGACTAGTGCATTTACCTCTCACCCTTTGATCTTGTGGGGAAGATCTTCACAGCAAGGGACTATGTTTTGCTAGTGCTCTTGCTCAGAACCCAGCATGTTGCAGCTCCAACTCCAGTTGAGCCTTGGGCACACTGGTAAGGTACAACTGGTGATAACTGCTCCTGCTTTCCTTTAGCTAGACAGCAGCCTTTCTTTCCCCAATAGGTTCCTTACCTAGAGGTCCAAACAGCCCTGTATTTTGGTGTAACTGGTGGGAGTATGTGTCTCAGTACTGAAAAACAGCAAAATTTACTGTTGCACTAGGCAGTCCTGGGTTTTGAGCCCTCATCCTTGGCCAATGTTGCCCATTCCCATGCGCCCAAAACCCTGGTGAGCTCCCTGGCAGCGCAGGCTGCAGCCCTCCTAGTGTGAGCTTTGTGTTACCGCTTCCCCCTGTTTTATTTTCCGTGCTCGTGTGCAACAGTGACGTCCCAGCAGACAACGTCCCATTCTCGTTGTAGTGTTGGCAGGAGGTCCCCAAAGCTGCACCACAAACCCCAAAGTGTCTGCGAGGGAGCGGAAAGAGATGTGGTGCCTCTTCCTCAGGACAATTCCAAGTTTTACAGAAAAGCCAGGATGTGGCACAAGGACGCAAACTCTCTGCCCTTGACAGGGCAGGAAAATCTGTTACCGTGGGAATTGTTGGGGACGATACAGTGAAAACCATCTGCAATGTGAGTGAGACAAAGGCTTGTGGCTCCCTCTTGCTTAGCCTCTGCTCAGCAGAGCTCCCAACGCCCTCATTTACATTTAAAACTATGAAGAAGGGAGAATAATCCTCTCTTATTCATGGTCTGTTGTGAACTGATATTTTGGATACCGGCTCTAAATTAGGTTTTAAAAATAGACCATGGTCTTTTTAATTTTTTTTCTTGTTATAAACAGAAATTATTATCTCATGGAAACATTTAACCTCAAATGGAACCTCATCTAATTTATGCTGTGTTTATTATAGCCTGTGAAATATGAATGAGCATCACTGATAGAACTCTATATGATTATGGAGCTGGGATGGGCCAGCTGGAGAAGACTCGACTGTTTGGATAAAGAACCAAAAGTTCTGATATTGTGCTGATCTTTATTTGAATGATTCCAACCTCTGAGGCAGATAATACTGGCTCGGAAAGCTCTGGGAATTGTCCTTTCTAATTGAATTCTACTATTTCTGACCCTGGTCATGGCTGCAGTCAGGAAATGCAGGAGTCAGTGGGAAAAAATGCCTAGCGGGTTGAATAGTTACTAATTTACTGACCAAAAAAGTGAATTAAGAAGCATTAGTTTTACACTTTTATCTGTTTCAGGCTATTGAAGATGTCTGTAATGCAGAATATTAATACTTGTAGTTCCTGTTTTGATGAGAGCCTAAATAATACATTTATGTTGTGATACGTCATAGATAAATACATTAAACAGAATATATATCCCATACAGAAAATCACAGAATCACAGAACATTAGGGATTGGAAGAGACCTCGAAAGATCATCTAGTATAATCCCCTTGCCACAGCAGAATCCCCTAGACCCAGAGAAATGTCTCCAGAGAAGGAGACTCTGCAACCCCCTCTGGGCAGCCCACTCCAGTGCTCTGTCACCCTCACCGTGAAGAAGTTCCTTCTCATATTGATGTGGAACATCCCATGTTCCAGTTGACACCCATTGCCGCTTGTCCTATCATTAGATGACACTGAGAAGAGCCTGGCTCTATCCTCCTGAGACCCACCCTTCACATATTCATAATAAATCTGCAATGTGGAAATTTCTACTGATCCTACAGAAAGGTATAATGTTGTTTTTTCCTTTCATTTGAGCCAGTACTTTTGCCATGACAAATTTCAAAATCAAAATAATCGTGTAAGCAGATCTTACCAACCCTGCAAACAGTTCCTGAAAACCCCTGTGATTTATTTAGGTCGGGGAATTCAAGGATTATCTTTTTGGCTCTGAGTCCTTACGGCTTCTGGGACACCGGCATCGCATTTCATCGCTGGGTTTTCCAGACATTATTCCAATAATCCTGATGGTGGCTGTTAATGCCATGGACGGACTGTTCGCAGGTATCAGAAGGGAAGACTTTCAGACTCAATTCAATTAAAAAAATAGTTATATTAAAACTCTACAGACTCAGTCTGCTATGTCCTTATGAAAGTGGCACATGCTTTGCCACAGGATCAACTTCTCTGGGGGTAGGGCAGACCCCTGCCGCCACGGCTGCGCTTTAACAACTGGTATGTTGGTTACTCCTTGTAACACGTGTTCAGAATTGCTCAGATTTTTTGGCCATGGCCCTGGTTACCAGTTACCCATGGGATGGACACAGAGGGACAGAATTTGTTCTTTTTAAAAACTGTTCCCTGACCCTGAACTGGCTGGCATCGGGTATCTTCAAAAGCAAGTATCCGGGACGTCTTCTCCTGCAAAAGGAATCTAGGGCATAGAACAGGAATTAGAAGTCCAACCCAGGGAAATATTTTACACAGACTGAAATCTGAGCAAGTTCCCAAAATGGAGGTTTAAGCTGTGTTAACCCCACAGCCTCCACCTTCCCACCATCAACAGCCCAGACGACATCTGCGTCAACATCAGCAACATTCCACCACTGCTGCTGTGGAGGGTGGAAATGCATCAGAAGTGGAGTCTGGGTGGAAATTTGGAGGCTGAACATAGCAGGAAGCTCTGGGCTGTAAAAATAAAGTCGTACAATTTCAAGGGAGTCAAACACAATCAGAGAAAATCAGTTTTGCAAGTTGGATTCCTGTTTGGCAAATAGCTCAGTTTCTAAAGCCTTTCTAGCTTTTCTCTCAGAAGTTTTACACAAATACAACTCCACTGGGTGTGGCAGAGTTACACCTGATTTACACTTGTAGTACTGAGGTGGAAATCAAAGCAAAGCCCATTTGTAGCTGAATTCCTGTGACACTCAATGGAAAATGCCCTTTTTGAAGACAGGTGCGGGACTGCTCTTCACCAAACCTCTGCAGCAGTCTATTGGAAAATGTAGTACATTTAGTTCCACTTACTAGCTATTCCCTTCAAAATCCTAAACTGGAAACCCACCCCCCCCTTTCCTT
>JAOXOE010000705.1:15435097-15456209 GCA_028565055.1 Phoeniculus purpureus | reverse complement strand
GTGATTCTGATTGTATAACTTCTCCAGTGAAGTGATCCTGCTGTGGCAGGGGGATTGGACTAGATGATCTTTTGGGGCCCCTTCCAATCCCTAATGATTCTATGATTCTATGATCTCCCTATGAGAAAAGTCACTTAAGTGCCTGTGGGGTGTCATGGGGAAGGGAGCAGCCTGTTGAGGTCATACCCAGCCCTCGTTTCTCAGGGTGGTCTCCAGTGTCTTCTCATCGCATCTTGAATCATCGTTGCAGTACTCCCATGTTGCCGTGTGGGAGATGTAGATTTCATGTGAGGCCGTCACTGAGGTATCAGGGCATTCCAAAAAGTCTGTTCAGCAATAGGGGTGATAACCTGTGACTGGGGCATGCTGCTGTCCTGAGTGCTAAAAAATAGATGTTTATGAGCAACTAAATGCTGCTCAGGGATGCCAGACCCTCATGGGTTAAACAGAGAGAGGGGGAACACGTTTTGAGAAGGGAATAAAGACTGCAACAACTGAATTTAAAGCACCCACATGGTGTGCAAACAGTCTGCTCCGTGTTCACTTAATTTTCTGAGCATCCCAGGCTGCAGAGTCGAGTGATGTATTGAGTGGCAGAGGTGAGAGAGCATGTTAGAGGGCACAGAGTTAGCGTTCAGGAAAAACTCTTTCCACCCCAACTAACTTCCAGCAGACAGCTTTTAACATGCCCTGCACTTCCCAGGCTGCTGGAGAGTTGCCAGTGTTTGTCTTGATGTCCTGAAGTGTGAGTGCTTCAAAGCGCTGCAGACAAAGGAAAATACAAGAAGAATGGGGGATTATTTCTTCTTTTCTTCTTTTTTTTCCAGGAGCCTAACATGGAAAACTTTAAGAAATAACCAAACTTTGCATCATCCCAAGAGATGGCTCCAGATGAAAGAGAAGACTTGCTGGAATGAAGTGTAAGTTCTACCTGATGGTATCTGTGTGAAAGTGGTGAGAAGAGGTACAGGGAGTGAGCCTCTGCACTGCAGCAAGTGCAGAAGAGTGTGTTGCTGATGCACAGATTTAAATGGGGAGGATCCTTCACAGTCCATGTAAGGCTTGGATGCAGAAGGAACTTGCTGTCCAGTAGTGTCAGTACAATTATTCACAACCCAGTGCTGACTGCCCAGTATTTAAACATTTCACTGGTGGTCTTTTAATTAAGCAGGAGAAAGTGGCTGGAGCCTAGTGGAGGTTGGGCTGCCTCAGGCTTTGAGTCCTGGGCTCTTCCCTTGATTTGCCAAGCACTTAAGCATTTGCTGACTCGGGGTTAAGGAAGGTGGAGGCACCAAAAGAGCCTTATTGACTCATGATATTTTCCAGCCTGGCTTGTTTGTTTTCATTGTGCACACAACTCCTGTTTACCTGGATCAAAGATGGCAAAATCAACAACACCACTATGCAGACAGCGACTTGCAAAATTCCTACCGAAGGCATGACTGTGCCCAGACCTGTAGCTCCTGCTCTTCCCCCCTATCCTCTTTCTTTCTGCCATTGCACATTGCTTCTGCCTTCCTCAAGCTGTACTGTGCCATGTCTGGCAGGAGGCACCCCCAGCCTTGAGTCAAGAATGGCAGAATGAAATCCAAGTGTCCATAGCAGGACCAGCAGCAGGAGATGAAAGGAAAGAGGTGAATGGGCATCACAAGCAACTCTTGCCCGGCTTGTGGTGTGGCTGCTGTATCCACTCTTGTTCATCCCTCTGGGCATGGCAGCCACCATCTGATTTTCAGTCTTGTACTAACATGTCCCTGTCATGATTTCTGGGAAGATGTAGCCACCTAAGTGTATTCTCCACTAATGGGCTTCCCTGACAGAGGAGACAGATGTGCAGCTGCAGTCACTCTACCTAGGGTCTGCTCAGCTTTTGAGGCTTAGGGAGAAGTAGAAAAACAATTGGGATGGTCCTGAAATTCTCTGAGCTTACAGCAAGCCCCAAGTGAGTTTCTGCCCAGCCCCAGAGCACAACCCCTTTAGCTCCAGTGGGAACAACACAAGATTAAGATCTTCTGTCTGCTCCAGCCTCTGGAAATCTTCAGAACACACACTCCTCAGAGGAGCCATTGCAGACATCCAGAGCATGCCCTAACAACAGAATAACAACTGGAGGGTTATGCAAAATCCATCTGCAGTTTACGGGCATGATGCAATGGTCCAGCCTCAAGCTGCTTTTGCACAGGTTTTGTAGCAGTTGCTATAGCAAGGACCCAACCTTGAGTAACATAAGGGGGGGGGGCCTCAAGCAGCCTTGTCAACCCACAGAAATGAGACATTAAAAACATTTTCTTCCAGAGTTTCCTCGCTCCCTCCCTAGGTCTGATGTTAATGGTGTAAATGTAAAAGGCCAACTAGTTCTTCAGTTTAGGTTTCTTCTGTGCATCTGAAGACTGAGGCAGCTCCTCTATCTGCAGGAAAGGCACCGAACAAGATTTTGCCCACACTAAGCCAGATTTTGTCAACAGCATGCTCACCTGTTGTCTTGTTTCAAGCCTTTGCAGCTCAAAGTAACCAAAGGAGCAGACATTTCTGAGCAGTCCCCATTAACCTCCTGCACCTTTCATTTCCTCCTCCCTCAGCATCCCAGCTTGAAAGATTTTATCAAACAATAATTCCACATATCAAAGCAAAACAAAGGAACCAAGGCAAAGCCTGCTGGCATCAGGACAGGTAGCCGAGGTGGAGATAGCCCGCTCAGGGAGAAATCTGCTTTGTGATTTGGTGGTACTGTGCAGTAAATTGGTGTAAAATAAACAGCAACTATTTATAGCGGAGTGGAGCGGAGCCTGCCTGTCGGCATTGCAGCTGGGTTGATTTTTTTTTTTGCTCTCTTTGCTCTGGATGAATGAGGGTTTTTCAATGAGGATCCAGGTTTCCCAAAGCAAAGTCCACCCCACCTCTTGGCGTGAACCCCTAGACAGCCCATATGTCATGAGCAAAATATGTGGTGCCCTAAAAACTGGAGTGGAGTCTCTTCAGGGTGGGACCGGGACTTGGAGAAAGACCCATGGGTGCTAGGTACCAAGGGCAGCCCTAGGGCAAGGAGCTGGGGAAAACCACCCTGGTGGTTTCCAGCGCTAACCCCATGGGAGCTGAGCAGCACCAGGTGCTTCTCCGTAGCCACCCCTGAGCCATCCGCAACTGACTGAGGACCAGCCACGAGTCGGTGACTTGGCCTCAGCTTTTTGTGCCCCAAAACAGAGCCCAGCTCTCACAGCTCAGAGGTTGCATGCTCAGACACACACATGCAAGCAAAATGATTTCCATGCCTCCACGGCTCCCATCGGATGTGGGTGGTCCCGGCGAGAGGAATGTGAGCGATCGGATTCACGTATCATCTCACTGAGCGCCGGAGACCTCTGGGGATTTTTCTGTAGGCAATTGACCCAGGGAGCATCCGAGCTCCGGCACGTTTTCCACGCACCTCTGATCACACCCACAAAGAAGAAATTGATTTCTCCCAATGTAAACATCCCTCAGATGACAAAAGGGGTTTTTTTGCCGCCCCCACGACAGTAAAAAAGGCGGAAAGAATAAAGCGTCGCTAAACCCCCCAGTGCCTCACCACGACACAGATTTACATCTCTGAGTCAGATCTTTGCAGCTCCCTGCATATGGTCCCCATGATATGCAGTTCCTGGCTAGTGACTCACTCAACACCAATATAAAGAAATCATTTCAGATGGAGCAAGCAAACAACACGATTTTTGCCGTCTCAGGCTTCAAGGGACAAGGAATGCAGCATGACCTGGCTGAGCCCAGCTCGGCTCTTACTGGGCTGACTCAGGAGCGACTCCACTGGAATCCTGTCACATTTTTTTCAAAAACTTCTTAAAATTGCCTTTCTGTCTGATTTCTGCTGTGGATGAAAATAACATCTAAGGTTACTAAAATGGAAAGAGATAAGAAGAATGGGTTTATGTCTTTCTTTCCCGGTTGTTTACTTGGTTCATTCGATATCACTTTGTGGACAGGGTATTTGGTTTCAGTGTTTCCACTGTGCGGTCACTTTGGTAGTTTCCTTTTGTTCTTCATGTGGTGGTTTGTTTTTCTCCGCAGTGATGTAAAGAGAGGGAGAGAAAAAACCCCTTTTAAAATACGATGGTTAAAGCCACAAAAACTGGCAGGTGGATTCGCACGTGTCAATTCACAGAAACCAAATCCAATCAGCTACTCATTAATAAAAGAAGAATTTATAGTGGAATTAAATTTCCAGAGAACATTATGTGAGATGAGCTCACGGTCAGATCTGCAGTGTCAAGTTTGCATGATTTTTAGTTTGCATTTTGATTTTTTTTGGGGTAGTTTCAATTTTTTTAATAACTTCAAACACACTGATCAACAATTCAGCTGCCATTATAGTGGGAAACGTAGTGGTAGAGCAAGTTGCTGGAATTACGTTATCTAGAACTTTCCACAAAGATGCTTATCAGGAGCTCCACAGAAAAATCCCTCTTGGTTTTGTGGGCTGAGCTGGTTCCTGGACTTCTGGACATTCAGAATTCAGAACCTGGAAGTGCTTTTCCTTTGTTACTGAGCAAATGGACTTAAAATAAAACTCTCAGGAATGACAGAATTTATTTAAATAGCTACTTTTAACCTCTCTTCTTCTTCTTATTTAAAATAGTGACATGAAATTCAAAGCCACTGAAGGAACTGGAAATTGTTACACTGAAGTGTGTGTGAAAGAGTGATCAAAAGGGATGCTGCAGCCATTAAATAATTACACAGCAATAGCATTAAGTGAGCAATTAGTAGGTGCCAGAAATGGCCAGGCTGTGTTAATGAGATTCCTCATCTATCCTAAGTCGGGGCTGATCCATAGCACGGGAGAGATCAGAGAGTGTTGTTGACTCTCTCCTGAAGGATGAGAACGCTTCCTTTCCTCTTCCAGGACATCTCCTACAAGCACAACATCTTCCCTCCAGCTGCAAGCCTGTATAGTCCTTCACTTAGGAAAGGCTTCCAGAATGTTCCCAGGAATTCTGACTGGGGAGAAAATCAGGATTTCTTTTCCCTTAGATTATTCAGGGACGAAGCACAACTGTTCACTCAGGTATAGTTGGTGGACAAGAGATTTCTGCCTTCAAGTACCAGGCCATTGACTGGAGATCCGTGAAGGGTTGGTGGCAGTGTTGAGAGAAGGATGCTTCAGATGGTCCCTAGATGATATGCGATCCTGATATGTCCTCAGACATGTTTCTGTGTGCTTGTATTACCTTGGTGTGCCTTGGCTCCTGTACAGGTAAATGTGCCTGTAGACCCTCACGACCAGGAAAAGAAAATGTGGAGAGAAAGGGCAGGAGAAGCGTCTTGGCCAAGGTTGCCAAACAGATAAAAAAAACAAGTTTAGTAGTAAAACTCAGGACTTTGAAACCTCCTGTGGAGATGATTCCTCGGACCACACTGCTTTCCACATGAGCCACCCCATAGCCAGAGGATAAATGACAATTTATCTTATTAAAGGACCTGGACCCCTTGATCACGCAGGCGCAGCTGTATCAAGCAAAACAACTTCCTTTTTCCTGCTGCTCACAAGTGAAAAAGCCCCCAGGAAAAGAGATTCAGAAGCGACCCAACTCCTTTTCCAAATGGTTTCCTGAATTTGACTGCTTGCAGTCTGCCACCCTGGCTCTGGAAAAGTGAATCCAGGCTATGCACATCCCTGGGAGTGGATCCCACCAGACAATGTAACACTCTAATTAGGTAGTACCAAGGCAACTGTTTACAAGTCTCTTCCAAATGCCTCCCTTGCATTTGCACCCTCCCACCACAATGGCAATATTTAGTAGAAACGTCCTAGGTATAATTCTCCTGGGGCTTATTCAGATGTCAGTCAGCTCAGCAGAAGTATACTGTGAAAACAGATGAAAACAAAAGAGGATGAGTTTCTGTCTTTTTTGGGGGAAGCAGCATGTTTGTCAGAAGGTTTCGGGTGCATTAGAGAATGTTCTCCAGTAGGGGTTGCCAGAAATAAAACATGAGCCCACTGTACCCTGAAGCCTGTAGCTCATTGCCCAGGCCATATTCAGAGTGAAAACACATCTGATTGCCTGTGACTCCGGTGGGACACAACTCCCCACATCCCTGTGCCACTGTCCCTTCCAAAACCAAAAGCAGCGTGGAGAACCTTGGCTGCTCCGTTCTAACACAACATGAGCTGATGGGAAAATACAACCACCTGCACTAATGTTCCCCCAGCAGCCATAACATAGCGGCACTTCTTGCTCTTGGAGAGAAAATGGGTTCTGTTGATCTGGGGTTGAAATGAAGCAGAAGATCTGCTGGCCGAGCTGCTTGGGGAACTTTGCAAGCGCTCCTCTCACTGCACATCCCAGTGAGGAGGAGTCAGCTGATGATGGAGAGACATAAAAACTGTGCTACAGGAGGCTCAGCGAATGATCGATGAGGTTCTGCTGGGGCTGTCTGCAACATTGTCCTTTTTATCCACCTCACACCATATGCTCTTGGCAAAATAGCTATAATACAAAGGAATCACTTCACTTCCACTGAAATGCAGCTGCGTTAGACTACTCAGCTGTAATCAATGAAAGAAAAATACTCGGTGTCTTTTAAGCTCTAAGGCGAATTTACAGAGGCATAATGAAATTATTCAGTGTGAATTCAGCTGGGCTGCAAGAACAGGCAAAACCTTCCCCTTCAAACTCATGAAGCAGAACATTATCCAGAAGTTACTCTGGTTTTCTGTGATCACCAGAAGAAAAATGACACAGAAAGGTCATGGCTATTTCTCAGCTGATACGTCTACGTCTGACTCAGAGCAGTGGAAATTACAGGATATTGTCTCGGAGGGCTCTTGTGAGTTAATAAAAAGTTTCCTGGAATGATTTACAAACGCGGATTGCACTAAGGCACACAATGAAGCAAAATGGGGAAACTCAGGTTACACAAAGCACCGCAGAGCATTTGTGAAAGTAATTTTCTAACGGTCATGAGTAAAGAGCTGAGGTCTGTGAGTGTCTGTGATTTTGTACACTGCTAAGTACTTCTCTGCTTTAATAGAGAACACTGCAGTTCCTAAGATAAGTAGTTTCACCTCCCATTGTTTTTTATTTATTTATTTTTTTAAAAAGCTTTCTCAAGTGTGTTTTCCACTGAACCAGTTTGCTAATGCACAGGAGAAACGGGCTGAACAAAACCTCCATGCTTGCCTTGAAAATAAGTTGACCTTTCGAACATCCATTTGGGTAAGTCATGGGCGAGCTCAAGAGATAGTGCAGGACCGGAAGAATAGCTGGTACAATCCTCAAGGAAAACAGAATAATGACCCTAACATCTGCCTTGTAACTCTAATGCAAATAGGGTAACTATAAAACTCGCTATTAAGTTTTTACAATAGAATATCCAGGAAGATCATCAGACAGGTGACTTCAATGGATCTCTGGTTGTTGATGCCAGCTGCGGATCTCCTCTTGTTTGCGACACAGGGAGGGGTTTACTAAGATAACCTGCAGGTGTGGGTGATGTGGAGAAAACCCAGCTGGAGGCACAGCAGGGGGAAATACAACTTTATCAGTGTGTACATGGTACAGGAAGGAAGGAATGAGTTGCTATTTCTTTCTGAGATTATGAGAAGTACAGATGACGTCTAAGGTGAGAGTTCTTGGTTCACAGTGGTTGTGGCTGGCAGCTGAGGGCCCAGAGCAGACATGTGTTCACAGAATCACAGAACATTAGGGAGTGGAAAGGACCTTGAAAGATCATCCTGTCCAATCCCCCTGCCACAGCAGGATCACCTAGATCAAGACACACAAGAATATGGCCAGGCGGGTTTTAAACATCTCCAGAGAAGGAGACTCCACAACCCCCCTGGGCAGCCCCTTCCAGGGCTCCGTTACCCTCATTATGAAGAATTTCCTTCTCGTATTGATGTGGAACCTCCTCTGTTTCAGCTTACACCCCTTTCCCCTTGTCCTATCGTTATATGACATTGAGAAGAGCCTGACTCTTATCCTCCTGATACCTGCCCTTCATGCATTTATAAATATTAATGAGGTCACCCCTCAGTCTCCTTTTCTCCAAGCTAAAGAGACCCAGCTCCCTCACCCTTTCCTTATCAGGGACATGTTCCACTCCTTTCATCATCTTTGTGGCTCTGTGCTGGACTCTCTCCAGCAGTTCTGGATGTGTTGACAGGGATGGGCTAGGATGTGACTGGTGGGACGGGGTTGCTATGTGATGTATAGCTGCATCTTTCACCCTGGACACATACCTGCAGTTGTTTTGTTTTCCTTACCACATGAGGCCCTGTAGCTCAGCTCAGGGTCTGACCCCTGGAGAACTGCTGGTATGCTGTTACCAGTAAGCTTCACCACCAGTGAACTGGGCTCATGGAGTTTTCTATGACCGAAAAAAACCTCAAAAGCTCCTGCTACAGTCTCCTGTTTTTGGAAAGTGTGTACTAGCCGCTCACCAAGCATCTGCAGAAGACCTGTTTGTAGCCTCCTTTTCTAATCACTCAAATCCAAATAATATTCAGATAATTGCAGCAAAATATTAACCTGTTATGCAACATGTTCTGTGGAAGGAAGTCCTGGTGTGAATGCAATTTCTTCAGTGCTACATACTGGTGGGAAAAGGCAGGCTGAAAATGAAAAGGGACAAAAAAAGCCTGCAAGAAAGAAGTGATACAGCTGGATATTCTCCTTTATTTAGAAGCAGGCAGCTTCTGTTGGACTATTCAGGATTCTGGCATTACTATAGAAAAGGCCTAATCAATATGCAGGGAAGTTTTTTTTCATGGGTTTGTGGTGACAAATTTATATAAGTTTATCTGGAAGATTTCTAAAACTAATAGCATTTGTCGTATGAATATTATATAATTAATGTCTAGCTGAAATACCAGCAGTCTACTATTAATTTTAACATAAGAATAGGAACATTAACACTATCTGAATTCCAATTACCGTGGGAAGGAGCAAAATATCACTAATGGGGGAAAAAAAAAAAAGCTGTTCTTTACTATTCTGCTCTGTCCTGTGCTCATTGCTCGAGTGCTGGGACATTTTTACCGCAAGAGAGTTGTTTTAAGGCATCGCAAGATCAAAATGAAAGAGATTTTCTGAGCAAGATGCTCTCAATGTGAGAATGTGATGACATTTGGTGCATCACAGGTTTAATCTGCGTTAGCCTTGCATACGTGACAGTTTTATTATTAAACCCCAAATTTTTCTGCAGTAGCACTGCCTTGTACAAACACGGCTGCTGTCGTTTTCCACTGCCTTTCACATACCTCCTCCTGATGGTGCTAAGGGATGCGCTGCAGTCACAATGCTGCTGCTGCTGCTTCTTCTTGCTCAGCTGTCCTTCCACAAAAGAGCCATTTCAAACCTACTTTTCATAAGTATAGTGGTACCCTGTAAAACTTGGAAGCCGTCTCCAGCAAGTTTTTTGGGGTCGTCTCATTTTGGGAGTTTCTTGGGGTTTTTTTCTTCTTTATTTTGGGATTTTTTTTGGGATGGGGGTTTGTGAGTCCTTCTATACGCATCTTCACACTGAATCCCAGAAAAGG
This sequence comes from Phoeniculus purpureus, assembly GCA_028565055.1. Lineage (NCBI taxonomy): Eukaryota > Metazoa > Chordata > Aves > Bucerotiformes > Phoeniculidae > Phoeniculus > Phoeniculus purpureus. Next base: position 15,446,677 of record JAOXOE010000705.1, on the reverse strand, counting down.
AGTCCTTCTATAGGCATCTTCACACTGAATCCCAGAAAAGATTTCAGGGCACACAAACCCATGTGGGCTTGTGTATTACCAGGAGGCTGCTCTAGGCATGATGCTCCTGTGACTCCTACAGAGAGACAGCGGAAAGTAAAGCCTGAAAGCAAGGCAGTTCTTACCGTGAATTTCCAGCTACTCTCAGAGAGCAGCTGGGAAGATGGAGACATGTTCTGTTCTCCGGACTGTCCCAAAAATCCAGACACTGCAGAAGTGCTGAATGCTAGAGCTGAGAGGAATATCATCCACATCTAGGTTCAGTGGGAAAAGGGCTCTTTGCTACCCTGCAATAAGGCTCCAGTCTTTTCGGTGTCCCCTGCATGAACATGGACAAGCTGACTTCCAGGAGTGCTCTTGCTGGGAGAGAAGGGATAGTTGTAAAATATGTTGATTCTGTCCTGGATGTTGGGTGCAATGCCCAAAGTCTCTCTCTCACACTGCAGGGACATGTCAAGTCACACTGTGCAACACTGGGGATGTTTCGTGTCCTGACCTGGAGCTCAAGCTGGGAGGTGAACTGGTTCTTAGCGAAAAAATCCTGGGGGATTCCCTTATGAGCAAACAAAACTTATTCCGCAGTTGAAACCTTCTACTGCAATTTAGGCAATCCCTAGGCAGCAAAAAGCCAAATTCCTTTCTCTGGTTATACCAGTGCCAGTGTGGAAAGCTCTCCTTCAGTCACAGTGGCATTGCTGCGATCCCAGCAGCACTGCCCAGCATAAGCCCAGCCGTTACACAGCAGAGAGGGTTACACTTTTACAAGGGACTTGGAGTGCTGGAAATCACCCTCTGGTGTGCTAGAATTCAAGAGCAGCAACACTGCTCATTATACGATATATTAATAGTGTGATCTGGAGAGGCCACTGCCGCATTTGGGCTCTGCAGTTATACAGCACCATAAGCTACTAACCACATAAAACCATATTACCCTTTAAGATCTTGATTGTTTTCAGTTTACTATGCCTGCTTGAGACTGTTGTGCTTTACAAGGGACAGCATTACAGTATATGTGATAAAACTACTGTATCATCACTCCAGCCAGAGAGTCTCAAGCTCTGTGGGGATACGGGCGTGAGGGGAAGCCAGGAGGCTTCATGTGTGAATGCCAGGATTAATGTCTGCGACACAGAAAGACAAGTGACTATACAGGTAGATTCTTCTTGTTCATCAAGAGCAATGACACCCTCTGGAAAGCTGATACTCTTCACAGCCTCTTCTTGAGTTACTCCAGACCTGGTAAAATCAGACAATGTATAACACGCATTTCCCCTGATGCCAGGCTCTGCATAAACATTTCTAGTGGGGAAAATTTTTGGCCTGAGCTGATGCACAATGGTGTTCAGGACCAGCAACCTTCCATATCACAACTAAGTGATATGGAAGTACATTTTGGTAACTTGACTTTAGCAGGTAACATGGCCTCATCCCTGTTACTTGTGTCTGTATCGAGAAGGTAGAGAAAGCAGCCAGACTTCCTCCTGTCTCACTCAGCAGTTTATCTTGAATTCACATAAACTGATCTGTGCCAAACTCTTGTGAGAACAGCCTGCTCTGATAAGATCCTGCCCCTATGATGATGGACGTCCCCCTGAAAAATCTGCTTGCACCAGATTTTGCTGACGAATGGGAATCTCATGCCTTAACCCACACAAAATTTTGCCTGGAGATTATAATGCTATTTTAATTTTTCTACACTTACTGTAGCAAATACTACAGAATGCAGCTCCTCTGGTACAAAGATACAGTTATGTAAGACCTCGTTCTAAAGTGTCTTATTTAAGAATGCACTTAAGCATATGTTCTGTTTCAACAACGCGTCCTAAAGAGTGAGGGTCTTAAAAAAATCTGAGGGTTTTCCTTCCCCTCTCCAGGATTTAAGTAAAAGATTATCTAATGCATCTGGGCTTTTTTTATCTATAGGATGACTTAGCAGAAAGAGCATTTCTTCAGACAAAATCACATTCTTTTCCAGGAGAGATTCTTTTGTTAAATTGTTGGCATTATTAGGAGGTTTTTTCAGTGATGTTTAAAAATCATTGCGTAACAAATACTGTGCCATGAGAAAAAAGAAGTCTAAATGATTTCTTCCTCATAAGCCTCAAAAAAAGGGTGGTCTTGGACAGACTATCTCTAAGCAGGGGCAAGTGTGAGCTCATGAGAACGTTGCAGATATTTACACAGGGGGACAACAGCCAAGGCAGTTTTGCAACGCTAGCAGGTAGTTTCTTCCCCTACAATCTCTTGAAAAGACGGGCAGATTCCTTTCCAAGGGACAGCAGAAAGTGTTTTAGGCTTTGGTTTATTCCCTGCATTCACTGAAAAGAGTTTTTGGGAAAGATGCCCAGATACTATGGACCAAGTTCAGCTCCAGCGTAAGCAGACAGAATTCCCACTGAAATCAATGGGAGTTGCACCTGCTGACTCTGGAGTTGAATATGGCCCAATATGTGGATACTATAAAGGTTCTGTTTCCAAAGCTTCTTCTGGCTTCTTTTGTGGGAATGCAGACCTGGCGCCAGGAATGTCAGAAGACCAATAAATTCACTATGGGAACTTCCAGGCAAATGACAACTCTTTTGCACAAAACAAATCCAGAAGCTCACACGATGCTGAAGGACAGATTCTCAGCGTCCCCCCAGTTCATTTGCATGAACACCAATTTCAGAAATTCTCTGAGAGAAGAAAATGGGGAGTGTGTGTCTGGGAGATACAAGAGGGGAAATGCTTTGACTGGTTTGGCCAAATTATTTGGATAAATATTGTAATTATCCCAGATGTGTGTTAACTTGCAGGAACAGCGGTATTAGTCACTGCGGAAGGTATGCGATACCTACACTCTACATAAATATAAATATTGACTATTCTACAGTATCTAAATACAAATGTAAACAGCAATATAAAGCTATTTAATGGCTGGTCTCAAGAGCTGCTACACTACATCTTCCCAATTTGGACTGAATTTTAGCTGTGACTGTCTCCAGGGGCAGAATAAAAGTACAGACAGGGCTGGAGGAGTCGGTCCAGAAAAAAGCAGTAGCTTGAATGGATCCACGTGGCGCTGAATACAGAGGAGTTAACAAAAGCATTATGTAAAGGAGACAGTTTGTCTCTGTTGGGGTTTTAATTGGCTGGTAACTGGGATTTAAACAACTGAGATTCAAAGTCCTTTTTTTTGAGTAATTTCTTTATTATGGATTCAGTCTCCTCACTCAGCACATGTGTCCTTGGCAAGTTGTTTGTAGGTAGCAGAAGAACTGAGAGAAAATTAAGACCGCAGCAGAAGAAATAATCTTGGAGCCTCCAAATTAAAAAAGAAGAAAGAAAAGTCACTTTTAATTATTTTTAAATTCTAAACAAAACCAGCACTAAATCCATAGTTCATACACAGTTCAGAGTAATTAGTAGGTATTTCTGGTTCAAGCTCCTATAATTACTACCCAAAACAAGAGTCTTCTATATCTTCGACTTGTTTGAACGCAGTAGTTTTCCAAACAACGTCTGAGAAGGACACATTCACCTCATGGCATGGGCATTGTGCCCACTCGGAACGCTCATATGTGGAGTAAAGAATCAGGGCAGAGGAACGGGCTAAAGGCAGGGAGCGGCCAGGTGCTGATGGAACAGCATCTTCCAAAGGAACGCCATAATTTCTCGTATTTGACAAGCCTTGCCAAAGACTCCTAAGAAATTTCTTTTCCAAGCAGCTTATGATTAACAACCTCCTTTCCACGTCCTCCATCTCTACACCAATATTCCGTCTGCTGCCACCAAACCTCTATGAGTCATCCATTTGAAAATATGTGGCGGTCACGCAGCGCACTAACGCGCACACACATACACACAGAACAAATTAGGGGAAAATTGATGTCCAGACCTATCGAGTGTGAAGGGCCTTTTAAAACCAGCCTTCAGAATGTGCTAATATTTACACATTCCCAAACCACCTGGAAATATGTTTCAACTGCTTTACAGCGTTTTCAGTATCATCTCAACGAATGTGGCCATTCGCTCTCGTACATTAATTTTCCCTAAAACCTGATGATAACCATAAAAGCCCAATCCTGGCTTTATAGGAAGTCTAAGATCCTATTTCACCCAAGAAGAAGTCAGGGGTTTGGGGTTTTTTTTATTCCTCAACAATTTTTGGAAACTTTTTTTTTTTTTTGCTTATTATGCTGGAGGTACAATTTTTTAGTTTTAAGACTGTACTTTGCCATAGTCTCCTTCAACAGACTTTTTTCTTTGTTCTTGCAGATGCAAGTTTGTTTGGAAGGACTTTGATAGTTTGAAGAGGTCTTGCTACCCATGTGTCATCAAACTGATGGAAACATGAGTAAATGTTTTGAGGGAGGTGATCCTTCCTTTGTACTAGTGAGACTTAACCTGGAGTACTGTGTCCAGTTCTGGAGTCCCCAACATAAGAAGGGCACAGAGCTCCTGGAAGGTGTCCAGAGGAGAGCAACTCAAATGATCAGAGGGCTGGAGCACCTCCCCTATGAGGACAGGCTGAGCAAGTTGGGGTTGTTCAGCCTGGAGAAGACCAAGGTGACCTTCTAGCAGCTTTCCAATATCTGAAGGGGGCTACAAGAAAACTGAGGTAGGGCTTTTTACACAAGTTCATAGTGAGAGGACAAGGGGAAAGGGTTCCAGACTTGAAGAGGGAAGATTGAGGTTGGACATTAGGAACAAAATTTTTCCTGTGAGGGTGGGGAGATGCTGGAACATGTTGCCCAGGGAAGTTGTGTCTGCCCCATCCCTGGAAGTATTGAATACCAGGTTGGCTGGGGCACTGAGTAACCTGCTCTAGTGAAGGTGTCCCTGCCTGTGCAGGGAGGTTGAAGCTAGATGATCTTTAAGGTCCCTTCCAACCCTGGCCATTCTATGATTCTATGAAATGAAAACTCCTTTGTTCTTGCATGTGCCAAGCACGTGTAATATTTAGCTCTTTTGTATAGATCTCTGTCAAAGACTTGGTATAATCCAGTACCTACAGTCCATCATTTAACCCACTACTGACTTTATACTGGGGTTTGTTTTTATGTTCTGCCAAAGGACAAATAATTTTCATACATCCAGCTCCATCTGTAGTCAACTGTAAATGCAAAGAGAAACATGAAGTTGTATTTGAAATCTTTCAAATAATTCACCATATAACTCAGGTTTAGAAACAACAAACGCCAAAAATACCCAGATCCTTTGTGGTCTTTTCAATCCTCCTGCAGGTGGTAAAAGGGTTGAGCTTAAAGTCACTAGAGCCAAGCTGCACCTGTGTTTCTTTCTTCCCGGTAGCAATAATTACCTTCTTCACAAATGAACTGTGACATTTAATTACCTATAAACACATTTTAAGATCTGGGGATGGATGTCATTATTCAATTGGAAAATTGTGAGTTTCTTCCAGGTATTGATATGATTTCGGCATGTCCCTCTCATGGCCACCAATGCTGGGCGGGCCTGGGTGACGTTCAGTAGGATTCCTGCACATCCAAAGTGTAAGAAGTGAAACCCCAAGTGCTCAATGCAAAAATCCATACAATACAGTAGGGACAGATCCTTTCTGCCCGCTACTTGGGGTAAAATCTGATCTCTCTCCCGTTAGGTTGTTTGAATACTTGAGGGTAATATTACATACTGAAATCAAAATATATGCTGCTGCTGCTTTGGAAGACTTAATCAAACAAGACTAATAGCTATTGTAAGTGTGTTGCAGACATCAGGAGTTGGTGTTATGGAATGTAATAAGCACGTCACCAGATGGTCTGGTAGATGCCTATAAGCCATGGTTACAAGCATGCAACTGACCTGTTGGACCCTGTACCAATCTCCACAACTGACCAGCCATGTATCCCAATGCCTCGCGGTCACTCATTAACTCTTTGTCAACTATTGACACACACGCCATTAATATGCAGTATGACCACATTGCCACTGTCTGCAGTAGGAGCAGGATAGAGCCCTAATTACTCACAACAGTTTATTAATTCAATGCATTAATGGTAGGCACATTGTGACAGCCGCCATGCCGGAGTAGGAAAGCCACCAGACATTGGAAGCAAGTGGCAGCTGTTCCCTGCACCTAATGCTGGCTTGTGCCGCTACACTCACCTTCAAGGGGTCTCTTTGTTTTTTGGCTAATTCGTCAGATTCAGAGACACGAAAGGGGAGACAAACGTGAGAACACAGAGGTTTGGGAGGGGACCGAAACTGCCGTCGCTGTGCCACACCACGAAGGCTCAGTGTGACTGCAGAGTGCATCGACAGCCTTTTAAAATGCTGTCAAAAAGGCACAAACATCAGCATAATTTATCGGTGGCTATTTTAGGCAGGTGCACGGGAACTCTAAATATATGGCATTCACCGCTTGCTGCAGTTGCTATGGATATGATAGCTCAGGCCTGTAACTAGGGTTATAAATGCTGTTGTGTGCTTATTATTGTTGTTGTTATTAAAACATGAATTTTATAGTTATTCCTGCTCAGCTGCTGCCCTTAAATCGTCCATGTAACTGCACAGCTCTTTGTTTGAAGGAGAAACGTGTATGGAAAAGAAGTCATAAACAATATCCCTTCTTCTTTTCTGCATTTTATTTGCTCCAGAAGGGACTGTTTTTGAGCCACTGTTTGCAGTACTATTAGAACCAGGAGAATTAGGAATCTCCCAGAGCCAATGAATTGAACTTTGTTTGGGTCTGGCTGATCAGTACTCTGGTGTTTATGTCTTGTACCCATCAAAAATGTCCAGTCTTTTTTGGTTTTCCTTCCATTTGCAGCTGCAGAGATTGTGCTCAGCCCTCTTGCTATTGCAGTGAGATGGTTCTTTCTACCCAACTCCCGCCTGATGCTGCAGATATGGAAAACAAATGGCAGCTGGTGGATGTAGAGGCTCTACAGACACCTCAACCGCTGCAGAGGAGGTGATAGCAACCTGCCCTTCCAGCATCCATCCAAGTGTGTGCTGTGCTCCTGTCTCCTTGCCAAGAGGAGACTGAGGATTTTCCTGCAGCCAGGAGCCAGTGAAGGTCGTTGGTACGTGATGCAATTCACAGCAGAGCAAAAAGTGGAAAACGAGGTAAAAATGGGCTACCAGTCTTTTGCCCAACATTGAAAGGTTTGTCATGAGCGCATAAACAGCAGTTTATAAGTTCAAGCTTTGGGGAAACCGGAATGATGCCCGAGGATTTGTCTGCGTCCTTCAGGCGCACAAGTTACACTCAGTCAAGTTGTGTAAAAGACATGTCCACTTGCCAAGACATAATTCCTACCCAGCACACATGGCAAAGCCCACATCAGGAATTGCAGAGACCTTTGAAGAAGCAGCACCTCAAGCAGACACAGGCAATGCTCCGTGACGGCTGACCTTCGTCCTGGGGAGCTGACACGGTTGGAGAAGGCAAGAGAATAAATTTCAACTGCTCCCTTACGCCGGTGATACAAAATGTTCAGATGCTTAAAGGTTATGACAAGCTAGCGTCTGGTAAAGAGGTCAGTCTGCCCTGAAAGCGTTGCAGAAGCCAAAATAAAGTCTAGTCAAGCCTATGTGGAGTACGAGCACTGAGGCAGGGAAAATAGTGAGGCCTCTTTCTCCCCGGTGGTGGCCCCAGAAAGCAGCGGTGAGGCTGCTGTTAAAATTTAAAATATGGCTGAGCATTAGGATATTTGCCTTGGGCAGATACATGTTTTGAGAGACCGGGGTCAGTGGCTGTTTTAACCGCGTTGTTTCATCCCCACTGCCACACTTCCTGAATTTTCCACTTAAGCGGCATTTTAAACAGGACACAGGTATGCTGGTGGCACTCGGCATCACACTCTAGAGGGTAAAATGTGTGTGTGTGTGTATTCATGTGCTTCTTTCTGTCCATCTGTCTATCTCAAGGACCATAAACCAGCAGTGGAAAAAGGCGAGGCATGAAGCCCAGTGCAACTGGAGGGGAGGAATTATTGTGGAACCAATGGGACACAGAAGAAAGTAATTTTCTACCATCAGGGAAGATTGAGTCATGACAAAATGATTTCTTACACTAATGAAAATGATAGAGCTTATGTGCAAAAAGAAAGGAGGGGAAAACTTAGGTCAGATCTAGATGCACAATATACATTGAATAGCATGTACCTTGTATTTAAAATGCTTTATTTATTATTGGTGGCCTCACACAGGAGACCTCGCCAAGGATTGGGAACCTCAAGTGAATTGGCAGGCAATGAAGAAAGAACAGTGACTGTTACAGCTGATAGCTGAGCTCCTGGGCAAGAAGCAGGAGGTAGACGAAGAGAGATGGACAAAATGGTCTAAGCTGGACAAAATAAACAAGTGAGTTAAAAAAGGAGAAATGGTTTAATCATATCTCAGCAAAGATTGTGAATGGCCACTTGGGCCATTCTAACACATCCTTAATGTTTTCAGATGGACTTCAGGAGCATATGGTCCCTGTGAGCGTTATATATGATCATTTTGACCACCTCATTGAACCCATTGACTGAAAGAGTTCTCTTTTGGGCTGGGTATTTTTATATCCAGTCAGGTTTGTCTTCTCGTGATGAAGTTCCAACAAAACATTTTCAATCACTTCTTGATCCAAATAAAGGCTTAATCTAGTCAAGATGCTTTCAGGATCTGAGTATTGTTCAGCCTGGAAAAGGATGCCAGATCTGGGTTCCTGGCAAATAAAAACTTCTCATCACTCCTATCAACTCTGTTTGTGTAGGTCTACAGATAAAAGCAGAGGCACACAGTGTCGACAAGGGAACAGACTTCATCACGATGCACCTCTGCACATTACCATGAAAATTGACTTTAATTTGTCCAAATTAAAACTCTTCAACTTTACACATGGTGTGTGTAGTACAGCTTGCTTGAGGTTTTCAGAAAGATATGATCATGCTGCTGTTGTATACATTGAAAAACACTGATTAAAATGTTTCCACTGAAAATAACAGGACCACTCTAGGATAAAGATGCCAACACAGAAGAGCTGGATGTGATTAAAAGTGTGCACCGAAGCTGAGCATGTGTATGTGCATGGCTGGCACTGAAAGCTACCCAACACATGGAAGGTAAGAGCATTGGGAACAGCTCTCCTCTTAACCTCTGAAGAGGGCAGAGCTATGGGCATCTCAGTGTTCACACACAAAGTACTTCTTCCCCTCTACCTCCATAGCACAAAAGGTAAAGATATCCTGTTAGAATCCATCTAAATAATTCCTAATTACGAGCTTCACATTAGCATCTCCAAAGGACGAAGAGTACTGCAAATGCCTCCAGTCCAACACCATGCTGTTATTAGATATTATGTTTTTCCTTACAGCACCTACAGGATGTGTTTATATGAGATCATAAGCTCTTTGGGGGCAGAGCACTTCTTTCTGTTCTCTCCTTGTACAGCATCCAGTACAATGCTCTTGTCCATGAGTTACCCTATTTGTCAAAGTAATGAAAGAAAGGCTATTTTGCAATCATAAAAGTTCTCTATGGCAGCAGAATGATAAATGACAGACGACCAGTTCCCACTTCAGCTCTGTCGTTACACAATAATACATTAATTTGTAAATAACACATTGCAATTTATGCTGCATCAGATACAATAACTTGCACTGAGAGGACACTTGTTCGGCTCAGTATCCAGCACTGGAATAGGCACAGCTGTATAGAGCCATGGGGGACGTTTTCTGGACACCAAGATCTTTCCGGTCCGATTTCACTGAAACTTTGAAAGCCTGAGTGCAGGCTGGGATGAGAAAGGATTGAGGACTGCCCTGAGAAGAAGGACTTGGGGATAGTGGTAGACCAGAAGTCAAACAGGAGCCCTCAGTGTGCGCTTCCAGCCCAGAAACCAACTGTGTCCTGGGCTGCAGCAAAAGAAGCAGTGACAGTTGGTCAACAGAGGTGAGTCTCCCACTCTGCTCTGCACTGGTGAGACCTCACCTGGAGTCCCCAACATCAGAAGGACACAGAACTCCTGGAAGGTGTCCATAGGAGAGCAACTCAAATGATCAGAGGGCTGGAGCACCTCCCTTATGAGGACAGGCTGAGCAAGTTGGGATTGTTCAGCCTGGAGAAGACCGAAGTGACCTTCTAGCAGCTTTCCAATATCTGAAGGAGGCTACAAGAAAGCTGAGGTAGGGCTTTTACATGGGTGTATAGCAAGAGTACAGGGGGTTCTAAACTTGCAGAAGGGAGAATGAGGTTGGACATTAGGAACAAAATCTTTCCTGTGAGGGTGGAGAGATGCTGGAACATGTTGCACAGGGAAGTTGTGTCTGCCCCATCCCTGGAAGTATTGAAGACCAGGTTGGCTGGGGCCCTGAGTAACCTGCTGTAGTGAAGGTGTCGCTGCTTCTGCAGGGGGGTTGGAAGTAGATGATCTTTAAGGTCTCTTCCAACCCTGGCCATTCTATGATTCTATGATAACGTCTACGATAGACATATATGTGGCAGTCCACCAAAGCTCCACAGCCAGATGCCTGATTCTCCTGCACTGAATCTTGAGAGGGCTGTGCTAGCACCCAGCTGGGTACATGCCTATGCTTTGACTTACTGTTTTGGAATCGCTGAGAGAGTCCTGGATGTGTGCATGTGTGGTGGTTCTGCCCCTGTTGCACTCAGTGATGGTTCCCCAGTAACCTCTCTAAGACAATAAAGGTCTTTACTGAGGGGTATGAGAGCCAACATCTAACCAATACAGTAGTGCAGGGCCATTCTGTCCAGACAAAGGGTGCAACCATGGATGGAGGGAGGGACTATAAAAAACACACAAAGGTTGTAGAAAATCATGTAGCAACATAACTGAAGGCTGTTATAATGCAGGGTGTTCAAGAACAATTTAGGTTTTGATGTAAACCCCTTGCTCTGACATTTGTATTAATAAGGCAGCATTTGCGTATATCTCAATGTAGCTTTATTTTCTGGTGAACTTGAACATAGCTAATGCTCACAGATGCTGCTTAGACTCCAGCATCATTTTGATATTTCCCCATGCCAAAGTATTGCAACAAATGTGCGATTACTCAGGACACCCATATGCTGCGCAGCACGGCTACTGGGAGCTTTGGTGAAACAGTAGGAACACGGCCCACGTCTTCCGATTCTGAAAAGCCCAAACCTTTCCTGCTTCAGCTAGTCCCACCTCTCCGCATTTGTGGCCTGGGCATACCATGTCATGGTAGAGCAGTGAACGGAACACAGATGTACATGGGACAGTCCAGCAGGATTCTCTGAGGACTGTCAGTGTGGAAGGTGCTTGTACACTGTCCCTTGGCTCAGGTGAGCTAGACCTGGCGTTGCCATCCCTCACACCCCTGGGAGCAGCGCCCTGGCCTCAGCCTCCGGCCGTCAGGACTGACAGAACTTAGAAGAGCGACTGCCGTGAATAAAGGGCAGCCACGTGAAATCACGGCGAGGTTTCTCCTCCCGACTCGACCCCTTCCTTCTCACGTGTTGGTTTGGGGGGTTGGCCCTTTGCTTTGGGGGGTCTTTCGTCCCTCTGAGGAACACAGAGGTTGTTTCTCTAGCAGGGGCCGCTCCATGGCTGTTTCTCTGCACTGT
>JAOXOE010000705.1:15408848-15434997 GCA_028565055.1 Phoeniculus purpureus | reverse complement strand
TGGCAAGGCGGCTGGGAGGGATGCGAGGAGGAGAGCTGCGGGGGGAGGAGGCGGGGTGCTGAGCGGCTCCGCTCGCCCTGCTGCTGCCTCTGCTGCTGCTTTGTGTGTGTGTCCTGGATTTTCCTCTTTTTTTTTCTTTTTCTTTTTTTTTTCTTCTGGAGAAGGAGCCTGTGGCAGCGGCGCCGAGAAGAGGAAGAGGAGGAGTAGCGGGGTGGTGGTGGGGGGAATGCCTTTTTAATTCATTTTTCCTTCTAAATTCCGCATTTGGAGTCTCCGCAGGCAGCGCCGGACTTGTGTTGTTGTTGTTGTGGGTGGTGGTTGTGCGTGGGGTGGGCTTTTTTTTTTCCCACCCCCAACCCCCCCACTACCCCCTTTTTTCCTCGCCTGGGGGGGATCCCGCCAGGGCAGCGGAGGGACGGTCGGAGAAGCTGTTGTTGTTTTGTAATAAGCTTGTCTGGGTCGCACCCCCCCTCCCCGCCTCAGTTTTTGTGTCTCTGTGTGTGTGTGTGTGCGCGGTGTCGGAAAATGGAGGTTGAAGATGCCGACTGCCAGCCCCGATGTGCCTCATGTTCGCGGCTCCCCAGCACCGCGCACCGCTGCAGCCGGCTCTGAGGGGACACGGCGGCGACCCCCGCCCCGCACACAGCGGCGCCCCGGGGCTTCCATGCCTTCTCCCGCTTCTTGTTGTTGTTGTTGCCGTTAATACATCTTGAATAGCTCGTGTGTATTTTTGGTGTGGTTGCTCCGGAAGATCAACACACCGGGACCTCAGAAACCCTCCGATTTGCCAGTCCGAAGGGTCTTGGGTTTTTGTTGGGGTTGTTTTGCGTTTTTGGTTCGGTTTTTTTCATTTATTGAGGCAACGTGGATTTATTTATCCTGCTCCTTGCCCGCCTTTCGCCTCTTTCGTCTTCAGAGGAAAAAAGAAAACCGAACAATTTTGGACTTTCAATATTTTTTTTTTTCTCCCGGTGTGTTTTTGTTTTTCGGAAAGGAGGATTTTGTCCAATTAAAAAGAAGAGGAATGAAGTCTAGCGCTGGAGGAGGGTCCCTCGCCGTCGTCTGGGGGTTTCTGCTCGTCTTCGCCGCACTTTGCCTGTGGCCAACAAATGGGGAAAGTGAGTACGGGGCGTTTGGGGGTGGCGGGTGCCAGCGGCGAGGGGTCCCGCTGTGGGCGTGAGGGGCTGGGCTGGCTGGGAGGGCGGTGGCTGCCTTGGTATGTTTGGAGAAAGAGGAGGGGGCTGTCCCTGCGTGGACGTGTGCAAGGGTCCCTGTGCCTCTGTGTGTTTGAGGGTGTGAGGAGGGATGCCTGGGTGTGTGGTGGTGAGTGTGTATGTGAGGACCCCTGTGTGTTTGGGGGTGTGTGAGGGGCTCTGGGGGTTGTATGAGGAGAGCAGTGTGAGAGTCTCTGTGTTGGGGGGCGTGATTGGTGCCGTTTATGTATGTGAGGGGCTCCCTATGTGTTTGGGGGTGTGTGTATGTGAGGGGCTCCTGGGATGTATGTGCGTGCGTGGGTACGTGTGATGTGTGTATGTTAGCAGGTCTGTGTGTGAGAGGGGTTCATACCGGTATATATATGTGTGTGTGTGAGGTGCTCTATGGGGGCGCGTGTGTGTGTGAGGAGTTCTCGCTGGTGTGTGTGGGGGGGTGTGTGTGAGGAGCTCCCGGTGCTGGCGCCGTTTCCCGCCGTGCTGCTGTGCGGGGTTCGCCCCTGCCCGCGGGGATGTGCGTGTTTTCCTACTGTCACGCGTCTGCTCCTCCAGCACGTTTAACAACCCGGGACCGCACGTCTCTCATCGCTCTCATCCTTTCTTCTTTCTCCGAAATGGCAAAGCCGCAGCCCCTATCCCCGCGGAGGGGGTCGCGGTGATCATCCACCCCCTCCTTTGTGTCTCCCGCACCTGCCCCCGCGTCCCGCTGCGGACCCCCTCCAGGAGAGCCGCTGCGGCTGCGAGCTGCGTAGTAAACACTGTCAGGCTAGGGAGAGCCGTGCTGGCCTTCCCCGCGTGGAAAGTGCTTGATCTTTGTCAATATTGAGAGGCTATGTGCAATAACCTGCCATGGCGAGTGAAGAATTCCTGGAAATAAGCGCTTTGCCTTTTATTAACGCTTTACAGCCGAGGAGGGGTTTCACTTGCTCTGCTCGGGGTGCGGAATTATGGGGGGCATCCCTTAAAGGTCGCAGTCTCTTATTACTATTTTTTAAGAAAATGAATGTTTAGGTCTGTATTCTATGCCTGTGCATAACCAGAAACGTTCGATGGTCGGACGGGCCGTATTAAAGGTGTTTCTTGCTTTTTAAGCAGCTGCGTTGCATTCAGCACAGAGGTCTGTGCGGTTCGCAGCGTGTGTGCGGGTGCTGCACCGAGGAGAACGCGGCTCCTGGCAGCAGTCGGGTCCCCAGTGCCTGGATCCGTCTTGCCCTTCATCGCCGTGTCTCTCTCTGCCTGTCTTGCTCGGGAGTTGCACAAGCCCCGACTTTGTTTTCATGCGTTTCAAACCTGCGATGGTATTACGATGCCCGCCCCCTCCGGGCGGAATCAAGGGTGCAGGGATGGCTGGCGCTGCCATTGATTAGACTGCAATCATCACCGTATTAATCCCGGTGCTGAGCGGTTTTCTACTGGTATGTCGCGCTTACACCGGGGTGAGGATCTCTTGCATGGAAGGAGGCATCCCCTTACACCTGGAGTATCTCCGTAGGCAGGGAGATGGCAAATGTGCCTTGGAGCCCAACCGTTTTTAAAACTGCTCCCTCTCCTCCAGTGTCTGCAGGAACAGGGCTGTTTCTTTACTGCATCTCGATGCTTTAATTTCTTCAGCTGTGTGTTTTTTCAGCAGAACTTGAGCTGGTTTTGTGTGCCTCTCACTTTCAGAAAGATACGCATTGTTGGAGGGGAGGAATGGCGGGATCAATTTTCTCCATTTTAAAGGGAAAGAATTTAGAAGCTAGAGAGCCTTTTGTGACAGTAGTAGTTTTAGGTTGAAAAGAAAGGGAAGTTCTTTGGATGGTCTGACGGTGAGGATAACTACAGAGAAAAACTAAAGCAAGTAAGAAGTGCATAGATGGAGCCTGAAATGCATGTTGAGTAATATTGTGTTTCATTAGCCAGTGAATGCCAACTAACTCCTTGCAAATTAAGGCTCAACTTAGGCTTTTGCAGTGTAGTGGTGTGGCCAGCTAGGGCTAGAGAGCTGCAGTCTTGCTTTCAGGAGTTGAGCTTTTTGGCTAGAGCTGTTTTCAAGAGGGTAGATTAATCTCCGTGTATAAAAACACAACCCAGTGCCCTTTTTCAGGGGCTTACAAAGAGTTGAGTAGCATGGAGAAACAGAACAGGAGAGGAGAAGGAGGAGGTCTGGTGTATCCTGAAACTGTTAGGATCCACACGTGCCTTTTCTTTTTTTTCATTGTCTTACCTGATACAGAACACCTTCAAATAAATGCTTACCCAGCTCTGGCTATAAAATACCACAACGATAGTATGTTATGATTTAAGTTTCTAGTCCTCTGAAGTGTTTGCACTTTTTTTTTTTTGCTAAAATTACCTGATTAAGAACTTACCAAATTAAATATCTTCTTCTGAAGGTGTAGCCATTTAAGTATGAGGAGATAGGGTGAAAAACTTGTCTTAGCTGAATACTGCTGCTAATTGATCGTCTTTGTAGTTTAGAGTTTAATAGCCTTTGTTTTCACCAGTTATTGCTGAAAGAATTTTTCTGTTAGGGGGACAAATGATCTCCAGAGCAGATGTTTTGCATCTCTTCATATTCTTCTCTCTCTCCACAGTAGTGGAAAGAAGATTAATCTTAATTTTTATTTGTTTTTCATATATACTGTGTCATAGCTAAAAGGCACTTCCATTTTCGGTCAAACAAGCAAGGCATTCCTAAATAGGAATACAAAGAAGTTACAACTGGAGAGGACAGACCCATCCTTTTAATGCTGAATTATATGAAATCTGCTTGTGGTCATATGACAGAAACATCTTTAACATGCAGGTAGCTTCAGAGGAAACCTTCACAGTGAAAAAAATGTAAGAACTTAGAGGATTCCCTGAGATTTTGTTAGAATGGCACAAAAATAAAAAGACATTAGACCAGCTCAGGCTTTACCTTACAGTCCATTTGATGAGTCAAGTTGTAACTGTTGGAGACTGTTTCATTCTACCAGTGGCTTTAAGATGAAACATAAACATGATGCTTCTTTCCCTTTCTGTCCTAGGTTTTGAGTTTTCACTCTTGTGTACACTTACAAAGGGCATAGGTTAAACATGTAGAAAAAAAATAATGGTTTCAAGTCTGATCAATATTTCAGACTGATATGCATCTTGATGAATCTGCTCGTGTTAGCTCTGAGCTTTTGTTTGTCCACCCAAGCTATATTTTATGTTTCTGATGTTAATAAACAGTAGCTCATGCTGTATGTTTAATCTCTCTCCCAGGTTGCTTAGTAAAACCCCTCATGACCTCCTGAGCGTCAGCGTTGCATACACCTAGCTTTCGTGTCAGCATATTCTTATATGCCAGTGGTTAGTGAATGTTGTTTGGTGGGAGCTAGATAATTGTTTCTGCAATTGAGGTTATGAGTAGAAAACAGTGTGTTTAAGGAATTGGTGTCAGCTGGGCACACCAGAAAGAGGAGGGAGGTGTTCAGGGAGAGATGGTGGTTGGAGTCTATGGGAAGGAGCAGCAGTGGTGTACTTTGACTTTTTTGATTGTGTTAGATTGTACTTTCAGAGCATTTCCAGACCAGAACTGGAGCAAAGGCTTGCATGACTCAGAAAGGATTAGGAAATGGTAGTGACTTAGCTAATATCAAGCAAAATGTGTTGAGAACGAGAGAAAGCAGAGGAATGGGTGTGGAAAGAAGATGTGTTAGGAATTTGTGCTGAACCAGTATTTGAGAAAGATGCTCTTTGTGCAAAGTGAAGGAAATTTAGTTCTTCAGTATGTTGTGAGAAGTGGGGAAAGGAAGGAGCTGCAGAGAGGGAGGAAACAGATCAGTTTAACTTGAGTACGACAGAAGGCATGATTTATTTGATTTAATAGGGAAATTGCTTGGATTTGATAAACTGTCGTGTTAGTTTTTATGCCAGCTTTTCCCTGAGCAGTTGTTCCTTCAGAGTAATTCTGGAGTAGAGTTAAAGCACAACTCCAGTGAAGTTGAAAATGTTTTCATCTTTAAATAGAGACACAGAATCTAGTGTTGAGGAATTTCCATGTGATGATTTTTAAATCTGTCTTCGCTGGTAAATAATTAATTTCTATCAGTACATGTTACCTTGGGAAAAGCTCTTTCAAATCCTGTTTAATTTTCTGCTAAACTGGCATTAACTAAGAAAATCTTGGAGGTGAATATCTTCAGTGAGGATATTTGGTTTTAAGCATCTAACATTTACAATTAAAATACATTATGGGGCTGAAACTGTCAGCTTTAAAGGGCAATTTCACATCATGTTTAACTGAAGTGTTTTTTTTCCTCTTCCCAATACATTGTTTGTTTCACCTTTTACTCTGAGGTAGATTTTACCAGCGATCACTGGAACTATTAACTCTGGGAGATAGAAGAGGCAGTTTTGTTAAATGATTAATTATATTGTGTGTGTATTCAGTTTGTGTGAATTGAGCCACCGCATTGTACAGACTTTGTTTATGGTTCTGAACTTTGAGAGAGAGAGGAAATAATATATGCAGGAAACCTGTTTTACTCACACTGGATGTTAACTTTATGATCCCACACAGAAAACAACTTACTAGCTCATCATCTGTAATGGCCCTACAGTTCTTAACTTACAAAATGACATGAATTAAATTATTTTAAAAAACTCCAGAGTATTTCTCCAGATTATCTGTAGTTAAATTAATAAACTTCGTGAGCATTATTTCATTTTCTTGTGAGGGTGATGACTGAGAAGCAGTGGCAGTGTTCTGAAAAAGTTCTTTAAACTTTGGTTTATGGAATTCTTACTTGGATTTCGGTGCAGGGCTTTTGCATTTGGAAATGCTTTGTGATGTTATCAAGTAGCAGCTGTTTTTTATTTATATGTGTGAGTGTGCACATAGGAATGGGTAAACTGGAGTTGATTATTGAAAGCTATTGTGTATGCTAAACATGAAAAAAAGCTGCATCTCGACGGATTGTCTCATAATCAAAGTTGTTGCAGATTGGTAGTTGCCGTTTATTTCAGATTTTTCTGAAAGAGTTGAGCTTTCAAGGTTTCTTGGCTTAGGTGGTAATGGAACGTGCTGCTGTGTGTTCAGAAAGACTCCAGGAATGTGATGATGTGTTTGAAAGGTAGAAGTACTGTTTTAGTATTTTTATATATTTGACATGCAGAATTTCTCTATCACTGTAAATTGTATAGACAGCTGCTTTGTGTAAGTTAGTTGGATTAGGTTTTATAATTTATGAAATCCACTTAAAAAAGAATAGTCTCAAAATTTTTTATTGCACAAAAGCAGAACTCAACAAACAGTAGTTGATGAAGACACATTTGTGGTTGTTAGCCAGGCTGTCTTGTGCGTGGTTTTTTTGGGTTGCCTTTTTTCCTTCTTAGCCAAGTCATGACAGGTACAATCTGGACTGATTTCTGTAGTACTATATTTGTCTTTTTCTGTGTCCAGAACTGTCTGAGACTAACTTTGAGGACCAGCAAGTGATGAGCAACATAAAGTGTTCATTCATACATTTCTGTGCTCTGCAAATAGAGCTGTACTGAGTCCTCACACTCATAAATTGTCTCTTGTTCTTTCAGGCAGGACTTGTTGCTTTTGCTAAATAAGTTTGATAATAGTTTGGCTTATTCTTTAATTAAGGAGATGCATTCTGACTAAACCCACACTAGCACGGTGGCGTATTGTGAAGGTTTAGCTTGCATCTATCACCATGAGTTATTCTTTTTAACCTTTGCAAATGCTAAATATGAGGAGTTCCCTTAGGATATCTTTCAAGACTCCAATTAGCTTCTTCAGTGTTGATATCCTCCAGAATTGCTGTTGTGGCACAAGATAATTGAAAATGTGCTGAAAAGCCAAATTATTTATTTACAGATTGATTTGCATACGACTCGTAAGCTTTCATGTCTTGTAATTTTATTTATTAACTTTGGAATATCCAGACTTGTACATTTCCTAATAATCTGTTCCATTCTTGCCAGACTTGATGGTCTGAGCAGAAATAAGCATCTGCATGCTTCAGTGACTTCCCAGGTGGTTTTTCAGAAATACTCTTTTCTTTGACGTAGCCAATGAGAAGGGACCTTGCACCCCAGTAAAGTACTAAGATTATTTCTCTAGAGGAACAAATCTTCGAGTCAAAAATATGTACTTGTAGAACAGCAAATGTATGCTTTCATGCAAAGTCATTTCAATAATAACGTGGAGCAATAATTTATGTTAAGAATGTCACTTAACAGGGGAAGGCTAACCAGTTTGTGCTTTAAGAACTTTATGCCGTGACTAAAAAGTGTAAGTTAAACAAATAAACTTTAAAAGCGGGAAATAACCCGAACTGCACATGTATGTGCTTTTCATTTTATAAAACGAAAGAGTGCTCTGGCTTTGTGAGAGCCAAATTTGTGAAGATGTGTGTTTTGGGCAAGTCCAGCAAACTGATTAATTTGTTTGTGATGTGTTGCCAGTGAGGCGCGTATTACTGAAATAGCTGTGTGACCAGTCAGGGCCAGTGTTATCTGCAAACCTCTTATTGGTGCCATTACACTGTAAAGATAGCTCTGTTTACTTGGAAGTGTGAGCATCAGCTTTGATCAAAACACTTTCTCTTAACAGGTGGGCCTTTTTAGAGTTCTCTGCTGAATGTTCCCTCTCCCTCTGGAGGGAAGCAGCATCAAGATGCAACAGTGTCAGGCAAATGCAGAAAATATTAGAGGCAAACTTTGTGGGGTTCTTTTTTGAATGAGTTGTGGGTAGTTTTTACTGATTGTTTCCAGAAGCTTTATGGATTCTACTTCAACACAAACCGTTCACAAATGAGTACACTACTCCCTTATGTCAGGGACTTACACAATGCTGTTGAAGTAGTGGAGGGTTTGACTGGAGGCAGGAAAGAAGAATTTTTTGAAGTTGAGAATGCATGAAATGAATACATGCTGAAGTAGTCAAAGATCCCTTGTACTTTATCAGAGAGCAGGCTGCTTGAATGAAAGGTACTGTACCTGCTGTTAAGTTTATAAACTTGGTTTATACAGATTACTTCTTAAATTATTCATGATGCTACATTACAAGTATATCTGACAGGTTTAAAATAAATGGCTTGATGGTAAGAGGGAGCATGTATAAATTAGAGCTGGGATAATGTGTTCTTTGAAGTATTTCTTCCATTTGTTACTACTGGAATACAGTAGGTAGCTGCAACTGAATGTGTGATTCTCAAGTGCGGAGTACATCATTATCTTCAAACCATGTTATAGTGGCAGTTCTTATATAAGACAGATGAGATGAAGTGGCAGGGAGGACTAAGGTGCTCACTTTGTATCTAGTTGCATACACATTTCTGCTGAAGCACAGCAAATATTTATGGTATGAACTTCTGTAAGCACAGCAGTTGAAAGGGTCTGCTAGTAGCTATGTGTTGGAAAGGTGAGTATCGCCTTGTTCTATCTACTCTTTTTTGTTAGCGTTGCTTGGGGCTTGTAAAAAGTGTTTTAGCAAGGTGATGGGAGATTTCTTCCCTTAGTGAGGCACTAGATCTTAGATCTTGGTACTCTGCTTGTGAAGTCTTCCCCATCCATATGCTCAAGAAAACTTTGCGACAGCTGTCCTGTTTTGTTTGGAAAAGGTTATTCATGGGGAAAGTGAGTTTTAGATCTCCTGGATGCAAAACCAGCTTCCCGTAATGTGAATTGACACGGGGCTGGTTTTCCTGATTTTGTAGACAGGCAGCTCATTATGTTTGAGAAACAACTCCCAGAGTAGTTTGTGGTGTAGAAAAAAAACCCCAAAATAATGTGTGATAGAGCAGCCCTCAAATATAATTGCAAGTTTTCTGAAACTTCTTATAGAGATGGGTAGCTCAAATGCTAAGTCTAGTTAAACAGATACAGTGTTTTGGAGAAAAATCTGATGACAGATGCTCCTAGAAACAGTCTATGACCGAACTTTTAAAAGGAGAATTGGCTTGGACTTCAGAAGGGCTTTATCCCTGGTTCTCGCTGGGGTGGTTTCCTATTATTTGCATTGGCTTCAGTTTAGAGTCGTCTTCACATTTTGTGCTCCTACAAATAGGATGCTTTGCTTCCCAGCCACTCTTGTCACATCCCCTTAGGTCTTTGTGTGTGAGTAGTATGTACCTTGAAAGGCTTAAAAGCAGGTTGCAAACGCCTCGTGGGATGAGTGACAGCACTGGCACTGCTCCGCAGGAGCAAACACATCTTTGCACTGCTCAGCTGGTCTTAGAGCAACGTTTGGCTGTGGTGTTAAGAGTTGAAATCACAGTGGAAATGCCTTGTCTGTCCTGTCCTCTGCGCCCTTTGCCAGTGCAGAAATTACCTTTATTGTGGTGCTTCTGTTGCTTTCTCTCGGGCCTTTTGATGTGTAGTTAAATTGTTAATGGTGTCTTCTCTAGTCAAATTTCATGTATCTCACTGGGGATTTGGTTTGTTCTCCAGAACACTGATTGTGTTAAATAGTGTGGTTTGTTCTTGTTAAGCTTTCAGGTGGCTCTAACTTTCTTCTAGCTGAGAACCGGTGTGAAGAGTGACAGTTCACATGATGATGTCACAAGCTGTGTTAAGAGTTTACAGACCCACTGGGATCAAGCGAAGAGCCCACTGGAGTTGCAATGGTTTCTGTAATTTTCAACTGCAGCTTCTCTCCAGTTGTTCTGTTGTCCCCAGCAGGTGGAAGCAGCTAGTGTTTCTGTATTGACTGCAAGTTAACATCATCTTTAGTTTATTGTTTCTGAAGCTTTTTTTTTTTTTGACAAGGTTGTAAGTGATTTTTATCGGTCCCTCTAAATGCCTTGCCTTCCTGAGGGGAAGTATGGTGAAATGGAACATCTAGCTGTATTAAGAGGTGCATATAAGTTCCTATACTACATATACTTAGATTCTCTTCAGACCTGAGAGATACCAAGATTTGGAGACATGTAGAACATGTGATCACTTGTGTGTGAAGGAGGATGTTGAAATTCTAAAGGTCTGTTAGTCCTGTTGGTCCTGCACCTTGGACATGGAGGTTTTGTTTGGATTAAGTTAGGTTTGTGTCCCTGTACACCCTTGATGGAAGTTGAGTCTTTGTCACTGCTGTTCAGAAGAGCAAAATGTGGTTTAAGAAAAGCAGGCTTGTTCCAGACTAGGGACTTGGCTTGGTTTGAATCTGTGACTTGAGCCTTCCTGGGTCCTGTCTGGGAGTAAGTGGAGGTTTTGTTTGTTTGCTTGTTCTTTCCTTTTTTGTGTGTGCGCTAATAAAATATTTGTGTTTTTGTCACACCGGAGTAGGCAGACTGTGCTGACAAGTATTTTCATTGATACTGTGTCTCAACAAGAAGCATGTAGTATGTATTTAATACTTACATTAGGTTATGAGAGCCCTATGTAAAATTCAAGCTTGTCTGTGCTTCGATGGGTTGTGGTTCTGAAACGTGGCCAACATTGCCAGCGAATGAAGAAATGTCCTTTCAAGTATGTTCAGTTGTTATCCTACAGAAATAAGGCACAGACAGAGAAACTTATTTCAGAGAGTGTGTGTATGTGGTAGTGGTTCTGGACTTCAGCAGAAACACATGTGAGGTGGACTTCTGGTTGTGGTTTGTATATGTCTTTTGGTAGCTCATCGTTAAAATAAACTTGTTGCATTAGCTGTAAGGCCTTAGTGTCAAATGCCTACTGATGAGAAGTATTGGGGTTTTGTTGTTCTCAAGCCATTCTGAGAAACAACAGTTTTGCAGTTCAACGCATTGAAAGAAGATTACAAAAAGAATTTGGTGTGGATTGCAATCAGCACTTCAAAAGCAATAGCTTTGGAGTAACTCGGCTCTAACACAGCGCAGCCCATGGAAAAACACCGTCATCTTAACAGATGCAGTGTTATTTTGGAGATTCCACTGTATAAATACATGGACTGTGGTTAAATTGTGATGGCAACAGATGCAATCTGTTCTCGATTCTTTCATCTCCTTAATATTTAAAAATACCTCACCAAGTAAAAGAAAGAAAACAACATCAAGGCTGAAAGTATGCCTTCTGTAAATTGTAGAGGCTCTACGTTTTGGACCTCATTTGGTTTCATAGATATCACTGCACGTTAGACTGGGGCAGAGTAAATGCTCATCTCTGTCAGGGAGGTTCTGCAAGTGCTGCTACTCGTGGCTTATTGTGTAATTTGCATATGAATTGAATTATTCAGCGACACTTAAGAAATGGCAGCAAGATTGAAGTCAGAAATAGTTAACCTGGTAAAAAAAGATCTCCAGTAATTTTCGTGAAAGACAGTGATAGTATGAAGACAAGAAATAACACAGTCTACTGGCTAAGACAATGTTGTCTAAGGATTTTCTTGGTGTTTTTGTAGTTTATATCAGTGACTTTATTTTTAAATCTGTCCTCAAATACATCGCAGTGTTTGAAAGCTAGGAGTTGGAATGTGAGCATCAGATATTGTATCATAAGGCTGCACAGTTGTGTTCACACTTGTTTTTCTTTCCAGATTTGGTTTTGTTTAAATCCTGATTGGACAAGTATAGATTAAGAACAAGAGTCTCTCCCCGCTCGCGCGCGCTCTCTCTCTCTCTCTCTCATCTTTTTTTCTTTTTTTTTTTTTGTGAACAGCAAATAAAACGTAGTGAGGAGCTGCATGTTAGCTTTGCATTCGTGTTTGTTCATCTCCTAGCTGGGCAGAAAAGCCTGAAGTTAAATAAGGGACTGGATAAATGTTGTGAGTAACAGCATTTATAGTCATGCATGCTAAAATAGGAAGTGATCACATCTTGTGCTTCAGAAGCTGACGGTATGCAAGGGTTGAGAAGAAATGGTATTCTTCCTCCAGGTAGTTGTATTTTCCTCCCCATTTGTAAAAGACAGAGTAGTGTTGTACTTGAGGTGTGGTTAAAGGGCTTTATTTTAGAAAGCTGCTGTGACTGTCATGTAGGTGAAAGCACTTTCATTGGAGAGCTGTGCATTGTTAGGCATTCAAAGACTGTTCTCTTAGCAGAAGAATGAGAACGGGGGTGTAGGGATCAGCTGGCTGATAAGGAGATAGTATATTACACTAAAAATACACACACACACCCCCCCCCCCCCCAACTGTTGTCATTACCTGGTGCCACATGAGTTAGAATGAAACAAAAGATAAGTTTGAGTGTGGTTTGGCCTTCCTACCAGGATGTGCTGTGATGCTGTCTGTTCCACAGGACTTGTTTTCACCTTCAGGAGCAAGAGCTCACAAGTGTGCAGCTATACAGTGTTTCTTGCTTATTGCTTGCCACTGGCCTTGTTTACTCTGGTGTCAAAATTTTGTTCTGACCTCAGGATGACTGTCAGCTGCTCCTGTCGTCTCATGCCTTGACTTGGTCTTTAACATCCTTGCAGCTTCCCTCAGACCTGATGAGATGAGAATATGTGAATCCCTTTTAATAGGAGGTGAGTGGGTGGAGTAGAAGTGAAGAGCAGAGGGCCAGATGATGTGTTTGTGATGTCTACTGATTTTTGCAGGAAGAGGGAGGGGAATGTACCATGTAAGGTCTCTACATACCCTGGCATGGGTTACTTCGGCACTGTTCTCTGTTTCTCTGTCAATACTCAAGCTTTTGATGGTGTCACACGCTCACTCTGTGGCTCGTTGATGCCTTAGTTGAAGAAGAGCCACGACCACACAGCTGGCTTTGATGTTGAACCTGATGCCCAGAAAGCAGTGATCACAGTTCGAAGCTGTGGGTCTGCACAGTTATAACTTCTGGGATGTTCAGAGCATGGAAGAGTTCATTTGGAAGAGTTCATTTTCTTCTTGGCTGATTTAACCAGTGAGTTACACTGGCTCATGGAAGGGTGTGATCAGAATCTGAAGGGATGGGATTGTGTGGTTGAGAACAGGATGAGGGAGAAGCAAAACAAATGGTGGCTGTAGCACAGTTCTCCAGCTAGCAGTATTTTGTGCTTTTTGAGTGTGTACTGTGGAAGGTGGGTTTTGGTGATGTAGCCGTGCACCATGCAGGTCTCTGGGACTGGAAAGGGAAAGGGCTAGGGAGTAGTTGGTTGTGGATTAAAGTCTATCTGCATTGGGTCTGAAGAGTGGCATTGCAGCCAACCCTTTGTTGGCAAGGGGCAGTTGCTGACGAAGGCAGTGGCTTCTTATCAGCTAGCAGGAAGAGTTTGCTTTAAATAGAGTTTTTAAGTCTCATTTAACATATATTTACCTGGATTTAACAGCTGTCAGAAGACCTTGATTCACAACTACATTGTTTTTCTAAAGTGCAGACTTTTTTACCAATGAGTAGCATTGCCATTTCTACACATTCATATACATAGTAGCTCTGGATGCATTTATTTAGATCCTTAGTTTTCATGTTTTTAAATGACAAAGTTAGGTGTTTTCTGCTAGATTACCTTTCATTTGTGTTTGTTTTCTTTTTTTGAGCAGAAAATGGAATTTTAATCGGAATGGAGCAAGTCTGAATTTTGAGACTTAATTAAAACATGGAATGTGATGGACAGGCATGATTAAAAAACCCCAACCATCAGTGGGAAAAATAGTTTGTCATTGTTTCTCTCAAGTTTCGAGCTAATAGATCTTGCCCACTGTGTCACAACTTTCTGTGCAGGAGTTCTTTTTAATTTGGGATTACGTGTTTGTTGAACTGAACCATTTGAGTGAACTGCAACAGCCCCTTGCAGAAGTTGCTGTTGAATGTAAAAGCTGTCTTAGCATTTCAACAAAGGGTGGCTCAAGGAGAGCACAGAGCAGCAAATTCACCAGTCCAAACTTTTTTGTGTAAATTATATGCTTACTATTTTTATTTAAATTACAGTAGGCATTTGCCCTAATACATGCTGTTATAATTTCATGTTAGATTTGTAATTAAGTTTATTTTTAGAAGAATGCATTTCAGTGGTTTATACAAAATGATGTTCTATTTCTGTAAATGAAATAATTGGGGTTTATTGACTTCTAATTTAATGCAAATTTTACCTTTTTTTTGCTTGGAGGTTGTGTAAGCAGAAAGAAATTAATGATTTAAGAGTGTTCTAATAGGAAGGAGATTCATTGTCACTAGCTATAGGCACTGTCAGGACAAGTTAACTCTTATTTAGGCACGTTCAAATGGAGTGCTGGGTGTTACAGAATGTAGTACAATGGGTTTGTAAAATAAATGCTATTGATTGATTATTCTTCCTGGTTAAGCTAACAAAGCCAAGTTGTAGCTGCCTTTGGAACCAGTCAGGGAGATAAGAAAGATGGTCATTATGTGGTGATTGCTCAAGATGCCTTAATATTTTGCAATCCGTGGCACATGTGACGGACAAGTGAGTGTTAATTGTGTGCAAGCCAGATTTGCTATTTTTAATTTGGCCTCGCTATTGCATCTCTTCACAGATGAATTTAAAGGCTATGGAGAGTTGAGTGATGAGTCATTATTGAGTTAGTAAAATCACAATTGATCTCCATTTCCTGTTGATTCCAAAATTACCAAAGTGTGAAAGCCAAGAGTGACTGATGGCTCTTGGAGAGGAGTTGGAGGGTGGAATGTGGAAGTGACTCTATCTACAGTAATTCAATGCTGCCCTGGGTGTTAGTGCAAAAATGTCTATAGGGAGACAGGTGTGCGTCTGAGATGGGAGGCTGAACCAAGTGTGTGGGTCTAGCTGGCTGAGTTACCTAGAAGTAATAATAACCTGGGCACTAAAATCTGCTCTTCAGCCACTGGGTGTTAAGAGGTTTAAGTGGCTCCTGCTAGAAGTGTAAGATCAAACTTTTAGGCTCCTGAGTACTGGAGATCTGTTCTGACTGACCTGTGTTTCCACGGCTTAGCTCCCAAGTACAATTTGCAGTGGAAGTGTCCTGCTCTGCTGCAGTGTGACTGCAGAATGGAGGTCAGGCTGCACAGAGGTGGAGGAGGGCATGTAGGGGCAGCAGTGTTGTGTGACGGAGACAACCTCGTGTATCTGTTAGCGTTGACAATTATCTTTTGGTGAACACTTTATCTTGTCATTCTCAGCTTTGTTCTTTTCTTGCGATGAAATGGGATTAATGCTCTTTTGGCAGATAATTAGAAATGTGGTAATGCTGGTAGGATTGAGTTTTTTATTTCCCCTCCCAGAGCTTGCTGTTAGTGGAACTTTTTTTGTTAAGAAGTATTAAGTTACATTACTAGACTCTGCCCACATTGCATATGTGAGAGTAAATTCTGCTGAAAAGAGTTTTGTTGGAAGATGTTAAAGGGAGGCTATATCCTGTTCTGAGTTATATTTGTAAGTGAGCTATAAAGAACCCTTGAAGTACCACTTTAGGAACAGAAAACTTAGTTTAGTTCCCTGGAGGAATAGGAGGAGGTGTGAGGGTAAGACTGTCCCTTCTCATCTGTTTGTTGCATCCCTCAAAAAATTCTGATTTTAAAGAGTATTCTGAAGGAAGTTTTTGGAAGACAAAATAACAATGTTACATCTTATGTGCTTTTCATTCATATGGTCTTCAAACCTTTGAGACTTATCATGGATATACACTCTGATATGCTGTGTTGAAATAATGAGGTAGGAGAAGGAGAAATAATATACTTTTTCCTTATAATATCTGTATTTTTTTTCCCCAGTATTGCCATATTTAGGATTGTAGAAAACAGGAGTGGAGAAAATAGATGGTTGATCTTGCTGTCTGAGAAGAGCTTGGTTTTCAAATTTATAAATAAAACAGGAAAAAAATCTTCCCGGCTTCTTGACAGGCTAGGTGTGTGTTTTACACTTTCAGAAAAGCTGATTCAGTTGGTTTGGGTTTTGTCAGGGAACAGCTAGGGAAATAAATTGCTCTGAAAAGGTGTAAAGAACTTTTCTTTTTGCTAGAAAAAGTTGAGAAAACATCGAGCATTGAGTTGTATGGTTGAAATTCGGTGAAGGGTAGGAAGAACACCTGCTTTTCAAGAATAATGGTGTTTCTCTAGGGTGTTGTGAAGTCAGGAGTAGGAGTAGCCACACTTAAAAGATACTTGTCAATCTTAGGGTTAACGGATGATCATGACAATTCTCAAGCTGTCACTTGTAGAGAATCTTCAGATACTGAAAGCCACGCCATGATACCTTGCACCTTGTCTTATTGATACGTCCTTGTACAAAAGCGCTTTGTTAAACCAATTAAACGCATAATATTTTTATAATCACGTTTTGGAAACATCAGTATGACCACTTTTCCCTTTGAAATGACAAGAAGCCTCTTGTGCTGACAAGGTAGAATGCATTGGGAAGTGGCGCTTTGTATCCTCTCAAGAGTAATGTGCTCTTTTTTTTCTCAATCAGCAGGATGTTCTTCTGTATGTCAGATGTCTTAGTTGTTTTAGTGATCTGTATCAGAGACAAGGGAGGGGAAAAATTGTCATAGAAACTGAATAGGTTTAAATGCTTTAAGGCAGCAGAGAGCCTGCGGCCCTCTATTTCATCAGTTTTAGTAAAACTGCTGTTAATCACCACGTTATGGTTGGACACTTCTGTTTCTGTTTGTGTTTTAAACAATAAATTAAAGAACAACTTGCCCTTCAGAAGAACATAATGCATCACCTGCTGTAGTACTCTGGAGCATAAAGGATATAATTAACCCTTTTACCTTTAGTTTGGTCATGTTTCAGAAGATGTCTAAAACATCAGGAATTGCTTATTTCCCAGTTCACTGAATTAAGGAATTTTCAAGTTGATTGGAAAGCAAACCTCTTTTTCATATCCCCATTTCCTTCTCCTCCTTCCCTGTTTCACTTCCTGATATGCTGTTTCCAAATTTGTGTTCTAGTACTGATTTGCCCCCTTTTTCTTTTTTAAATTAAAAGCAGCCATTGAGGAGAAAAGTTGGAAGTTTATTTCCTGTTGCTCTTGCTCAAGGCTACAGAGAAGAGATCTTCGAAGTTGGGGCACTTGTTCAGACCTTTCAGAGGAATTTTTTAAAGATGCTTTTACTTTTGATGCAGTGAAGGAAAAGCAAATATGTGAGAGGGTGCAACCAGGGTTTGATTTTAGTGCATGGACAAAACCTCTTGCTGTGACCCTGAAGTATTTTGCTTGAGTGACCAGATGCTCAGGTAGCACGGGTCAGTTCTGAACACTTCTCTTGAGGTAGTTCTAGTACTATTCAGAGCAAATGGGCTGAAAGGAGACAGAACCTGAAATGCTTCCAGGTTTTTAAATCCATCTTGATTCTACCCGAGGAGTGTGAATTAGTGTGAGAAAGTGTCTTTATCTCCCATTGGGTCAAATAGAAGTTGAGATAAAAATGTTTATCTCTTTGTGTATTGTAATAGTGATCGTCATGTGGTAAAAAAGTTTCTTGGCAGCAGGATTATAGAGTTTGATGTTTTACACTTCATTTGTAAGTTTTGGTGCAGTCTTGGGTTGGCTCCATGCTCAGCCTTGTTTTTTTTGTTTGTTGATCGATATCTTCTTTATTACTGCCTGGTGACCAGCTTTTCCTTTCAGATAGTAACTAATCCAAAGAATGACACTATTACATTTGATCTGTTAGTTCACTAGGTGATCTCTTTTTATAACAAAATTGTAATAAGGTTTAGTAGGTTAATGGTCTCCACAAAGATCCATTCCTGGTTCTCACTCATCTCCCCCATTGAGTGTGTACATATTGACACCAAATGAAAGATGACTTTTTAAGGAGGAACACTGACCTGTGTGTTGCCAGTGTGTTGGGTATGCAGAGATGACAAAGACTCTGAGGATGAAGGACACATAGATGTCTTCTGGCGTGGGAGGAGAAGATGATAATGGACTAAAGTCTGATTTTATTGTCTCAGAGGACACCCAAGGTGACTGTGGCTGTGGTGTCCAACCCAACTCAGTCATTCTTGTTGCTGAAAGCTTCCTTTTTTTTGGGTAGCTGCCTTTTCCAAACTGGACCAGAAAATGTTCTGTTAAAGACAGTGTGTGACCTTTCACAGATTTGGGCTGGTTTGTTGGTTGAGAGCTTTCTCTTTGTGTCTTGAATTACTGCTTAACTGTGGAGGAAATAAGGAGACTAAGTCTTGGTTTTGGAATCTTAGTTTGAATGAAGCTGGCATGTGGTAAAGCAAAGCGCAGTCTGCTCAGGTATGTTTTCTTAACATGGAACCAACTACCCTTGCACAAATACCGTGGTTTTCTTTCACAGCAGCAGCAAGAGGCCAGTA
Organism: Phoeniculus purpureus; assembly: GCA_028565055.1. NCBI lineage: Eukaryota > Metazoa > Chordata > Aves > Bucerotiformes > Phoeniculidae > Phoeniculus > Phoeniculus purpureus. The sequence continues at coordinate 15,416,675 of JAOXOE010000705.1, read as the reverse complement.
GAGCTGTCAGACAAGTGAAGCAAGACCAAGGACTGTCCATTAGCTCTGCTATCCAGATGATTTTTGCCATCAAGCTAGCATTTGGAAAAGAACATTTTTTTAGTGTCTTGCTGATCAGATCCTTTTTACCTATGCTCTGTTAATTTATGTTTTCCTTTCTCAGATCAGCCTGAGTGTAAAGCTTTGCAGTGTATCTGTGTGTCAATGTGTATGTGGCACTGTGACCCAATGTAGATACGCCGTCGAACACCTGCCCTGTAGGTGCGGTTGATGTTGGCAGGAGCTGTATGGCTGGTGCAACTTAATGTTATTTGGGCAGGCAAATCATAACTACAGGCAGAAGAACTTTGTGTGTGTGATCTCCCGTCTCAGCCTTGCCTTGATTTATCTTCTGCAATGAGTGGAGCTGCAGATCTCAGTCAAGGGATTCTTGCCAGTAAACGCTGTTTCCTTTAACGTCTTGCTTTCCTTTTTTCAACACTCCTCCCCAGCTTTGGCTTAGGAGGCTTCAAGACTAGATAATCCCCAATGATGAGTTACTAAATGAAATGTGCTCTGGCTGTATTTCACTTGCCTGGTTGGACCTACTGCTTTCTTATGTGTGGAAGTGTTAAAAAAGCATTAGAGCAACCTCTGGCATCCCAGGCTCTCCAGAAGTACCTGCCAGAGGGTGAATACTAATTCTTGAGCTTCCTTTGCCATTCCAGTCCTCTTCTAGTAGAAGTGGATATTGTGACAATAGTTGCAGTTGCTAAGCAGTAGAGCTCAGCACAGCTTGGCTGATTAAATACCTAAACCATCTTGTTAACCAGAATTATTGCTTTGTTTTTCTCCCACAGTGCTTATAGGCACTGTGTGAAAATGGTATGTGGGGCTGGGAATCCAACATCTTGGTGAGTGTATAAAGCAAAAATGGAGAGTAGTGGCTGAATGTCATCTTGAACTTAAAAGCCAAGTGTGGGCAAGTGACAGAAAAAAACACAGCTGGCACTTTTTTAAACAAGGTGGGTATTTAGTTTGGTTTTCTTACACCTTTATTTTACAGTGACAGTCACTTGATGTACAGAAAAGTTGCATAGGAAGATTAAAAGGCACACTAAAAATACATAGGAATTTCTTTATCTTGGAGTTTTGGTAGTTGACTGTGCTTGAAAGAGCTCAAGAATTCACCTAAGAACTCTGACTGGTGTCACTACTTTGGTGGATATTTGCCTTAAATGTTGTTGTTCTGCAACTGGTTTTGGTTGATAAGAGCTGAACTGCTAGTCATCTTGTCTGTGGTTCCAACCCACCTGAGTTTTACCTGTGTTTGGAGAAGAAGGCTCTCTTTTCTATCTAGTTAGCTCATGACTGGAAAGCCCCTCAGTACCTGCATATGTGTAATTTAATGTGTTTAAAACCCTTTTTGGGGATTACAGGTTGGCCAATTTTTAACTGCCTTGAGAAAGCAGGTTACAGCGCAATCTATGTGATTCTAAGCTATGCAGCTGCAGTGTGAGGGGAGGGATGGGAGGGCTCTGTGTTCTGTTAAATGAAGTTTGATGGCACTGTCTTTGTCTGCTATGCAGTTAGATCTTTGGTGGTTTGTTGTTGGTTTAGGTTTTTTTTTTAATGCTATCTTAAATCTGTTCAAGTGGAAATATGGGATTAGTGGAAGTCTTAGTTAAATTTGTTAAAACAGAAACATTGTTAGGGAAGGCCAGAGAATGTCGGCTTTCTGTGCTCAATCATGTGAGAGATGGTTAGTGCAGGACAGTAGGGCCACGTGTTGCATATTGTTAAGAGTAATTGCATCAGACATAATTTTTCTGTGGATCTAAGTATAATTTCCTGATGACTCTCTATTAAATCCTTTCACTAACGATTATGATTGCAATTATGTGTTATGATAGTGTTTTGCCCATTTGCTTCTAATGAAACCTTAAATGATCTGGCCTGGTTGGCAGTCATTTAAAAAAAAAATCCCCCAAAACTTTAAAGGCAAGTGGTTTTCCTAGATTACCGCAGGATGGCAACTCAGTAGGCAGCTAAAAGCATAGTGAAGTCTCCCTAAATGGGAGTTACTGAGCCCAGCCACATGACAAATTTTTGTTCTGGAAGAATTGGCTGCTTATGCTGGCTACCTAAGTGTATATCCCACAGGTTTCTGTGAGCCAGTTGCTGAGTCATTTGTATGTGTCTTTTAAAAATAAATAAAATAATGCGCACAACTAATTTTTTAAAGGTGGAGAAGAACAGTCCCCAGGAGAGACAATTTCTGTTAAGCTGTATTGTCATCGCAGATTGCGAAACATAAATTCAGTGTTATAAACAGCTTGTAATTTCTCTCTTCAATGTTTTGCTTTAGCAAACATTAGGCTGAAGCTACTGGGATGGTGTTTAGGCTTTATTGCAGTTGAAAACAAGTTTTACTCTTAGCTATTGATTGTAACATGCACACCTGTTTGCTGGTATCTAGCATGTTTTGTGTAGAAGGGCATGCTTGTGTGTTGTGGTGCTTTTAGAAAAGTGATAATGCACGGTAAGAAAGACTGCAGAAGTTTGAAGTCTGCCTTTCTTCCTGAAAGGATGGAGCTCATCCTTAGTGAATTAGGCATTACCTAATCTTCTTACCTTCTGCGAGGTTTTTTGGATTTGTTTGACGTTGGCAGTTTTCTTACAAGCTGGCAAGGTGACCGCAGTGTGACTCTGAAGTGCCGCAGTATCATTTATGGAATTATTCTGGTGTTCCTTTCAGCAGGTGCTTCAGACTCTTTCCCTTCCATGTGAATTTACAGAGCCATCTTGAGAGAAGTTCAGCTTCAAACATAACACACAAATGATGGCTTTCACTGTTTCACGTAGACTGGGCATTAACGAGTAAAGGACTTACTCTTGATTTTTTCTTTTTGTTGACTTTTTTTTCTTTACTTTGGTAGTGTAGCAGAGAATCTTGCAGGTGTCATCCATAACCTGGTCATAACAGATCAATTAAGATTTTAGTGCTGCTTTTACTTGGTTTCGTATCCATGGGTTCTGGGGTGAAAGCTCAGCCACTCGGCTCTTACTGGCTCTACAATATCTTCCTCTGCTTTTGCCCTGTGTACCCATGAGAATGAGTAGAGATTCATGCCAGCCAAGCCACTCACTTGTGTTATGCTATTTCAGTAGTAGGAGGTAATAGATGTGGCTTCAGAGGAACCCCTGAGGGATGTGCTGGGTCAGTGCAGTCTTGGTGAGAGAGGATTAATTTGGGGATGACTCTGTCATGAGGATGCTTTCACGTGAGCTAGGCTAAATCTAGATCAGCTAGCTCTGGTGAGCTTTGTAGAGAAGGCATCAATCAATATTAAAGGGATTCGGTTCATTTTGTTGGCTCCATTTTTGCAAAGCTGCTGTTTCTGTTGACATTCAAAGTAAAATGTTGGCAGGGCAGAGAGAAAGCAAGTGAGATGAGGGACACAAGTGTAATTTTTTCTGAGGGTTTTTTTTTTTAATGTAAACTTATGGGTAACTTGGAGGAAGTTCACAGAAAGCAGCAATGCCAGACGTATCTTTAGCCAATGACAGCTGGAATTGCAAAAGCAAAAAGGCAGAGCCAGTTTGAGTTTGTGATGTGGGTTGTAGTCCTTCTGTGTGTTATTTTTGTGAATGTTTTGTTCTGGTCAGCTTTGGTTACACAGCAACCCTTGGATTTGGAATATATAGTTAGTAGAGTGGTAAAAGCAAAAACTGAGGTACGGTGTGCATTTTTCTAAGGGCTATGGCAGACAATGAGAACATGGAAGGGGCAAACCCAGTTGCATTTTAAGGTATTGGCATGAAGTTTAGCCTTTTGTGACACTGCTTTCTTATTTCAAATCTGGGAGAGAAGATTTCTATAAAAGGTTGTTTGGAGTGATGAGTGACCCAAAGTAAATTAATGATAATAGACTGTATTTGTCAGAAATGATAGGCTACATTGCAATATAATCTCCAGTCCCTTGAGTGTTTAGGAGATCATAGTGGTCTGACTTTGTCCTCCTAAGTTAAACTTCCAATTAGATGAAGAAAAACCCAAACTCCTCTTCCCTGTCCTTAGATGTGTAAAAAAGAATGTTCTCAAGACTTGAATTCAGTGGAAACAGTTGGTTTTTGTTTGGGTTTGAGTATTCCCTTTCGTGTTTTGCAAGCCAAGGATGGCAGCGTTGTGCTAGCGCTGCAAACACAGAAGCTGGAACTCAATCATGGGCTTTCTTAGCAAAAACTAAAATGGTTGACATTTTCTGGATTGTGGGATGCCTTCTGTCTTGTTCTCCCTCCCCTCCCATGCAAGGAGATATAACTTCATAAAGACTTGGTAAATGTGAAGTGGTTAATGTAGCATATTCAATGAGAGGAATAGTTCAGTGGTTAGGGAGACAGCTTGAATTGTGGTGTAGATTTAGTTCCCTCCTTGTTACCAGTTCTGACATCCCAAGAGGTAATACAGAAGCTGGCTTCTCGGGGAAGAGATCTAGTGATTGATGTGACACATGCAGGATAGGTGAGCTTAGAGAGTACAGAAATTTTGTGGGAGGTTGTGTAAGTATATTAAAGACACTAAAATATATATTTCATTCATAGTGTCACTACGAAGGCAAAACCAAGAGCTCAGTGGGTGGTGGAATCCTGTGTTAATGTAAAGTGTCATAAGCAATCTCTCCAACCACTGATTTCTGTGAACTCCACGTTTAATTTCTTCTTTGCATAGTGTGCAATTAAAGAATCCTTAGACTTCTGTTGTAATTTTTTTTCTCCTACATCTGCAGATGGTGCAACTAGGCTGAAACTTTTCATGTGTTCAAAGAGAAGTTGTGGTTGCTAATCAGATCCTTCTTAGTGTTTCTACCTTTGCCTTCCAAGTCTTGGAGTGAAACTGCAGGAACAAATTAGGCTTAAGGACCAGGCCAAGGACTGCAGCACCTCTTTATTCACCAGTGACTGAATAAGAACACTTAAAAGATGTTTCTTCTTTAAGTCTGTATGACAGTCCTGATGATTTTCTTAAAACAAGGATAATACTTAGCAATAAGAATGAAGAGAGAGGTCAAGGTCAAGTTTTATTTTTTGCTATGTATAATCTTTGGCTGTCACATTTTCAGACTATTCCCTCTCTGTTTCCACTGATGTGTAGTGTACTTCTGCTTCTCCTCTGAGAAGCTGGAGTTGTGTGGAAAAGACTCTCTTGAATCTGCTGGCAGGCTTTAGTCAATGTTTAGTTCCTTTTCCCTAACTTGATTCATGCCAATTTTTCAGGTAACATGGAGATTAGGATGCTGTCATCAGCCAGTTGTTCTTTAACCTTTAAGTGTCTTGAAGGGTGTTGTTTGAGCCTTTGGGTTGTGGTGTTTTTTTTTTTTTCCCCAGTGCACCAGACGGCCCCTCTGTTGAGTTGAGCCAGACTATAGCAAACATGTTCAGGGCATTATACCTGACACAGATCTAAATCCACCCACCCAATGCAGTAAATGTACCCTTTCTTAGGGGAGAGCAATGGTAACTGGAGTTGCTTGTCTTAAAAACAACACTGCATGCTGTGAATCTGCTACCGATGAAAACTAAAACACACATGTTGAGAAGCAAGTGGCTCTGCTGGGAATAAATAACAACACAGTTGAGATGATGTTTATCTCCCAAAAAGACCCAGAAAGGTGGCATTACTGAAGGATTACATGGCCAAGCACCTTCCACTGGAGGAGTTTGGGAGAGCACAAAGTTACTGTGTTCAGTAGCATCAGCTCTTGGTGACCAGAGAGCAGCAGTAGCTGTTTGGGAAAGCAGACCTCTCACTGAAGTGGAGTGTGCTCAGAAAAGCCATTATTGGCAAAGAGGGATTTTTCTTGTGGTGATAGTATGAGCAAGATGCTCTCTAAAAGTAGAACTAGCCGCAATTGTTTTTTGTATTAAGCCTTGTAGTTCCTTCTTTGTGTAGGAAATTATCCAGCACTGATTGTAACATACTGTACTTGTTACCACTTAGAGCATTTCAAGGCAGATGAGAAGTTGAGCAACCTCATGCCCTCCCTTCAAAGAAACTTCCTGAACCTTGCAGATCACAGACTTTGTCCTCAGAATGGATGTTTTAATCTCTGGGCAGGAAGATGATGAAGTATTAGAATGATTTTCTGTGCCTTCAGCTCTTGTGGTTTGTTATTTTTTTTCAGCAACCAGCATAAGGGGTATACTTGTTTGGTTTTGTTTTAGTGAAAGACTGAGGTGTTCAGACTCCTCATTTAAGATAAATCTTTGCCTCTCTACTCTGAAGACAGCAACTTTAACAGAAGGCAAGTGAGAAGGAGGAAAGAAAGGGAAATTGTCCCTTGCTTTGGTAACATGCCATGAGTATACAAAACAAGAGAAAGGTGAACAGGAGTTGATTCCAGGATTGCTAGGTAGATGTTAACTGCAAGCAGTTTATCCTGATTGTGATTTCAGAAATGTAAATAATAGCACAGGCTGAACAAAGCTCTGTTGCTGGGGGAGACCTGACCCAGCTGGAGCAGGCTGGGGTGGAAAAGGCCTTAGATTTGAGGAAGGATTGTGCTAGATTGATGACACACAACTGCCTTTGTGGTGCTTTAACATTTGTTGGTGTTGAGAGAGCACCATGGTGATGGTTGCTCAGTCTTTAACCTCAGGGTAGTTGAGAGGATACTGAGACCATTTGGTGTAGTAAAACCTTTTCACATTACTCAGAAAAGTAAAGGGCCAAAGGCAAAGTTTAAAATGTAAACGTGAGTATTTGTTCAAGAAAAAGCTATGCAGTTGTATTTTAGAGTTTCTAAACAGAGTTACTGGAAGGAATACAGACTTGGGAAGCAACAACTACACCATGATGAAATGGTTTGTTGTATGAAATCAATTTTTGCAGAAAAACAGTGAACGTGTAAAGTGTCCATCCTGGCCTGTGTTGGTAACAGATTACCTGCTCTAGGTAACTGTATAGCTGAGAGCATTAGCAAGTCATTGTTAAGATTGAGAAGACGCTACTGGATCTCTGAGCCCTTTGTGTCACACACAGCTTCCCTGTAGTCTGCCCAAGCTGTGTGTACTCAGTAGCGTCAGCTTGCTGTCCATGTGCTGAGCAGTATCTGTTTGTTCACAGCCTCCACTCTGCTCCTTGCTGCACCAGCCTGGAGCACCACTTAGAAGGGATGCTTGCCAGGAGACTGTGCCAGATGAAGGAATAGGCTGCAGGTCACGTTCATTACTCCCATCGTATGAACCTGTTACGTGCAATCATTTTTCCTGGTGGTTCATTGACCCCATCTCTGTTACATGATCAGGCTTGGATCTGGCCTCTGCCTGGGAAAGGATGCAGGTCTTCAGGAAGCCTGTGGATGGTGTGTGTATATTTTCTCTTACCTTTGAAAATGTACATGTTCTGCATCCTGCCCCTGGGATGCTCCCAGAAAAATGGTCACACTCAGGTTTCTTGTTGCATAGTAGGTGAAGCTGAGAGGCATTGAGTGCACCCTCAGCAAGTTTGCAGATGATACCAAGCTGTGTGGTACAGCAGACATGCTGGAGGGCAGGGATGCCATCCAGAGGGACCTGAACAGGCTGGAGAGGTGGGCGCAAACCAACCTCATGGAGTTCAACAAGACCAAGTGTAAGGTCCTGCATCTGGGTTGAGGCAATACTAAGCACAAATACCAGCTGGGCAATGACTGGCTGGAGAGTAGCCCTGAGGAGAGGGGCTTGAGAGTGCTTGTGGATGAGAAGCTCAGCATGAGCCAGCAGTGTGCAGTTGCAGCCCAGAAGGCAAACCGGATCCTGGGCTGCATCAGGAGAAGTGTGGCCAGCAGGTCGAGGGAGGTGATTCTC
>JAOXOE010000705.1:15332722-15408748 GCA_028565055.1 Phoeniculus purpureus | reverse complement strand
AGGAGACTGAGGGGTGACCTCATTAATGTTGATAAATATGGAAAGGGTGGGTGTCAGGAGGATGGAGCCAGGCTCTAAGTGGCACCCAGTGAGAGGACAAGATGCAAAGGGTGTGAGCTGGAACAGAGGAGGTTCCACATCAATATGAGAAAGAACTTCTTCCCAGTGAGAGTGCCAGAGCACTGGAAGGGGCTGCCCAGGGGTTTGTGGAGTCTCCTTCTCTGGAGACGTTTAAAACCCGTCTGGCCATGTTCCCATGTGACTTCATGTAGGGGATCCTGCTGTAGCAGGGGGATTGGACTGGACAGCGTTTTGAGGTCCCTTCCAATCCCTAACATTCTGTGATTCTGTGATTCTGCAAGGTGCCTTTGAAAGGGCAGTAAGACACAAGAACCCACATGCATGAGCTGCCCTATGTGCAGAACTTTGTAAGCTGAGTAGGCTGCTTTTGCAGTCCATGGGGAGAAAGCTTTATTCCCATGCTGTAAGCCAGGCAAGGTCAGCAAAATGTGGAGAGAACCACAAGCAGCAGCCAGGCTAAAAGTGCCTAGTCTTCAAGGGCATTGTTCTGGGGAAAAAGCAGTCACTGTGAGATAAAGCCTGTGGATTATCGTAGGGAAAAGTCTTCACACCATAGTACCACCCCTATGTACAGAATGCATTTCTTCTGTGCTAATCCATTATGAAAGGACGTGATAAACTCCCAGACTGAAGTGCTGTGACCTTCACCCTACCTCTGTGCACATTTCACACCAGGAATCAGGCACACCCTAAACTCAAGGAAGCTAAACCCAGGGGCTTCTCAGAGTTTGTTCTGCTTCAAAAGCTGAGCAGAATCTGTCAGTCTAATTTGTGTGATTTCTGCAGAGAAGTTTTAAAGTTTGGTTTTAAAAAGTTGAAAAGTGTCTGTCCCCACCACTCCCTGCTTCTTCTCCCCCCTTGGTGACTTCTGCTTTCTTGACTTCTCTCCATCTTGGACTGCTGGGAGCTGCGTCACTGCCACTTAGAGAGGATGGTATCACTTCTGAGAATGTTATCGCTCCTCAAGGTGAAGAGAATGTATGGCGAGTGGGAAGATTTTCCTGGACCTGGAGAGTGTGAGAATTCTGAACTTTGAAGACTTATGAGGATTGAGACTGAAGCTGTACAACCACCGAGATTTCAGAGAGAAGCAGGAAGTCTCTACAATGAAGATAATGAAGATGTTTTGGATATTTTGATTTCAGTTCAGTGTAGGAGCAGTGTGACAAAACTCCCTCTGTCTGTGTCTGTATTTTGTGGAGTTTTTCCGTGATGTGTGGTGGGGGCAGTGGATCAAAATGTCGTGGTGCCTTTCTTGCCCAAGATGAGTCAGTTGTTTCACGGCCTGCAGATCTGTCAGTGGGTTTGTTAAACCCTCCCTTTGTGTCTGCCACTTCAGTTAAAAGTTCTTGATTGAAATAAAGTCGAGGTCTCTGATTCACGACATTGGTGGTGAGCAGGTCGGACATGTAGGGATCCAGATAAGGACCTACACAACACACTACTGTGCCACCACAGAGTTCTACCTATCTTTCTCTTCCAGCATTTTCACCCAGCAGCACTAAATGAGTTAAGAAAGATTTGGAAGAAAACCTCCTTAGCGATCCACAACCTCAGTGCAGAAAATTATTCCTCACTCAGCAAGAAAGAGAAGTGAGTAAAACAATGCGAACGATTTATATCATTCCACTGAAACTGCTTTTCAAAGGGCGGTGTGTGGGCCTGCCACAATTATTCATTTTTAGGTTCTATTTCACCGCTGTTATGAAGTAGGTTCCGCAAACTGGCTGGCTTAAGCACTGTGTAGCTGAACCTAGAAGATCCCCAGACCTACCTCATCAGAGTTAAGTTAAACTCAGAACATAGAATCACAGAATCATCCTGGCTGGAAAGGACCATGAAGTTCAGCCCTCAGCCCAACAGCTCCCTAACCCCTAGACCATGGCCTCAAGTGCTCTAGCTACTTGGTTTTTAAATATGTCCAGGGATGGGGACTCCACCACCTCCCTGGGCAGCTTGGTCCAGTGCCCAACCACTCTCTCAGGAAACAACTTCCTAAGATCCAATCTAAACCTCCCCTGATGCAACCTGAGGCCATTTCCCCTCATCCTATCATTAGTAATTTGGGAGAAGAGACCAGCACCAGCCTCGCTACAACCTCCTCTGAGGTAGCTGTAGAGAGCAATGTATGATATCGCGTGTGTGATTTTCACAACAAAAGTAATCACTATCTTATCAACACTAGAATTACAGCTGAGACAAACTGTGGGTACCCTGTGAGCAAAAGTGCTGGCATCAGCTATCACAGCATCCAAATCCAGCTTTTTATAGCAGGTGGCCATAAGACATGGGGACACAAAGTGAAGTCTGTACTTTGAAAACTTCCTCAACCTGCCTTGCACTTGTGATGAGGAGAACGATGGAAGAACACAAAGCCATGCCCCTGAGAACATATTTTTCTTGAACTTGGCAGGCTAGGCTTGGGGCAATGGGGTTGGAAAGCAGTCTGGCAGAAAAGGACCTGGGGGTTCTAACTGACAGGAGGCTGAATATGAGCCAGCAGTTTGCTCAGGTGGCCAAGAAGGCCAATGGCATCCTGTCCTGGATTAGAAACTGTGTGTCCAGCAGGAGTAGGGAAGTGATTGTGCCCCTGTAGTCAGCCGCTCCTTGACTACTGGGTCCAGTTTTGGGCGTTTTAGCACAAGGTAAACATTGAGGTGCTGGAGCGAGTGCAGAGGAGGGCAACAAAGCTCGGGAAGGGCCTGGAGAAGAAATCTTATGAGGAGAGCTTGAGAGAGTTGGGCCTGTTTAGTTTGAGGAAGAGGAGGTTAAGGGGAGACCTCATTGCTCTCTACAACTATCTGAAAAGACATGGTAGAGTTGTTGGTGCTGGTCTCTTCTCACAGGTCATTAGTGACAGAACCAGAGGGAAGGGCTTCAAGCTCCAACAGGGGAGGTTTGGACTGGACATCAGGAAGAAATTCTTCATGGAGAAGGTGGACAGGCACTGGACTGGGCCGCCCAGGGTAGTGGTTGAGTCCCCACCCCTGGATGAGTTTCAAAGACGCTTAGCTCTAGTGTTGGGGGATGTGTTTTAGGGGTGACCTTGTAGATTATGGTTGATGGTTGGACTCAATGATCGCAAAGGTCTCTTCCAACCTTAATGATTCTATGATTCTATGATACATTTGATAAATCACACAGATACAGTTAAATAGACACTTGTTCAAGTACCCAGACCCGGAAAGCTCAATGAAGAATATACACACCTCTCTGATCTTTTTAACTTCTGAAACAGTGTTTGATGGCCCCAGTGTAAACAAATGTTTTCTTGTATTCTGACCTGTTGGGGCAGTAGATGTGTTAAGTGAAGGGTGGTTGTTGTGGGTCAGTGACCCTAACTGTATTTCAACCAAGAGCTTTTAGTGAAAGCATCAGACACAATGGGAAAAACACCAGCTGGTAGTGGGTATAAAATGGAGAGTTTTAAACAGTGAGGGAGAAACTTCACCTTTCTTCTCCAGCCTGTGGATACCCTGGGAGAAAGACTGAAGGAAGACCAAAAGAGCTCATCACTGGAACCCAGAGTGGTGATATGGGACTTTGTTCCCTGCTTTTCCTCTCTCCTTTCTCCTACTCTCCCTTTCCTCCTTGCTCCCTCAGCTCTTCTTTCCCCTGCTTCTCTCTGCCTCTATCTCTTCTCCCATTCTCTGCTCCCCCCATCTCTTCTGATCTCTGAGGTCAGCTTTGGGTAATTACAGCAATTCTTATACCCTCTGAGTCCAATATTGGGCAAATGTGGTGATTTTCTGTGCTGTCGGCGTTTGGAATTTAATGGCTGTAGTAAAACTTTGATCTTTACGCAGACCTGTGGTGTAAGCATCCTGAATTCAACTCCAACTGAATCTGTGAACTTGAGTCACTCCGTTCTCTAACAATCAGGATGTGACAACCATCCAAGTTAAACTGCTGAGGGAAGTAAGAACGGAATTGAGAATTCAGTATTAAAACTGGCTTTCGGGAGCTTTTCTTAGATGTAATACGTAGCACCTACACAGTAGTTGGAGCACGGAGTCGCTGTGATCTTCCTTGTTGAGAGAAAGGAGTTTCCTCCAAAATATTGCTAATTAATGTCACAAAAGTCACATTTATTATTCCCGTATATTGCCTGAATGTGTCTTAGATGCCAAAAATACACTTGATCTCTCCAGTTTCTCTGCAGATTCACTGTAGTGGGAGTAGGATCAAGTGTTTTTGTTAGCTAGTTTGGCGCTCTGTCTATCCACCTGTACCTCCCTCTGTCATGCTCTTTAATCTTTGTGAGCAATTTTCTCTCTTCCTGCAGGGGTGATTGCAATGATTCTTTGAGGCAACCAGCTCTGACATTTGGGGGAAAAAAATAAACAAACAATGAAAGAACGCTCTAATTAGGCAAAATATCAGGTAAAGCTCCAGCAAGAACCTGATTCTGATCGTGTCTTTTATGTACTCTTGAAAACGGCTTACAGAAAATCTACACTGTAGACACCCTTGAGTGATATCTGAGATTGTTTGTAGAGAAATTAAATATTAACTACTGACCACAGTGGTTGCTGGCACTGGGGACAGTTCTGGGCCCCTCACTTAAAGACAGAGATTGAGTGGCTGGAGCAGGTCCAGAGCATCAACGAGGCTGGGGAAGGGGCTCGAGGGAAAGTCTGATGAGGAGAGTCTGAGGGAGCTGGGAGTGTTTAGTCTGGAGGAGAGGAGACTCAGGGGGGACCTTCTCCCTCTCTCCAGCTGCCTGAAGTGAGGTTGCAGTCAGGTGGGCGTCAGGCTCTTCTCTCAGGCAACTAGTACCAGGATGAGAGGGCAGGGCCTGAAGCTGCACCAGGGGAGGGTTAGGATGGATGTTAGGAAGCCCTTCCTCATGGAAAGAGTGATCAGAGCCTGGAATGGACTGCCCAGGGCAGTGGTGGAGTCGCCATCCCTGGAGGTGTTGAAGGATAGCCTGGCTGTGGCCCTTAGTGCCCTTGTCTGGCTGATGTGGTGATGTGAGGTCCTGGGCTGGGCTGGATGAGCTCTGAGGGCTTTTCTAGCCTCAATCATTCTGTGATTCTGTGATTTGTTTGTGTTAAGGAAGGAGCCAAGTAACTTGTGCGGAGAAAAAAACTCATAAAAACAACTAAACAAAAGAAATTCCAAATCAATGTTCATGTCCAAAAACAGAAAAGAAGCAAATAAAGGTATTTGTCCTAAAAGACCCTACAGATAACAAGGTAGAAACAATTTGCTGCTGCCCTGGTTGATGACGACTGGGTTCAGGATCAGTTCAGCAAACTGGATGTACATAAATCCATGGGCTCTGATGGGATGCACCTGCGCGTGCTAAGGGAGACGGCAGAAGTCGTTGCTAGGCCACTCTCCATCATTTTTGCTAAGTCATGGGGATCAGGAGAGGTGCCTAGGGACTGGAGGATAGCAAATGTCACTCCAATCTTCAAAAAGGGTAAGAAGGAGGACCCAAGTAACTATAGACTGGTCAGCCTCAGCTCCATCCCAGGAAAGGTGATGAAACAATTTATCCCTGACACTGTCCCCAGGCAAGAGGGTTTTTAGGGACAGTCAGCATGGCTTCACCAAAGGGAAGTCATGCTTGATCAACCTGACAGCCTTTTATGAGGACATAACCAGGTAGAGATGATGGCAAAGCAGTAGATGTGGTCTATCTCGACTTCAGTAAGGCATTTGACACAGTCTCACATAGCGTCCTCGCAGCCAGACTGAGGCAGTGTGGTCTGGATGACTGAGTAGTGAGGTGGATGGTGAACTGGCTTCAGGATAGAAGCCAGAGAGTGGTGGTCAATGGGACAGAGTCTAGTTGGAGACCTGTGTCTAGTGGAGTCCCCCAGGTGTCAGTACTGGGACCAGTACTATCCAATCTATTCATTAATGACTTAGATGAGGGGTTGGAGTGCACTGTCAGCAAATTTGGTGATGACACAAAGCTGGGAGGAGTGGCTGACACTCCAGTAGGCTGGGCTGCCATTCAGCGAGATCTGGACAGGTTGGAGAGCTGGGCAGGGAGACAGAAGGAACTGTAACAAGGGCAGTGTAGAGTCTTTTATCTGGGCAAGAACAACCCCAGGTACCAGTATAGGTTGTGGACTGACCTGTTGGAGAGCAGCACAGGAGAAAGGGATCTGGGGGTCCTGGTGCACAGCAGGATGACCATGAGCTAGCAATGGGCCCTTGTGGCCAAGAGGGCCAACAGCATCCTGGGGTGGATCAGAACGAGGGTGGTCAGCAGATTGAGAGAGGTTCTCCTCAACCTCTACTCACCCCTGGTGAGACCACATCTGGAGTACTGTGTCCAGTTATGGGCCCCTCAGTTCAATAAGGACACAGAACTGCTGGAGAATGCCCAGCACAGAGCCACAAAGATTATGAAGGAAGTAGAACACCCCCCTTATGAGGAAAAGCTGAGGGAGCTGGGTCTCTTGAGCTTGGGAAAAAGGAACTAAGAGGTGACCTCGTTAATGTTTATAAATATGTGAAGGATGGGTGTCAGTATGATGGAGCCAGGCTCTGCTCAGTGTCATCTAGCGATAGGACAAGGGGCCACGGGTGTGAGCTGGAACATAGGACGTTCCATATAAACTTGTGGGGATAAATTCTACTTATAAATATGAGAAGAAACTTCTACACAGTGAGGGTGCCAGAGCACTGGAAGGGGCTGCCCAGGGAGGTTGTGGAGTCTCCTTCTCTGGAGACTTTTCAAACCCACCTGGACATGTTCCTGTGCAACTTGGTCTAGGTGATCCTGCTGTGGCAGGAGGATTGGACTGGATGATCTTTCAAGGTCCCTTCCGATCCCTAATGGTTCTGTGACTCTATGAATATAAAAAACAGTTAAACGGAATATAAATGCTCTAAAGAGCATTTCATGTGTACTTCATTGTGTCTGACAGACCAGTTTATGTTGTAAGTCCGTATAGGCTTTCTCTAAAAAGGGGATCCAAAGAAAACACAGCACAGCCAAATGGAGACTGTAGTTGACTTTGAGCTCTGATTAATTTGTTTTTCATATAATCCTTTTCAGGGGAGGGAGAAAAACGTGAGAAAAAGATGATGCATTGTGCTGTAATTAATTTTAGTGAACAATAGGAACTGGAAAGAAATTACTTTCAAAAATAAATAAATAAATCTGCTTTAATTGGAATTGGTTTTCCAAATGTCAGTTTGGACCACGACGCTCATCCTGTGGCGTGTTTGGGTCTCTGCAGTTCTCATTATATGCATGGAGTCCTGCGAAGAAACATAGCTCACTAGATGAACTAATAAGTTATTAAATCAAACCCGTCACCAGCACGCTCCTCTGTAATCAGTTCCTAAAGTTAGAGCCCACTGGACTTGATCCTTCTCCATATTAAGGGGATGATGTTTCATAATTGAGGCAAGTGAGTGCATATTTTCGCCATAAAGTTCTAGAAATCTCATTGATTTATAACAATGTTAAATATATAAAATTAAGTAACTTTCAAGCTGAAACAAACATAAAGCAAAAAGCAATATGACTTTTAAAGCCTAGCCTCAGAACAGACACATGAAGAGATATATAACGCTTCAGTTAACAGTTGCTGCCATTTCTCTTACAAATTGTTCTTTAGGGTATTGTAACTCAGCTGTTTTTAAACCCATCACTCTGGAACCTTGCCTACAAAATGTCAGTGCAAGTGCAAATTTTATTTCTTTAACAAAATAAAGGGCTTGGAGTGGTTAAACTTTCTAAAATTGTATGGCACTAAAATAAAGTTTTCTTTTTGCTTTACTGTAACAGGAACCATTGTCCTGCCAGCAGGTAGAGACTGAAAGCAAAACAGTTTAATTGAAAAAACACTGTGTGTTTTAACTTGTCTTTTATAAAAAAGCCAAATGTCGAAGTGTAAATACAGTCATGTTATTGCCAGCCTCTGCTTTGGATGCAGGGCACTGTCCCTTGAGGGTGGGTGGAGGAATGGATGATTTGGGAGAAAGTTTCAGGAGTAAAAGCAAGATGTGGATACCAGCTTGTTAAGGAAATTTAATCTGGATTGAGGTTGTCTTTCCTAGAGATTCAAGAGACACAGTTCTACACATGACCAGTACATCTTTTACTAGATCTACTGTTTTGGAGCTTTCTTACTTTCCCTCTTTCCCATCTGGCTTATAAAGCTCTAAGTAGGGCCAACCCATTTACCTTTTAAATTGTTTTCCTGAAGTCAAAGCCTTGACATGTATTCCAGGCAGTAGTATGCAATCATTCCGTAGTCACTACTGTGGGGATTTCCTGTCTCACTGCTTGTGATGGCCAAGTGTTACTTGTTGGTATGTTAGTTTTGGTGGGTTTGGTTGCTTTCTTGTTTAAAGGTTTGGGGAATTAACTTTCTTGCACATAGCTGCTGCTGGTGCAGCTAGTCATATTTTAATAGCCTCTACTTTCAGCTTGCATCTTTGCAGAAGGAAGATTAGGTAATAGCTTGTGTAGAAAACATCTGTTTCCTAATAAAGATTTCTCCCTGTTTTTTTTATGTTGTCCCTCTAACAAGAAAGTCTCTTAGTCTTTTACAAACTTAAAAGTCTTTAAGTCCTTCTCGGATATTAGAGTTGCTGTGGTTTTCACATGTTAACTTGTTATTAGCCTTAGATAAGTATTGTGGGATGGAAGGGCTGCTTTCTATTGTCAGTGCAATTTTTGAATCTCTGGACGATTTGTCTGGGTTAGAATTAAAGTTTTCTGGCTGCAGTGTTTGTTTAGACCTTTTCCTTGTATGAGGAGAAGATGTTGTTGAAGTAATTAAGCCTAGCCTGCATAAAGAGAGAACCTTTCCATGAAATTGAATTGCTTGGGATTTATTTAAGCTTTGAGTTGCTTAAGTAAATTGGCATTTTACTTGGTTTGCTTAGTAGCAACGTGCTGTCTGTTCTGGGGCATCTTTTTTTCAGTGTTTCCCACAGAAGACCAACTGAGGTTTTCCAAGAACAGTAGCTTTCTCCACTTCATAGGTCTTTGTTTTACATCAAGGTGCATTTTATCTGTCTAATTATGACATTATTAGTGCACTTTTCATCCAGCCACTTTAAAATTTTTATTGCGATACATGTCTAATATGGGAAGACCTAATGTGTAGATTTATTAGGGGATAATCCTTTTGGTCATTGTTTTCTTGAGCGCATAGAGTTCAGTGTGCTGTTTTCAAGGAAATTCCTCACTGTGATGCTGTGTGTTCTTGTAAATAAACTTATCCTGTGTTTCTTAGAACTCGATAAACTTTTTTGTGTCTTGGTGCCAAAGTCAGTGAAACTTAGTTCACTGGAACATGCAGACAGGAATTCACTGTGTTAGCTGCAAGTCCGAGCACTTTTTTTCTCTCCAGTGACTGCTCAGGCAGTATTGACCAGCTTTCTCGGATTTTGTGTTGTCGCTGATCTATTGCAAGACCAGCCATGAGGAGTTACGACTAGATTGGCTTGTGATCCTGGGAAGAGAGTGATTTGAGAAATGAGTAGTAATTTTCTGGAAAGTTTTGTTACCCTTTATGTGTGTTTTAAGGGGCTATATGGTAAGTCAGTAACATAATGACCGGTGGGTCACTTTGTCTGTGGTACCCAACTTGTTTCAAGTCATGAGGCTGAACCCCCAGTCTGGTCACAGATGTCATGATGTAATTTGAAGCAGGGTATGTGAATGCATTCAGTTTACGTTCCTCAATCTAATGCAGCTCTCTTCAACAGCAATGGTAAGTCAACATGTGTGTTTCTGCTGCACCATACAAGTGGCTATTGTCTCTCTGCTGGTCCTGGGCATGTTTACAGTGATAAGTTAAATGAGATGAATGTTCAGTGCAGGTGTAAATCAAGTGCTGGTTTCCTATTTTAACATTATAACCTAATAAATAATTATATGGTCATCAGAATTGAATTCCAATCTCAGAAGGCTTAAAAATGTCTTATTATACTGACTTGACTCTCTCTCTTCGCTTTTCAGTTTGCGGGCCAAATGTTGACATACGCAATGATATCCATGAGCTGAAACGCTTGGAGAACTGTACAGTAATTGAGGGTTTCCTTCGAATTCTGCTCATCTCTAAAGCAGAGGATTACAGCAATTTCCGCTTCCCAAAGCTCACTGTCATAACTGACTATTTGCTGCTGTTCCGTGTGGCTGGCTTGGAAAGCCTCAGTGATCTCTTCCCCAACCTCACAGTCATTCGTGGGAGGAACCTTTTCTATAACTATGCCTTGGTTATCTTTGAAATGACAAATCTCAAAGAGATTGGGCTTTACAACTTGAGGAACATAACCCGCGGGGCCATACGGATTGAGAAGAACTCTGACCTGTGTTACCTCTCCACAGTGGACTGGTCTCTCATCCTAGATGCTGTGTCCAATAACTACATCGTTGGTAATAAACCTCCAAAGGAATGTGGCGACTTGTGTCCTGGAACAATGGAAGAGAAGCCGTTGTGTGAGAAGACATCAATTAATAATGAGTACAACTACCGTTGCTGGACCACCAACCACTGTCAGAAAAGTAAGATTTGAGTAAATGAGTCGTGTTTGTCACTGCTTTCTGAACTAAAGGTTTAATTTTGTCTTTTAATCTCTTCAGCAAACTAAACTGTTGTTCTGGTGTGTTCGCTTAATGAGTTACCCAGTTACCACACAGATCGCTCCCCAGTCAGTGAAGGATCACTGCACTTGGTTTAAAAAAAAAACCAAACAACAAACCGAAACCACCACCGAAACAAAACCCCACAAGCTTTCTGAGTTACTTACGTAAGTAAAAGGTGTGCTATAAGTGTGGAACTAAAGCATAACTTTATCACAAGGCTGGAATCAGTTTTACTTTCCTTGAGGACTTTGGCAGGAGGTAACTGTCAAATGCTATCTCAATGCTAAAGTGACGTTACATGTGCCAAAGTCACTGCCATACTGAAACAGTTAATGGGACTTTGTTCTCTGCCTCCCTTGGCTTGCAGCTTGCACTGTCAGAAATTCCTGTAATGGTAGATGTTGTACCTAAGGATTTTTTTTTTTTCTGGTTGAAGAGTTTTTGCAGTACGGTCTGTTGTGTTAAAGAGTCAGTGGATGTCTTGACTCTTGATGAAGTTATCATTGTCAGTGTTGTTGTTCTTTGTGTGACAGGGTTTGTGTCTTTCTGACGGCAAGTATTAGCAAAACCAGAACCTAATCTCGTCTCACTTTTTAGAAACAGAGTAAACAAATACATAGTTTACTCAAATAATATGATTACATGGCAGGCTTTTTGAGTTCATCCTGTAACTTTACGAAAGTTGAGCCCTGCAGTATCAGTAGGCAATACTGTACCTAATACTGTAAATAAGGCGACCTTATTTATAAGAGGTCATGACTGGGAGGAACAGTTCCTAAATTCCATTTGCAGTGTTGATCAAAGCTGCTGTAGTGATAGGAAATACCACAGTGTGAGGGAAAACAGATCACCTGGCACTTAGGATTTTCTTGGTGGTTGTTTTTTTTCTGAAGTTGCTCATTGGTTCATTGTGAAGCCCTTGTGTTCAGTTAGAACTGAATGTAAAGTACCTGGCAGGGTAAGTTCATCCAACACATGCCAAAAGCCTTTCTGAAAAAAGGTATTAGTAGGGCTGCCCATTTATCAATAATTCTTACATGAATCAAACTTTGGTTTTAGACAAAGAGAACAAACCCCATGAGCCGGTTACTGGGACAGTTGGTGGTTTGTGCAAGGTGGGGGAGGTGAGCTGCATTGCTCACTTACCAGCTGTTACAGTGAGTTGTTAGGCTTCTGCAGGTGCAGTTTGTATCTTCAGTAAGAGTGTAACTCTGCTGTCTGTAGAGAGTGACCTAGGTGATACCTGTGTACCCTTATTGCCTTTAGTGGTTTCATTATGTACCTGGAGCATATTTAATGAGATGTAATAACTTGCCTGTTTTCTGTGTCTGCTCTGCCTATTCGGTGTAGACAAAAGCTATGTGCAAGAAAAGCTTCCTGACTTCCAAAGGAGGACTTCTAAAGGATCATTGAAATAATTTGCGTCTCAGATGCCCATCAGAAGAGAACTGTTCAAATACAGTGAAGTCATAGTTATACTATGATGGCAGCACTTTTAGGCAAGGGGGTAGATCATGTCTTTATCTTACTAAATGCTTTTGTCTTCTTTTTGTGAGAAATTTTGGAGGAGAAAGCAAGTGCTAGGAGACAGCCTTGAAAAAGCTTGTTATGAGCACTGCACTGCGGAAAACCAGTGTAGGTTTAGGGTGTCTTAGGGTGCAGTGTATGTAAATAAATGGTTGAGCTCTAATAGAAAAGAGTGAGAAATTTGGACCTATTTGGTCTGTTGTGATAAGCCACTGAGTTCAAGGAATAAGAAGGCACTGTCAGCCATTCTTGTAAAACAACCCAGCCCAAAAGTACTTCCTTTCTTAAAAACAAGGGAGGTATAAATGTGCAGTTGTTCAAAAGGAAGCTTTTTGTCTTTCTTAGTAGAATGCCTGGATGCTTTGGCAATGAACTTCTGATCTGGAGAGGATTCTCTCAGTACAAAATTACACCAGATGTGAAAAAGAATAGAAACAAGGACTTTTTAGTTACCAAGTGTCTTCAATCAGCAGAGATAGGAGACCTGTGTTATTTTCCAGGGGATGTTTTTCTAGTGTAGTATCTAATTTAACCCTGACACACTCCTTGTGCGTCACTGTAACGTTAAACTGAAAAGGCTGTCTATCACTCAGGGTTCCTTTGCTCTGTGTCTGTGGAGGAGTGTGTATTAAATCCTTTTGTCCTTGTTTAGGTTTTACACTGAAACATCTGAAGTTGGTGGGTAAATTTGTGTGGGAACACTTAGTACTTTAAGTAGCCTGGCTTCTGTTTGGTTTTGCCATTGAGTAGAGGTTGATTTTTTTTTTTTTCTTCTTCTTTCTCTTGCTTGTGAACAAAGGAAGAACCCGGTGCTTCCTTCACCTCCCTTGGAGGGAGGAGAGGGAATGATATGCTGTGTTTCACTTAAAAGAATCCACTGACGTTTCTGTAGTGGGACAAGCTGCAAAGAAGCTGTAGCTTCTTAAATTTTTGATTTTGCTGATGCTTTACACCAAATCTTACATCTTCTCTGCCGGTTTTGTTGCCCTGGCTTCTGTACAGTATACATTTCTTTACCTTTGAGTGCCTCAAGGAGCAGCCTTACTAGTTTGCTAGCTTTGGAGCTGTGGCATGCTGTGTTGGGTTTGGCATGCTGTCATCTCTCTGACTTGGACCTACTTCTTTTTCTCAGCGTATCAAATGCCAGCTGTACTTCACCTGCGTTGCAGGTCCACATGGAGGAATCTCTTAAGATAAAGGAAGTTGTTAGTATCAGTGATTGTGCTTTGGGACACAGGTGGAGATGGAGAAGATAAAAACTGAATGTCCAGACATACAAATAGTATTCTAGCCTTTTGGATTTGTTGGGTTTTCTTTTTCCTGGCAGTTGTGACTGCTGGAAACATTTGTGGAAGCTGCCTGCATCTTGCTCGGTGATTGATGTGAGAACCAGAAAAACTGTTGCTGCTGTACCCTTTGAAAGACTGGTCTCTGATGACACATTGGCTTTGCCTGTCCATTGGTCTGCTGTAAAGAAAACTTGAGGTTGTTTACTCCCTTTGCTGATAACTAAGTTCTGAGGTCTGCTGCCTTAGTCACTAGGCCTTTGTCAGGCTGCAGAATCCAAATGTAAATTACAACCTTGAAAGCCTGTCTTAAAGTTTAGGATACCTTGACTACTCTAACCTTTGTTTTTTGAACAAGTCCAGCTAATGGTTCCTAAAACACTTTTATGTTTGCTCGGGCCATAGGAAGTGAGGTAGGCAAAGTCTGTATGGGGGAATGGAATAGCAAAACTAGCAGTGAAGTCTATATGACCATCTGTGATGCAGGGGTGTTTTTTAATTTTTACTTCATCCCAATTACCTCTTCTCCATCCACCCCTCAAGTTAAGTTGGAGATGCTTTGTGCCTGATATCAGCTGAAAACCCTCCTTTTTCTACTCTCTTTTATCAGACAAGGGCTCTGATTATGGGGAGGGCAGACTGCTAACACCTGCTACAAATGGATAATGAACTTCAACTACAGTCTCTGTGTGAGAGGACAAGAGCAGGGTCTGGAAGTCTGGGTCTGCCCTTTGTACAAGTTATAGTGGTGCCCAAAGGGTTGAAATAGCCAAGCCTCTCATAAAGTGGGACCTTTGCAATTAGGTTGGCCACTGGTATTAAAAAATGCTTTTAAATTGACATTATGGACAGAACATGGATTAGGGCTGTAAGCATCAAGCAGAAAAACAATAGCTCACGTAGACTGTGCTTCATAATACAACAGAAGAAAACTTTGAGCTTCCAAATGTGTGAAACTGAAAACCACAGAAAAGACATGTGAGGATTTGGAGGCTGATAAAGAAGCAGATGGTAGTTAAGCACAAAATGTTTTTAATGAAAATGTATCCTTATTCCTTTTTGAATTGGTTTGACAGTGGCCTGAAAGATATGGAGTATGTGGGGAATGAGGAACAGGAGGAAAGAATGACAGTGAGTGGGAAGAGTGGTCCATATGTACCTTCTACTAAAATGTTTAAACATATGGAGACAGTAACATGATGTATTCTCACAAATATTCAGAATCTGCTCCTGTTTGTTTACACGGAGCTCAAAAGATAATGCAGTTGAGTGGTGTCGTTTGACATAGCTTCATTGACTTGTGCAGTACTCAGCAGTGTACACCATCTGGGAATGTGCTCCCTGTTGATTCAGCAGTGTAGTGGTGAAAGCCATGTGCTGGGTATTTTTTTCTTCCCCCCTTCTCTGTCGTTGTCTTCCCCTCTGTGAGGAGCATTTGCTGGATTCTCCCATCCTTCAGAAACATTGAACATGTGTGAACTGTGTAGATTTGAAGAGAGAGGGGAAGAAGATATGAACCAGGGGTGTCAAATCAAATAGTACTTAAAGTATGTTGCATGTGCACACTTTTTTCTGTTTGCTGCTTGAATGCTAAAATATAGTAGAAAGGCTGTGTGTTGGCACAGAACAACGTACTGTAGAAGTTTCTACTCTTTAACTAATTTGAAACTAATTTAACAAATTTGAAAGGGTATAAGGTGAAGTGATATTAGTCAGTGTAATGCCAATCCTGCCTGTATTGGGTTAAAAAAATTATCACCTAAACCTGAACATCTATTGAACTGGGTAGGTTTTTTGTCTATTAGCTTGGTGTACAAACTCTGCAGCAAATAAACATCATCTGAAAGGAATAAATGGAAGGGCAGACAAAAAAAATACTTAAAAAAGCATAGTTGGTGTCAACTGAGTTAGAAAAATCTGGAGCATGTTAGAAAAATTTTGCTAGTGTTTTCATTCTGAATGAAGTTTTTTCCTGACTTGTGCTCCCCTCCTGAGAAGCGTCTTCTTTGGCCAGAGGTTTCCCAGAATTTTTATTATGGCTGCGAGAGCATATTTAATTACTAAGCTGGAGTGGCCGCAGAGCAGTTTAGGCCAGTCTGCATTTAATTACTGTAGCAGTGGTTTATATTCTGAGAAAAGGGCTAAAATTAAACAAATGTATACTTGCCATTTTTCTTTGTTCTGTTGCAAAACACCGTAACCTGGAAAGAATATCTTAAATCTTACAGCCTGCACTAGTCACCAGAAACTAACTGCTGGTGTTGAATACTCATTTGGGCTTCCTAGTTTCTTTTGGCACGGAAATGTGTAGCGTTCTTCAGAGGATTTTGAATTGTGCAGCTTTGTTTTTCAGTATTGAAAGACTTGA
Source organism: Phoeniculus purpureus (assembly GCA_028565055.1). Lineage (NCBI taxonomy): Eukaryota > Metazoa > Chordata > Aves > Bucerotiformes > Phoeniculidae > Phoeniculus > Phoeniculus purpureus. The sequence continues at coordinate 15,392,913 of JAOXOE010000705.1, read as the reverse complement.
TGCAGCAAACTAGGTCCATGAATGACATTTTGCCACTGGTTAAAAAACCCCCGGAAAAATCCTTAAGCTTTAAAGTTTTTTGTACTTCTTGGAGTAAAGCAGAAATAGAACTTGGCTTTCTCCTTATAAAATGTTGCATTTTGTACTTACTTTGGTTTATCTTTGTCAGCCCAGAGGGGTGTTTTTCTTCCCTGGGTGATGTGTAGCCATACTCCAGTGACCATCCATGCTAGCGAAGACAGACATTTATTTCTCTCGCCATTGTTTTTCTCAATGGGGAGAGGTAATCAATGTGTTGTGGAATGATGCAGTCAGCGTTGTCATGATTTCAGTGGAAGTACAATACCTGCTAAGTGATGAGGTGCTGAGATGTATGTGCCCTTTTATTCTGTCTAATATAAATGCTGTCTTGAATTGGACCTGTTCCAATTTAAGAAAAATGATGTTTAGCAGCTCTGAAGTTAAACAAGAGGGTGCTGTGTCTCAAATATGGCTGGACCACACAACACTTGTGCTGTTCTTGGTGTCATGCTTTTGTCATAGAGACTGAGGATGATGGTGTTTTATAGAGAGCTGTTTTCATTCCTGTGCAACAGCACCACATAAAATCCCTCAAATTAAATATGTCTAAACTCCAACCAAATCTTTGGTTAACCTGTTGAACATGGTCTTCCAGGCCTCATCGATATATGTTAGACAAATGTTTGTTAATAGAGCGGACAGTTGATTACATGTAATGGAAGACTTAAATTTTATGATGACTTTGCAAAACAGCTGGGATCTGGGAATAGCTAGCAGTGTTACAGGGAAAATGTCAGGGAAATGTCAAGTGTAAAACCAGAAGAAAGCTGTGTCTTTGCTGTGTTCTTGGAAATGTCGCAGGGACCAGGCAAAGTCGGCCTGGCTTAGCGTTTTCTGCAGTTCATGTCTGTGGCTCTTATCCACACTGGGAGTGTGGCTTGTAGTTGATTGCTGGCTTTCCTGGGATTTCTGCTCTCACAGCTAATGCTTAACAGAAGGTGAACTTGAGCTGCCCTCTTTTTATCTTGGTGAGGGCCCTGAAAAGCTCTGCCCTCCACCCAGCTGTCCATTTCCATGGAATATATAGAAATATGTCTTCTGTGAAGACTGACCAATTTGCAGTTGAATTTGGCTGGAATGGGCTGAGGTGGGTCTGTGAGAAAACTCACTGAACTCGCCAGCCTACTTTTCATTAGGTAACACTTGCATCAAGCTTGGATAGGAATCATGCCTTCTAAAATTCTGGAGTAGTATATCCCATTTTCGTTTTTTCCTTCCCCAAACACACATGAATGTAGGAATGAATTGTCCTTAAGCCTTTTCATGAATTGTTTTCATGTGGCAAACAAGTCTTTCAGTGTGAAAACTGGGATGAAACAGCCTTTGTTTAGCCTTTCTTCCCACTAATAGTGTGATTTCCTTCTCAAGTCCGTTTATGGCTCTGAGAATTAACTTGTAATAAAAAGATGCTCAGATAATAATATATTAATACACATTGGTGAATTGACTTTTTCTTCAATTTTCTTCTGAGGTGAACTCAGCCTGGTTCAGTTGTGGACTGTCTCTTCATCCCCCTCTCCAGCAAAGTTTTCAGTGTTTGGAATGGAATGTGCATGTGCTATAAGCCGAGTGCTAAAAATGATTTAGCAAGTAGTTTGCCACCATAACATGGGAAGGGACTGAGGTGCCCATGACTTGCTTTTTTTTAAAGCTCAAAACAGTCAACCATCCTCTCAGTTTTTTGTTTGTTTATTGTTTCTTGCCGGACAAAGTAAACTTGTAGTTACCTGCTCAAAGTGTAGTTTTGTGTGCCCTGGCTACATCAAATGTATTTAACAAAGTGTGTTTAACAGAATCACAGAATATTAGGGATTGGAAGAGGCTTTGAAAGATCATCTAGTCCAATCCCCCTACCAGAGCAGGATCACCTAGTCCAAGCTGCACATAGCCCTTGACAGTGTAGGTTGGAATGAAGTCTGTACAGGACTGGAGGATCCCTCTTGGAAAAGCCGATGGTGTTTAGAATTTGATTGCTGATGCATGTTCAAAGGGATTCAGGGAGCAATTCAAGGTTCTCGTTGTTGCAAGTCAAATTTTGGCTTATGCTCTTACGTGGATCAAACTTAGAATCTATGCACCAGTCTGTCTTTCCTGGTATGTTTGTATCTTGTTGCAACATAGTGAGTTTATGGGCACTTAAGTGTTCCTGTCTTAATAAACAGTGCTCTAGAGCTGCTGGGACTCCTCTGCCTGGCACAGTCATTGTCCCTCCGTTAATGTCTTCTCTAGTAACTCAGCTGAGGGCTTTATTTCTCGTATCTTGTTTTTTTTCTGGTTGATGTGCGAGGAATATATATGGATGATTAGAGGCTAGAGTTTTGGGAAATGATGCCATTTGGGAAGCATGTTGGAAGTGTTGAGTGCACAGCAGAGAAAGTCTTTTATATCAATGCAGGCCTTGGGAGGAGGAGGAGGAGATGTTTTTCTATGTATAGAAACTTCCCGTATAGGATGGCAAGAGAAGGTTGCAGGGGGATTGCTTGTCTCTTTAAGTGGGTTTATAATTGGCTAGGAATTTTTGTCAGCTTAGTCACTGCAGCATTCAGCGGATGAAGGAAAAAAACCACAGGCCCCAACCGTTAGGGCCGTGGATAGGCTCTGTCATCCCAAAGGAATGCATGTGAACAAAACACTTTGTGCGGTGCAACCGTTGGCCTAAACAGTATTGCATTCTTAAAGCAGGCTCTGAGTCACATGAAGCAGATGGATTGTTTCACTAAAATGGAAGTTATGTATCACTGAGCGCTTGGATGGAGCTTTTAAGTGTGGATCGAATAGGTCACGATGTGCGTGTGTGGTGAAAGGGTGTAAAGGTTAAAAAAAAAAGTATATTAAAAAAAGTCAACTCCTTGTTTTTGTGGTTGGAAATAGTTTCTGTGATATTAAAGAGGGAGGGAAGTGTTTTGCTTTGTTAATTACCGAGCTGGCACATAGGTCTAATGATCTCTCTCAACACTACAGACAGGCATGTTCTTAAATCTGAGGCACTTTGTGTTTATCCAAACGAATCCAAAGAAAACCCCTTTTTTTTTTTTAAGTGGAGTGAGGATCCCCAAAGCAAACCTTAGACCTACTGGCTTTTCTGACAATGAAACCAGCTGCTCAATGCTTCTTCCTCTGCCCTACCCAGCCTTTCACCTCCAAATCTATCTTCATGCCTGTTCTCTCTAGTGCACACAGTATATTGATTAGTAGTAGCTGTATCTCTGTGGGTGGTGTTACCCTTAATTTGGTTTTATCTCTTCCCTTTAGGGATTTTAAAAGATCTGATAGGAGAGTAACCAGTCTCCAGCCTTCAAAGTGTGCAGAGGAGGAGCTGTGAATTCTGGCTAAACAAATTCAAAGCTGTTAAGTGAATTTTTTTAATGTTTCTCTTCCTGTTTTGTGGGGAATCCTTTTTTTTTTTTTAAAGAGTGGGCTAGGATTCAGTGGAAAACCCAGCCTCCAGTTGGTCGATTTGACAACTGCTGTCATTTGGCAGGCTGTTGCTGTTTGGAGTGGGGCAAGTTTGGAGGTCTTAAGCTGGTTTTCACTAAAGCAGGTGTTTGAGAATCAGAGCCTCCACATGTAGGATTTATTGAATCTTAAATCGTTACAAGACAAAGGGGAACCGTTTGCTAAATTCCCTACCATCTCTGGAGCTTCCCTGGTGAAGGCAGAACATGAATAGGAACGCTCTCCTAGAGAAGATGCTTTACTTTTTAAATGCTTGGTGAAGGCTGCTTGGCAGAATCAGAATTGACTGGTCCATGTGAAACACTATATGCAGAACTGAAATTGCAGTGAGTCACTGTCTGCTCTGTCTTTTGTGATCTGAGAGTCTGGGATAAAATACTGCAGTGGGTGTTACAGATAAAACCCAGTATGCAAATCCTTAATTCAGAGATGAAGTGTTCTTCCTCTTCTGCTCCCTGCAGTTGTTTGTGTGCATCCATGTCTTTGCTGTAGAAGAGAAATTAGAATAATCTGTAATACCTTGCTCCAGAAAATGGAGAGTGGTGGCAGGGAAAACAAATAGTTCTTCCAGCAAAGCAGCTGTAGAGAGTTTGCTGAATTTCAAGGGCTGGTTTAGGATCAAGTTGTTTACAGAAGAATAATTGGAGTACAGTAATAGTAAGATGTCTCGCAGGTTGAAAAAAAAATGGTTTTCCTAGGCAAAGATTTTATTCTTTTCTACCCTTAGGAAGTTTCTTGGCACAGTCAGAATTATTTGCGTGAGGCAGGTTGTTGTCTTAGGAGAGAACTAAAATACAGGTAAGAGAAGGAGGTGAGTGAGAGGATATTTTTAGAGTAGGGAATGCATGGTAAATCTTGCAGTACAGCTGTGCCTGGTGAAAGTGAAGGGCCACTGGAATCTGGGGTTGTTGCAGATCCCAGCCTGTAGCTTCTTGTGACTTGGGAACTGGGCTGCTTGTTCTAAAAGCAACATTTTGGTTTTAATCTTAAAAACCAAAGATTTGGTGTGCTGTGCCTGTGGTGTGCTTTTAGGGCTCTGGGTACAATGTCCACATGCTCCCAGGTTAGATCAATTCAACATCATGAGCGCACTGCCTGAAAACTTCAAGCTGTGAAGTTTTCTTGCTTTTCTTGTCTACTTATTAAATATGATAGTGGTGTGGGATAAGAGAGGAGAAGGAAATACTAATGAAGACCACAGGGCTTAGCAGTCACCATAAATGGTGCAGAGCTCTGGGCAGATCCTCCAAGAGATGTGCTTTGTTTACATTAAGCATGCTTCATAAACAAGATCTGCATAGCAAGAAGTAGGAAAGCTTGTTTTCTCGGTCTGGTGAGTGAGCTGCATGATCTGATTGTAGGCAAGGATGCAGTCTGGAAAAAGAAGGTCATGAGCAAGTGGACAGCTATTCTGCAGGGTTATCGTACTCATTCTTCTAGTATCTCGGGGAATTGTTGAAGTTGGTGCAAATAACCCAGTCCTGTGCCAATGTCTTAAACAATAAATTAAAGCCACCCTAAAACAAAACCCCCTCCACCCCAAATCTTACTAGTAATGGGTGAAGGAAAAGAATTTCTTGCTAGTTTGTGATCCCAGCAGCAGATGTGGCAGTAACTTGCCCAGGTCTTGTTAGCTGCACTTCTGTCTTCCTTTCAAGATCTCTACCTTTTCTGTCCTCACTTTCCAATACCCATTTGAGAAACAGGGAGCCGTCGTTTTGCTTGCCTGGTCCTTATCGCTGCTCTCTGCAGCAGCAGCAGCACAGAAATGATGTGCCTGTCTATCTCACTCTGCTGCTGCTTGGTAAGCTAATGAGCAGAGGCACTGCAGCTGCCAGGAGGAATTCCTTTCCAGCAGTTTTGCGAGAAAAGTCAGCAGGATTAGGGCCCGGTTAAAACTTGATGTTTCAGCAAATCTGCTATGCAAACCATTTGGGTGAGGGAGAGAGCAGCCAGAGTGGCAACCAACTTTGCTTGAGGCAGAAGTGAACTGTGGGAGCAAGGAGGAGACTGTCTTGTTCTCCATAAACCATAGTGCTGCTTAGAAGGTTTTGATGTGCTTGAGTAGTGTGTGTATGTATATGTCCCTGTTCTTCAGCGGCACCCCAAGTTGCTGCCTGTCCTGGCTTAGAGGAAACAATTATTTCAAAAGCCTTTCTTAATGGCTTGCTTAACAGTCCTGTGAGCTGCTCTGATGTTTTGCAGTTTGGATGTGCCTGCTCGTGCCAGATCGAGCACTGGATCTCCCTGTTTTGGAGCACCTACTTAGTTATCTTTGTAGGCAGGGGGCATCAGGGCTCCTCCCAAGTATTTAAAAATAGAAATAAACATCTCATGCTTGCTCTTCCTTCCTTGATTAAATTTGTGAGGTTTGTGTTGGACTTGTTTTGGTTTGTGTGGGTGAATGGGTGTGTCTCAAATGATAAAGCAATCACAGGAGAGCTGGAGTCAAATGAATGTTTCTGCACTAGTTTGGAAGCCATGAGGTCTTTGGTCGTTCTGGTTTCTGGAGTCAGTTCACATGAAGGTTTTGCTTTCTACACTTTTAAGATTTATAATTTTTTTTTCCCTGTTTCCCATTGGTTGTCTGGTGAAAGGCAGCTGCGGTGGGAGATTGCAGGCACAGAAGTGAGAAGTAATCTTTCTGGTAGCTTGGGCCAGTGCTGTGAAGCATTTGAAGTATCTGGAGAAAGACCCTGAACCATATTACATGGAGAAGTGGGTGCAGAAGGTAGAACTTGTCATCAAGCATTGAAAAGACAGTCCTGCAAACAGTCAGTCACTTTCTAGGGTATGATAACAGTAGCTAGCAGAGGAAGAGTCTGTGGATGTGACTATAACAAGGCATATTTGAAATTAGGCGAAGCAGGTACTGAACTCTTAGAGTCTCTTGTTAAATGCTTTCGTGTGCTAGTAATTTTTTTCAGTCTTGTGAAGCAGGTGTGGTTTAACCTACTTACATGCTGCAGTAATGAACACTTAGACTGTTGTGTGTAATATATGGAAAAGAAGATTAACAGAAATACTAAAAACATAGTGTTTGTGCTGCTGCAGATGTGAGAACTCAGGGGACACCCACAGGCAAGCAATGAACCAGTTCAACAAGGACCAGGCACTCTGGTTTAGCAGCTACTAAGCCGTTCTATTCTGAACACAAGCAATGGATTCTAGTCAGACAGTGATTGCAAACTTGTTTGTTTGACTTTGCCTCAGTGTTCCCTGAGCCAAGCTGCCTTAATTATATGAGAGAATTGCTTCTCAAAATTACTTCCAGATAAATCATTATCTGTACTTACATGTTTCTTGCATCTGTAGCAGTCCTGCCTCCAGGTAAGAAGAGTATTCCTGAGGGTCTGTTCTATGTGCATTTCCTTTGGAAGATCTCTATTGACATGTTTCAGTCTGTTTACTCACTACCTATAGGACTAGGCAAGAAAATAGTAGTTGTAGAGAACAATACTCTGGGCCAGATGTTCTGCTTGTCAGCATGCATTGTAGAGGGCTCTTTGATTTGTCCTCAGTACTGTTTTGAGAATTGCAGCTGTGGAAAGCCTCTGGAGTTAGAGCAGTGATCCAAAACCTCTGTAGCGTGAGATAACTTCTAAGTGATAGATCAGTTTGGCAAACTTGCTGCTTCCTGTTGAAACAATGGAAATGCTGATCCTCCAGTTAGCTGATGTGAAAGGCCTCTGCAGATATTGATAAAACACAAAGAGCTCAGATGATCTTCAGAAAGGTTTGCCTCCGTGCTCTACAGCCTAACAAAGTAGCAGTCTTCTGTGTTACCACGTGCAAGCCTTTCCTTACGTCCCTTATTGCTGCTTATTTTGGGCTGTGACTTGGGTGGACAGATTATTTGGTAGCTTGAATCACAAGGGTGCACGTATCACTGGCCTCAGGTAAAGTGTAGACAAATGGGTATGTAGTGGTCTGACCTCATCAAGTGAACTTTCATTCTGGAAGCATTTCTTGCTCCAGTCATCTTCTTACTCTCTGGACATTCTGCCAAAAATAGCTTGCAAACCAGGGCTTCTAAATTAAGGTGAAGTATTTCTCTGTGAACGCATTGTGTTGTGTCTTGCTTCGTCATAGGATGATACTGATAAAGGTATCCTCCAATCTATATGAAAGCTTTTTGTGGTATAAACTTTCAGTCATTGACAGATGTGTGCTGCAGCCTTGCCACTCATTTCCTGCCTTCCTATTCCTTGTGTCATCAGTGTGGTGGTTCTTTAATTTTGTTTATGTAAAACAGTGGGCTCATTCTGTGATGTGGCATTTGGATTTAACAGTCCACCCATGTCATTAACGTTTCCTGGGAGAGAGGCTTAGCTTGTTCTGGATATAATTTACAAAAGAGAGTGCTATTTTGATTTTTCAGTGAGATACCCTGATTGACTGTATTTACATTAAGAAGTGTTCTGGCTCACAGCTCTCTGATGAGAGGTGTGATGTCTCAAATGTAAGGTGCCTGAAACCAGTAGTCCTGGTTGAAAATGTAGGCCAGAGGATATTGCCAAGCGTAAACATTGTCTCATGGTGTGAGAAACAAACCAAACTATTATAGTTCATTAATATGATTTACTTGAACACCGGTAATGCACTGGATGTGGCCGTTTATATGCAGACTTTTAGGCTATTTGTATATCTGATTGATATTTAAGTTGCTTGGCTTTAACCAACCAAAAATGGCTTATGTAATCTATGACAGTAATTCCTACATTGTCCAGTTACACTAGATTAATTTATTTAAACAGGCACCTTGAAACTCATCTTCAGTTGACTTCAACAGGTGTTTCATTGACCTTTCTGTGTTTTTTTTTTTTTTTCTCCTTTAACCCTGAAAGGCATAGAGCATTTCCTTATTGCAGCTATTTCTACAGAGAATAGGGGGGGAAGAACTTGGCTTAACTATGGCATGCTGTCCAGTTCAGCTGCCACTGGAGTTCACCAGTGGATGTACAGTGAGATTTCACAGTGGAGTCTCCTAAAACCAGCATCTGGAAGCAGAGCGCTGTTTAAGATGCTGCACTCTCATCCAATCTCATTAGAAATGCTGTTGCTCTGTTGAGAGGCACATACCTTTCCAGACTTGCACCCTCTCTGGCAGCCAGAACAATTCCGTTTTAGGGGGAAACAGTCAATGGCAATGCAGTTTGTGCAGCCCTTTTGTAACAGCTGATGCCTGGAGAGCTTGTCCTCTCCTTCAACATCTGCCTGTTGGAGTCAGGACCACCTGACTGGGTCTGTCTTGTGCTGCCTTCTGCAAATATGTGATGAAAATGGAGGGTTGTTGCAGGCTAGATTCTTGCTTTGGGTAAACTCCTCCCTAATTTTGTGGGTTCAAGACAATTTCACCCTGTGTGTGTCACGTGGCTGTAATTTGGTTTATGAAATCTCCCCAGTCCTGTGCGTTCCCCAGGGTTTGTTGTTGTCAGACCTCATTTTACCCCCCCACGCCCTTCATCCTCTTTTGTTAATCCACGAGTTTTGGGAATGTCTGAATAGTGTTTATTGCTTTTATTGTTTGGGTGGGAAAATAGCCATGTAGCTTTGATTGTTTTATGGCAGGAGAAAGGCCTTGTGGAACCCCAGGCACTTTTTTTTTTAACCCCAACAAGGCGTGCAGAAAAGTAACCAGTAATTTAATTCTAAGTTAAGAATTTCTTGCTGGTTGTAGCCTAAGGCCGTGTTTTATTTGAGTCCAAAAATCAACCAGAAAATAAATTTAATTACTTTCTAATATGTCTTGTTAAAGCATGGATCAGTTTGTACTGCAAATGAGTTTTGGAGGTGCTGGTGAGAGAGAATGTTGACTTGAGTTTTGATGGTAGATTAAATGTTGGATGTCAGCACTTTCTCTGATAACAATGTTGTTGAGAACCGCACTGGCACAATGGATTATTCCCCTGCATGCCTGTAGCTCACTGTGTAAGTTCACTCAGGACTTCAGCTTGTTTTGTCATGCCTCATCTGGAAAGTTTTGATTTGTGAAGGGGGAAGATAGTGCTGACTGCTTGTAAGCGTCTAACGTGGAGTGCAGAACACTGGAGCAGCTAATGTGAAAGAACCCTGATGGATAAATATATTTTTTTTTTTCCTTGAGAATATTGCGGATTTATCTTGTTATATCTTTCAAAAGCTTGATCTTTGCTGTAATCAAAATATCAACAAGCGTAAGGGATGAATGTTGGTGGTGTTTGGTTTTTTTTTTAAGATACCTTTCTGCAAGATGAAACCCTTTATCTCAGCATATTTGGTGTGTATTAGACATACCAGTTTTAGAAAGATGCTGAGCAGTGCTCCTTATGCTCTATTTTCTTGTGTTTTTCCTATGGCTAAAGGGAAAAAAAGTACTTAACTTACTGTGTTCCAAACAGTTAAAGGTAAATGTTGGTAGTCAATGTGTCTGGGTTAAATTATATGCTAAACCCTGTTGATAATGAACTGAAACATGTCAGCTTTTTCAATGTTTCCTTAGTTACGGCTTTAAACTGTAGTGACTATGCCTGGTAAGAGAAGTAAGGCGATTTATTCTCTACATAAAATACCTAGAATAATGCCCTCACCAATACTTTGGTTACCTCCTTCAGTACTATAAGATCTTGGAAGATATCATACAATTTAGATTGATCTGAAGTTGTTCTGTGTCTGAATGTAGAAAGTGTCCGCCTGTGTTCTGGTTGATGCGTTGTCTTCTGTCTGTTTGTATTATGTTTCTGTGTAAGGGCAGCTGTTAGAATGGCCTTACACTTGAAGATGTTACAGTGGGCTCAGTCTGATAGCTCTGTGCTTGCTTTATGGGAAAGTCACTCAAGTTGCGGTGTTCCATCTGTCCAGTAAGGAGGCTAATCTTATTTAATGTGAATATTGTGGCGCCCCAATTAATGTTCGAGTGGTTGCAGGTGCCTTTTAAATACAACAAAGAATTGATGAGCATTCTTGCTTGGAAATATTGTTAAATCTGATTTTTGTTACTATATAACCTTGTTTTCTTACACTGCGCTGGCTCAGGTCTGTGCAGTACTATATATACAGTCATGCAGCTTGCTGCTTCTGGAAAAATAAATCTGTCTGGGTGAGTATGTAGAGTTTTTCTGGAAGCACATGTAAAGCACATTAAGCGGAAGAGACTTCGGTTCATCCCTGTAGTATGAGGATCCAACAGGACAGCTTACAGATTTTAATTCCAGTGTGTTCTTACAGTTGATGTGTGGTAGAGGAAGGAAATAGACATAAGAAATGCATACCTGCTTCTCTTATCTTTTAGTTCCTGTTTTACTTTGTGTATTCGCTCACACACCTAAGACAAGAGCAGAGTTATGAAAAGGTTTTTGGTTTAAGGAAAACAGTAATATTTTTAGATAATACTCTGATTACCTTAATCTTTATTATATTCATTCATAATGCTCTGTCACTACCAGTAGGTAAGTAGCTAATGTGAACTAAGTAAATTTGCTGTAGGAAGTCTGATTCTCAAATTCATTACGTTGTTTGAAATTGTTTTTTCAAAAATACTTTTCAATCAGAGGCTAGTGCTACTTCTTAGCAGCTTGAATGAAACACTGTATGAATCAAACCCTAGGTTGAAAATAAGTGAAGCATCTTATAATATAATTCTTTCATAATGCAGCTCTGTCAGGAAATGAAATGTTTTACTTAATACTGTCTGCATTAAAAATGAGACAAATTTTGAAACCTTTTCTTGTCTCCAAGCCTGCTGTAGTTAGACATAAAAAGTCTATAAGCAGTACTAATATAGAATTGAATGGTTCAAGGTGAACCGGAAGGTGAAATCGGTTATCTGCTCGAGTGTTGGTGCAGGTATGTTTTTGGAAACATGAAGTGCTGTTCTGATATTTCCTGAGAAGCCTGTGATGTGTATACATCCTGACACTGCTTTTTGCTCATTGTGAAGGGGAACAGCCATTTAAAAAAATAATGAGTGCCAAAAAAACCCACCAATCAGCCACCTTCTTTCTCTAACTGCTTTTTGTCTCCTTTTAGTATCTTTACGCAGCCAAGTTCATGTGAAGGAATGATGTATATTTGGCCAGAAAAATAGGTCAGTTCAGTGCTTCAAGTGTTTAAGTAGTAGGTAGGGGATAGCCTGCAGAAAGGAAAAGCGACTTAATGTTTTTGTTTCATAAACTTGTCAGCTGTTCCACAGTCCTGCAGTGTCTGACTTGCTATCTGATCTGCCATGGATCATGAAGAGAGGCTACTCGACAGCACAGAAAAAAAGGTCATTTGATATGGAGTGACAAACTTGGTCAGATTAATTTGAGCCAGGTATCACTCAGGAATGTATTAGGAGCAAGATTTTGCTGCATGCTTCTTTTCATTTTAAAGAAGCAAACCAATGCTGATATATGGGGTTTTTTTATAGTCTGCTCTAGTCATCCTGTATCTGGGAGCATCCCTTTGTGAGTCTTCTAGGAGCATCACTGTTATTTGGGGTGTATAAGAGTTAGCGCAGGTTTTCTGGTAATACAGTAAGCCTTTGGCAAGTAAAAATGTTATTGAGAGGGGATTTTGTTTGTTTTTAAATGGAAGGATTTCCCTCAGGAATAGGTGGTTGTGGGCAGCAAAATGCAGAAATTGTAATATTGTGGTGGAAGAATGTTAGACGGACATAGAGGGAATGCTACCAAGTTGTTCTTACAGGATCCTTTCACAGGTAATATGGTATGGCCTGAAAAGGTGAACTCAACCAGAATGAGTGATGCTTACATTGACACAACAGGGAAAACATCCTGATTGTGAGAAGCATTGGTCTTGGGGGGTAATGCCACTGGAAGGACAGGAGGAAATTTTTGCTAATGTGTGGGGAAAAGGAGATACAGAATACTTAAGTGACTTGGTCAGACTCACGTGCCTAAGACAGTTGCAGTGGAAGGAGAATCACGTGCAGCTTGTCTGATAATCCAGCTAGAGTGCTTCACCAGTGTAGTGGTAATGACAAGGACTTAGGTGAGAGTTCCCTCTGTGGATTTGTGGTCTCAGTGGGTTTTCAAACTAAAAAGTTTCCTGTGCCTCTGTTTTATGTGCAACTATGGTCTACAGACTAATGTGAGAGGGCAGACTGAGTTTGGCTTTCTTGCTCCTTGGTTCTCCTACTGGAATTGGGGATTAACCAAAGTGTGAGTTAACACTGAGCATTTAAGTTGTTGAAACTGTAAGAAAGATACAGTAAACTTCAAAGAAGTGTAAATCTTTAAAATAGATCGTCTGGGAAGTCCCTGCCTAAGACTGACTGACTTGGTCATGTTACGTCTGTAGCAACAAACATGTTTTCCAAGACCCTAGTTACAATTCGTAATGCTCTGTTTATAAAGGCTCTTTTCGCTGTGAGTTGGCTGTGATGCTCTAAGTGGTCTCTTTGCTGTGTTTGGATTCCCCGTAGCAGGGTTTGTACGGCTGGAGAGCTCATTGCTTTTGTGTGCCTCATAATCCACTGTCTGCGCATCATCCTTCAGTTTACTCACACAGAAAGCCTCTGCTAGCTGTGCAGCAGTCGAGATCAGCTGGCAAAATTTCCATCACTGCCACGAAAGTGGATCCAAACAAGTAGAGAAACAATGAGTTGGGGGTTTTTTTGCAGCTCACAGGTGGCAAACAGTTGTCTGTTGTGCTAAGGCTTGCAGATGAAGCACTGGGGTTACTCGTCTTCTGGTGTATTTTCGGCTGACAGACATGGACTAAGCTCTTTGGTCTAGTGTGGCTGCGCTGCAGAAGTCTAGGACATGACTGTTTTGAACTGTAACCTGCAGGCATTTACTTATTACCTTCCTTGTCCCTATTTTATATGGAAGACTCTCCTGGAAATGCCTAAGGGGAGAAAAAAAGAGGGATTGGAGGTGGCTGGTTGTTGAAAGCAGTTAAGGTTTAGTAAAACTGGGCCAATTTGAGAACTACTGGCACAGATCTGTGAATTTATTCACTTCATTTGGCTTGTTCTGCTTTTTGGATGAGACTTACTTGAAGGGAAAGCTCTGGATAGTGAGGAAGAACCTATTTTACTATTTTAGTTGCTTCTCCTGCCTCTAAATCGGGTAGGGTAGTGTTACCATTTCCGCACACTAGAAACAAGAAGGTTGCAGACTTCTTTAGGCAACTCTTGCAACATGTGCAAGACTGAGTCCCCCTCCTCTTCCTACCCAAAATAGTAAACTTTAAATATGGGCAAAACATTCCAAAGCTTGTGAGAACTAGTGTGCTGAGCTACCAGGTTTCTGCGTTTCAGGAGTGTCATTTTAGTTGTGCTGTGGGCATATTTGGGATCTTTTCCTGCAGAACTGCTACCTCAGCTGCTGCCTTGTCAGTTTTGTAAGTGAAGAAGGGTCAGTCCTAGTCAGTACTGGAGGGGAGAACTTCAAAGCAATTTCAAATGTTGAAAGAACTGACTTGAAAGGGCTCTTCTGTTTTTCATTACTGATGCTGAAGCTTAGGACTGGAGGCGTTGTTGTAATCATGGAATTGGTTAGGTTGGTAAAGACCTTCGAGATCATCAAGTCCAACTATTAACCCAGCTGTCCCAAGCCCATGACTAAACCCTGTCCTTGAGCTCCAGACTTGCATGCTTTCTAAACACGTCCAAGTATGTTGAACTTTTTGACTGAGTGTTCACTGGAGACCTGCTGCTTGATTCAGCACTCACTGAAGGTACTTTTCCTTGAGAATTACACAAACTATAACTTTAAGTAGTTCAAAGTAAGAAACTATGTGATGTTTTCCCTTCTTTTTCAATTCAAAACTGTCATCCCAGCTTTGTAGACTTAGCCGTGATGTTCTATTAATCACTTCCACTGCAGTGACTCTCTTTTTTTTCCTAGAAGTGAGGAAAAACAGTGATACTGTTTGCAAAGCACGTTGGGATGTTTTGAAATGAAAAGGACTTAATAAACATTATTTAGATCAGACAATATTTTTGTTATGTATTTGAGCCCTGTGCTGCAGAATCGTGTTCCGAGATAAGCTTAGGACTAGAAGACTTTAGGGCTTGGGGGCGGGAAGGGAGAAGGGTTTTTCCCATATCACATAAAACCCGACAGTTGAATGTTAAAATGTTAGAGATTGTGTTTAAGTGAAGATCCTGTTAAAATTTTGCCATAGTTTACCTTTGCATATTGCCTAACATGAAAATCTGAAATGCTTCAAGTTGTATTTAACAATTTTCTTGATTTTAAAAAGGCATTGCAAGTCAGGCAAGTACAAAGGGAAGGAAAGAGCCGTGCTTATGCTTTTAAGTAGAAGATGATGTGTGAAGTATTTGGATTTCCAATTTGCATGAAAACAATACATTCTTTTAAACAATTAAATAGTTTAATAATTAGTCATACTTAACCTGGTAATTTTTTTTAATAACCATGGAAAAAGCACTTATTGAGCTAAAAGTCTTTTCTTGCTTCAGTTCTAATCCATATTAATTCTGATTCATCTGCCCATCTTGAACGTAACAAACCCACAAAGTTTCATCTTTGTAGTCAGGACCAATTTCATTAAAAAAAAAAAACCCTATGAGAAACCCCAAAGCATTGTTTTTCTTCAGCTTTGCCACACCCACCACAAGAGAAATTCCATACTTTTGTGCTGGGTCACAGTGTAATCACAGGAAGCGGGCTCCAGCAGCTGCATCAGTTGAGTTGCTGTTTGTGACCACACCTACGTTCGTCAGTGTTCAGTGGGGTTTTTTGTGGAGATTGTGTTGGAAGTAACAAAACTTCATCTGGGCACCATATTTATAACAACAAATGCTCAACTAGCAAAAGCTGCAGAGCTCTCCTGCTACATGCAGATATACTTTTTAAGCACCAGTGCAGTGAGAGACAAGATAAGTATTAAAAAAATGAAGTGTGTAAGGGTAAAGCTGTGTGTAGTGTGGTGTGACTGAAGAGTCACAGCTTGAGGAATCCCACATGACAGGAGCTGGGCCAGTGTGACTCCCATCTGCAAGAAGGGCTGGAAGGAGGATCTGGGGAGCTATAGTCCTGTCAGCCTGACCTCGGTGCCTGGCAAGGTTATGGAGCAGATCATCCTGAAAGCCATCGAGCAGCACGTACAAGGCAACCAGGGGATCAGGCACAGCCAGCATGGGTTTAGGAAAGGAAGGTCCTGCCTGACCAATCTGATCTGATCTCATTCTATGTCTGGGTGACCTGCCAAGTGGATGAGGGGAAGGCTGTGGATGTGGTCTCCCTAGACTTCAGCATAGCTTTCTACACAGTCTCCTACAGCATCCTCCTGGAAAAGCTGACAGCTCATGGCTTGGATGGGGACACCCTCTACTGGGTTAAAAACTGGCTGGGTGACCAGACACAGAGTGGTTATGTATGGTGCTGCATCCAGTTGGTGTCCCCCAAGCATCAGTACTGGGTACAGTCCTATTCAATATCTTTATTGATCACCTAGGTTAGGGAATTGAGTCTACTCTTAGTAAATCTGCAGATGATGCCAAGTTGGAGTAGAGTGTTTATGTACTGAAAGGGAGGAAGATGCTGCAGAGAGACATGGGTCTGTGGGCAGAGGCCAACGGGATGAGGTTTAACAGGGCTAAGGGCAGGGTCCTACACTTTGGCCACAATAACCTCCTCACAGACTAAGGGATGAGTGCCTTGGCAGAGTGGGACCTGGGAGTGCTGGTTGAACATGAGCCAGCAGGGTACCCAGATGCCAGTGGCATACTGGCTTGTGTCAGGAACAGTGTCGCCAGTGGGACTAGGGACATAATTCTCTCCTGTACTAGGCACTGGAGAACCCTCCTCTCGAGTACTGGGGACAGTTCTGGGCCCTTCACTTCAATAAAGAGATTGCTCCTCTGGACCTCCTCCAATATCTCAACGAGGCTGGAGAAGGCATTGGAGTGAAAGTCTGCTGAGGAGAGGCTGAGCAAGTTTAGGGTGTTTAGCCGGGAGAAGAGGAGACTCAGGGGAGACCTTACCCTCTAACCAACTCCCTGAAGGGCGGTTGTAGTCAGGTGGGAGTCAGGCTCTTCTCTCAGGCAACTAGCACCAGTAGTAGAGAGCAGGGAGGCTTAGGTTGGGATGTTAGGAAGCCCTTCCTAATGGAAAGGGTGATCAGACCCTGGAAAAGACTGCTCAGGATAGTGGTGGAGTCCCCATCCCTGGAGGTGTTGAAGGACAGACTGGCTGTGGCCCTTAGTGCCCTGGTCTGGCCAATGTGGTGATGTTAGTTCCTGGGCTCGATGATCTCAGAGTTCTTTTCCAGCCTTAATGATTATGTGATTTATAAATAAGATTAAGTATCAGATAAATACAAATAAGCTTTCCTAGCGAGCATCACATCGATACCTGCAAAACGATGACACCTATTTTCTTTAAAACTAAACAATCTCTACCAAAAAGGCAATTTGATGGCACTCGGGGTTGATTTGGGGTCTTACTGACATATTTCTCTTCCTGTGGAAGTTTGAAACAGTATTGAAAATATGTCAGGCCTGTGACTACTCAGTTTTGGTATCAAAATGAAGCCTGTACTTGCATCATTATCTCTTGAAGCTGGTGTTCATCAGTCTAGCTGGGTAGGAGGACGTGAGCTGACAGTTCCCAGCATGGAACTGGGATGGGTTTCTCATCTGTTGTGCGGACTCTGGCTGACATCCTGAAAATTCTCTAGCTGTTACCACTGAGAAGAAAAACCTCAAAAGGAAAGAAACAGTGGGGAAACTAAAACGTGCTGAGTCAGAAATAAGTCTTGATTTGTGTGTTCGGGTGTTTTGGTTTGTTTTTCCTCACCTTGAGTTTCAGTTTGAATTCTAGGATTTTCAGTTGTTAATGATCACAGAAGGGGAGCGAATATTTGGGGTGACGGTGTAGACTTGGTAGAACATCGGCTGACTCTCTAGCAGGGTCTGGGAACAGAAGAATTATATGAGGTTTTGCAGTGGATGGTTCGTGGATATTAAAGAAAGATACCTCAAAGATGCCAATCATCAGTCCCAAGCACTGTGGTACAGAAATAGCTGTGCTTTTGTTTTCTTTGTCTCAGTAGCAAGTCTGGCTTGAACGCTTCCTTGCCTTGTACCAACCTCTGTGCTGGTACAATTGTTTTTGGGCTCCAGGAGTGACTGGGAGCGGAGAACTCCATTAGGGTTAACAATAACTTGGTCCCAAAAAATAAACTGTATTTCTAACCTGGATCAAGTTTCCTGATCCAGAACACTGTGCAGCCCCATAAACGCTTGTGGTGAGACAAGCATGAAGGTGCTGCGGAGGTCCCTGGGTGCAGCTGGGGCGCTTTAAACCAGGTTTTATGTTATTCCTCAAGTGTAGTAGGCTTGGCAAGCAAATATGGAAACCAGTTTCTGCTGTTTTCCAAGCCTGCAGTGGATGTTCGTGGCCTTTTTTGAGTGCTAAGCGTTCTGTTGGCATCTTTTCTGTTGTCATTTAACCAATAAGGTATATTTTTCAGCAATAATTATTGTGAAAAAGCCCCCCTCTTTTAATACTGAAAAGTTCTAGTGGAGTGACTTAAGGACAATTTGGGGTGCAATGGGATAAATGGTAATATTTGCAGGCTCATGAAAGTGGAGTTTTACATGTTGCGTTCCCCTCTGGTATGTAGCGGGTCTATGCTGAGAAGGTAGGATGATTTTCAAGGCCTGTTAAGTGAGGACAGAATACCATACCTTTTAGAGATGTCAGAGGACTGCCAGTGATATGTACGGCACTCAGTGGAGACCTTTCATGTAAGTGCGTGTCATCCACTTGACTGGATGTACCAGTTCATGAGTTGTCTGTCTATTGTCTCTTGTCACCCACCCTATGTGGCCTCTTTTTCTTCCATTCCCTAGACAAAAAAAGTATTGAGGCATCTTCTAGCCCCAGCAGTGTTACAGAAACAACCCAGGGCTGTTGGACTTGAAAAATTGGAATCTTTATAGAGCAAAAGTGTCTGATTTTCAATTCTAGCAAGAAGAAAAGTCCTGCTAAGCTTTCACTTAAGGGAAAAAAAAGAAGAGTGAGTTGCATCCTGCCTTTCCTGTGTAGTTCTGCCAGGGGCCTCAGTCCTCTTCTTAAATGCAGATCTTCATTTCAGGCTTCTCTGTAGTACAGCTTAAATCCATGTCCTTTGTCAGGGTGTGGGGAGAAGAGTGGAGGTGCTCACCATGGGCCTGCAGGATTTTGCTCTTATGGTCTTGAAAATGTATCTGGTTGAGACAACTGAGTCTGCCTTGGGTTAGTCTTCTGCCATCTTAAGACAACACTTTGGTCTGAGTATTGAGCTGGAGGGTTGAACATTGAGAAACTGGGATCATCTCATGACTTAGGCATCATCATTTCAGAAACAATTAATGTCCATTTATGATGGGGAGTTGAGGGGGAAGAGTTGGTGTGTGTGTCAGTGGAAGTCTGGTGGGGTTTTTTTGATTCTACCCCGTAGAGAAACTTTTCTAGCATGGTAGATCTGTTTTCAGTTCAATTAGGGATCTGGCAGTGAGAAACCTTCATTCCTAATATGGCAGATACTACATCTGCTTCCTGTGTGTTAACAGACGTGTTTTTAGGTTTGGGTTGTAATCTTCAAAGCTCTTGTGGAACTGGCCCTGGTTATTTTAGAGGCAGTTTCAGTCTGTGCTCTGGAATAACACAGTAATCAGGGACTCCAAGTGGACAGGGCTTAAAGCGATGTTATCTGGGGGTGATGAGGAGCTTTCTTGGCAGCACTAAGCCTGGAACTCTGTTTTGCATGATAGGAGCTGGAGTCTGGATTTGACTTTTTTAGGGTGAGACATGAGAAGGTTGGTTTTACAGGAGGGTTATCTGTAGTGCTAACTAGCAGAGTTCTCCAAGTGGGGTCTTTCGATGCTAATACCTGAATAAAATCAGTCTTCAGAGCTTTCATTTTTTTTTACATAGTGACTCTGTTTTTTGGTGTCTGATTTCATTTTTTATGTTAAGAAGTCTCTCTATCCTAATTTGCTGTAGTCATAAAGGACCTGTTTCCTTGGCTGTGCCATGAGCGTAAGTTGAAGTAATCACTTAAAGAATTGCTGAGCAGCATCTCACTTGGTAGATGTGTATTGTTTTTGCAGGTACTCTGATTTCACTCTCCCTTCTGTTCTTTAGTTAAGAATCAAATAGTGCAGTTCCTGAAAATTCTCTTGTATAGGAATCCAAACTATCTGTGGATGTCTGCTACTGAGAGAAAATCACGTGCTGAGTATCAGACACTGAAGTGTTTGACAAAAAACTTGAGAGTGGCGGCAGTGGAGGAGGTGGGGAGAAGAATGTTTGTTTGAAGATCAGTGCACCCTGGAGAAGAAATTTATTATGATAGTATCAGAGTAAATAAAGGCCTTCTTTGGTGTAGTTTTGTTTGTGTCTTTCAAATTAGCAGGGTTCCTTGGGGGCTAATTTCTGCCTGAGATTGACCTGCATGGGTTTATAATAAGGGTGCACAGGAAATTTTTTTGGCATTTTATTTTATTCCTGGGAAGTTGTTTGCTTTCTTTACAACTGGTACGTGTAGCACTGGGGTTACCAGTAACAGCAGAGAGAATTCCTTCCTAAATCATTGTGTTTCTAGTGTGGAGGAATTACCCTGAATTCAGTGTTTCACTGGCAACCTTTTAATATATTTTGTTGTGTTTTTAAATTTATTTTTACATTTGATTTTCTTTTTAATTTGTCCTCTACCTTTGACACTTGCCCATGTCTCTTACTGTACTGCGTCACTGCCGGAGGCCCAGCTTGAAAAAGCTGAGCTCTTTGGTTGAGCGATCAGGGTTTTGTAACCCATTTCCACATCTTGAGCTGCTGTAAGGCTGGTGAGGGACATGATTAAGGCCGTCTATTGAATTTCAAAATGCTGATTTTAAAAAAAAACCACCCAACTATGTGACTTGTAAACACACGTGTCAGACCGTGTTTCCTTTCTAAGTTCAAGAGGGTTCTTCCTTGAATAGGAAGGACTTGTTAGGAATAAGAAGCCACATGAGCACTTCTTAGTCTTTGACCCTTAGCTCACATCTCAGCCATAAATTGTTTGTCTGAACAGAGTTAAGTAATGTTGTGTGTAGTATCCCAGTGAGAAACACGGTGTGTGGATATTGAGGTGGTGGGTTCTGTAAGCATCTAATGTTTATGGTCTCAGTTTGGCTATAAAATACATAGTGGAGCAGTAACAAGCATCAGAGTGGTTTTGGTCCCCATCCCCAATTTTCGGCACAATGAGCACTGCAGCTGAAAGGCACAACACATGCTTATTTTTACTTAGGAGATGGCTGAAACCAGGATACATGAACTTTAGGGATGTTTTAAGGGTACAGCTTGTTCAGAAACGTCTGTCACTTTGTTTTGTGCAGCAGTTTCTTCTACCTGATTGGCTGCAACTGCTGATCTTTGCCTTTCCTTGTTGTATATGAACCTTGTAATCTTCCCTGGAGTCAGCCAGGACTGAGAAGCTGCTTTGTCTGTTGCCAGGGCAGACAACTTCTCCCCAAGGCTGTGAGCTGATCTTACACACCCTTACTCCCTCTTCAGCCACATGGGACGTGGAACATTGCTCCTGTGAGTAGACCTGGCTCCTTGCATTGCAAGCCAGGAAGGTGAGAGGCCATTTGCAAGGCTTTAACCTGTGCTGCCTGCCATCAGCAAGCCAGGGTTAAGCATTGATGCCCATCCTGTCTGCCCAATGCTGCCTCCTTCCCCAAGCTGGATTTGTAGGGTTAGACTTAGCATCAGTTACATTTGTCTACTGATGTGTTTTTATGAAGGATTAAACTCTATTGCTTTCCCATTCATGCATTTACAGAGAGAGGGAAGTTTTTTCATGTAATTGCATCAATTATTGATTGCTCTGGGCTTTCTTTCCATCTGAGATCCTGCTGCTTTCATTGAATGCCAAGTAAGAGATGTCCCTGCTCTGCAGCACCACTGAAATCCGTGGTGGAAAGGTGGGGGAAGACTCAATCAAGTCGAGTGTTAGAGTGAGCTAACAGTGTATCCAGCAGAAGCCCTGTTGGACATAGTGATGGTTTAGCACTCGTAATCACAATTTTTTTGAAATGCCTCTGTGGTTAGCAGCAGATAGGCAGGAACTCCAGGTCACTGTGACTTTTTCTTTTACCTTCAAGAAAGCAGTATAGCTGGGAAGCTAAGTAACACCATGTGTGCGTTCTTGTGTCCCCATCCCTGTGGTGTCAGGCTAGAAGAGATACACATTTGCAATAAGAAAAGTTTTCTAAAGCTTCCATTATTTCTTTTCCATTTTTACTGATAATGAAAGATGGAGGAAAAAAAAAAGCAGGCAGTATTAGCAGGAGGCACTTGGCTTACAAAGCAACATGTTGCTGTTTACCTAGGCAAGAGGGATTTAGAGCAGACACGTGGAATTTTCTGTCCTTGGGTAGATGATGAGTTTGTTCCGTGTGCTAGTCTGAGCCCAAAACATAACTGCTTTATCTCTGGCCGGACTGTTGGTGGGTTTTTCGTTTTGATGGTTTTTTTCGTGTTTGTAAGAAATGAATGCTGCTTTTTTGCATATCTCCTCTGCCTGTAGCTGACACTGCAGTGGTTCTTTTCATGGTAGTGTTCTCCTTGTACAGAAATCCTTTCCTAATGCATAGCATGAGGCATGCAGTGGTGGTTGCAGTTGTTACTATGCAAATGCCCGGGTGCCTCTCCTGATGGAGAGGCTGTAGAAATACCTGTAATGCTGCAGCAGCTCTAATCCTGCCCTTGAAAGCAGGAATGTTTATGGAATCTTGGTCTTATTCTTTAGGTCTTGCATTCCTCAGTAAATAACAGTGTTTGACTGTGAAATACCATTTGGGGTTTGAGTACGGAAATGCATGCGAGGCCCAGACATGTGAATGAGATACTTTGCCTCTGTGGCCTTACAGCAGCTGGAGCTGTTTCTGTGCTGGGAGAATGGGCTGCAGAGTCTGTTTGGGAGGTTGTACTTCATCACTTTGTTGCGCATCAGCAGCTTGAAATGTGCGCTGTCTTCCTTCTTCCCCTTTGGGAGGAGAAACACCCCTCTATCCTTACTCTTCTCATGCAGAATGAAATGAAGTACGCGTGATGTTATTATCAACTGGGATAGGTGCACAGAATTCTGCAGCATAATGCTCTCTATAACAAAATACACACTGAAATTGAACCTTTCTCCTCTCTGGCAGTAATGGGGAGGTTGACTTGAGGCAGGAAGCATCTTCCCATCCTTCTCTGATAATCTGGTGAGCTTGGAAAGGCTTAATCACTGTGGCCTGGTTAAAACGGTTTATTTTGTGTGGGTATGGAAGAACTGCAGCACTTATCACCCCTCCTGTTTTTCCTGTCTTTAGAAGCTTCAAACTGTCGCTCCTCAGGAATTCCCCATACTGCAAATCCCCATTTCTCTTGTATGCTTGTGTTTCTTAAATGACCCTTATCTGTACTCACAGGGCTTTAGTGACCAGTTGATCTGGGTCTGGGTGGCCACTCTCTCTTATCTTGTCACACTGACTTTATTTAGAGAGCAAATTCTGCTGCTCATAAATGGAAATTACTGCAGATCTTCCTGAATCCTTGGCTGTTTGGATCCTGCTTTAGAAGCTGGAGAGCAGTTTTCAGATAAGAGCCTTTAAAAATATGAAAAAAGGACTTAGGCCTCTCAGACTGTATGTCTTTGTGGTGGTTGAATTATGGGGGCAGCAAACATCTCTGCCATTACCACTCGCTTAAGTTCGGGCAGATCCAGTGTCCTGTGACGGTTGTGCTGACAGAAAGGGTATTAGTGCACAGAACACAGTTAAGTGATGTGGGTGCGATTCATGCAGGTGCCTCTGATAGCTTTGATCACTACCTCCCCTTTATCTCACATGATTCCAAAGGCAGCACACTTACAAATCTTGTTTTAGAAGTGACACTTGTAAAAAATTAGTAAGTAGAACCTTCATGGAGAATGTCCATCCTGTAAAGTCAAGCCTCAGTGTCCTGCAGCTGGGTTTGGTGACTGTCCCTGTCACTTAGCAAGGAATAAAAAAGACCCATTAAGTGATTTCCAAATCCATCAGCAAGAGCTCAGTCTGCTCTCCAGCATACACCAGAATCTTCTGAGGAGGGGGAGGGAAAGCAGAGAACACACCAGTGGGGTTTTTCTGTGGGGAGATGTCACTGTGTTTAGAGGCTCCGGTTGCACAGACTGAAAAGGAAGAGTGAGGTTTTTGTCCCTGTGGATCTTAAGAGTTTTGAACAATTAGTACCATGTCAGTGTCAAACACATTTGAAATCTCTCCAAGGCTTATAGCTTACGTCGGAGTCCACGTCAGTAGTTTTCCACGTTAGAAGGGATCCTTCTGATTCACACTAGACGCGTGTGTCAGGACAGTTTCGTTTACAATAGCTGTCTGTGCCTGCCAGGCTCTTGGTTAAATAGAGAGCAGGCAGCTGTGGCTTCCTGTGCCCACCGGTGACATTTTTTTAACCCACTGTGGGCCAGACCTGATGTCTTCTCTTAGAAGTGCAGCATGAATATACAGCTCATATTTGGAGCACTAAGACTTCTGTTGCTTCTTGTATGACCTTAAAAGGCATCTGCCAAGGATTTTTGTTATTAACAGACATATCGGTTGGGGCCTTTCATATGAGCTGTGCACCACCCAAGCTTGAAACTTTATCCCATGGTGTTTGGAGAGTCCAGTATCTCCATAAATGCCATTGCTGGCCATACATGGTAGCTCAGGACCCTTTGTAGCATGTGTTGCTGTGTTGTCTTACTGGAAAAACATCTGCCTTAGTAATCCAGTAGTTGCACGTAGGAAAACCACATAGAACTGAGGAGAACATTACTGGCTCTTGCAGAGGCCTCAGTGACAGCATTTTTCTCTATCTTAATGAAGCATTACAGTTAGTTTACATAGTGATAAATATAATAATTATTGTAGTGATGGCTGTGTGCCCAAGATGCCTAGAAAGCTGAATACGAAATCTTTTTAATGGCATCATAATGGTCTTTGTAAGTGTTACAGATTTCCTAGTGTTAATTATAATAAATAATGCACATTATTTTCCAGTGGACTTGTACAACTCGACAGTGTGTGCACACAGAAAAGATGATCTTGAGAAAATACTGTTCGATCTGTGGCAACTTTCTCTGCTTAGACAGTGTTGGGCAGTGAGATCGGATAAGCGAGGCTTGTTCAGGAGCATGTGTGTGGAAGGGGGTGGAGATGAGATGAAAAACACAACCTGGGATTTGGAGAATAAGCTGAGTCTTTTCCTCTCTTTGCTGATACAGTTTTGTGCGTTAAATTTGTTTTGTAAATAATAGATTTCACCAGAATACCCAGACTCACAGCAGTACGGATTCTGTCCCTTCTCCCTCTTAAATCTCTCAAAGGAAATAATCTGTAGCCAGTGTGAGATGCTTGTTTGCGGATTCTGCTTCACTTGGCAAATTATGATTCTTTTCACTTTGGGTCCCGTTCCTGGCAAGGGTCAAACATGTAATGACAGAAATCAGCAGGAAGCTGTTGGACCAAGATGCATCAGGCAAGAGAAAAGCTGCTTGTATTTTTTTTTTTTCCTCTTTGCTGCTTCTTGCAAGTTTGAATTAGTAGAGAAGAAGTGCTTGGCCATCAAATCTTTAATATTAAACTGCGTTTACATATCCTCATATTTACAATTCCATTCTAAGAGTGTGTGCGCTACAGTGACTTGTTGAAGATTAACCTTGAATTTTTAGAATTCGCTCTGAATCCTGTGTGGCCCTTCTACCTAAGGGTTTCCAGCAGCTCTGCGTTTTTTAGGATGCGCAAGTCAAGTAAGAGTTAACAGTCAAACTATTAGCACTGAGCAGAACAAAATACTGCATCCATAGCAACTAAAATGAGACAATACTGAAATCAGCTATTAAAAAAAGCTTTCTTTTGCCATATTTGTAGTGTTCTGTACAAAGGAACAAGGGAACAAGTAATAAGATGAGAAGATATTTCTATCTCTGGTGATTTTCAGAGCTGTTGGCTTCTTTATTGGTTTGACCAATCTCAATAATTTGGGTTACTTGTGAAGAGCTCAGTATCTTAAAGGCATCTGGCATGGTGGTGTTGCTCAGATGACTACTTGATGAAACTCCATATTAGTGGCCTATTTTTGCTGTGACTTTGATGCTTTTGGAGGAAGGGAATGAAAAAGGGTGGCTAGTGAATAAAATCTATGCCTTTTTCTGTAGGAGTGCAACATGTAGTTTGTGTCTCCGGAAAGTTTATCAAGTCCTGGGAGCTCAAGCAGAAATAAGAAGGGACTTGTAAAATCTGATTTAGTGATAAATTTTGTCAAGAACCACCTTCCCAATGTATCTGGGTATTTCGTTGGCCATTGTGATTGTTATTGCAGTTCTCTCTTCAGAGGCTTTTCCAGTTGTCCCTGGAACTGAGGAGCACTGCTCACCTGGCAGGCTTACAGGGAAGAGCAACAACGTTGTCAGGCAAGAAGCACAAGATCATGTCTGTCTTTCTGCACAGCATTTTCTTTTCCTAAGCCCAGTGTAACCTTCTCAGTGTGAAGAATTGTGACGTACCTTGTGGAGGTCGCCACAGACGTGTTCCTTGAATGTACCATACTCAGTGTAGATGAGGTTTGTGTGATGCATGCACGCACCTTCGTTGTTTCTATCTGCAAAGAAAAACACATAACATTTTAATACCATGTGCAGTGTGATTAATCTAGTGAATCTTTGGTCTAAAGACTACTAGTTTACAGAGCTGGGCAATTCCAGGCTAGTAGTCATTGATCATGTCTGATATCAGTATTGTTGCTTACACTTCATTTCTAATCTTAACTGGTGACTTTTCCAGTCAACCCACAATGCCCATATTGCAGTGGTCATTATGTTGAAATACTATGGTGTAGATGTGGAGATCTCTTTTTCAAAGAGACTGGAAGTTGTGTTCACTCCCATTGTCCCAAGTGCTTCTCCAGCCTGTGAGCTCCTTCCTCCCCCTTGTATTCTAGAAACAAATGGTTCTGCTTTGCCCTTTTGGACTCTGGCTGAAAGCTGATGTGCTGTGATATGTTGCCCAAATCTGTTTTTCCTAATGGTTGATGGAATTTTCAGTGAGTTCTTGAAGCCATATTAAGTGGGCTCACAGGTAATGGTTTATTTCTCTCCTTTGGCTACTGGGCAGCTGCTGGTAGAACTGGGAGACTGACAGTGTGAGGGGCTGCTGCCTTAGGGTAGGCAAAAATACCTCCTTTGAGAAGGACAAATGAAGTCTTGCTGGCTGTGGAAAGCCAGTTAGTGCTGGTCTGTACAATGCTGAAGCTAACGGTAGCTCTGTGGTGTGTCAAGTGGGACCATAGCTGTGGCTCGTCCTCAGAGCGTGCAGTGGCCCGGTCAGGAGTAACAGAGGTGGCCCCAGCCCCTACATCTGCTGCACTGAGACCCAGAGGGGTACAGGTGTTGGTTGTGCTGAGAATGGATCTGGGAAAAGAGACATCAGTTGCGGCAGTAGCTTGCAAAAAGCCAGTGTGATAGTTGGTTCAGCTGAGGGCTGGAGGCTAGCCCATCCAAAGCTCCAATTCGGGATAGACAATATACTTCCTGTGACCTCAAGTCAATCACTTAATCTGTGTAATCTGACTTTGTGGTTTGCTTTCCTGTTTAAGGTAGGAGTGATAGTGTCAGCCACTGCTGTGGCTCTCAGGTGTGTTAGGATTAGTGGGTTAAATTTAGTTAAGGCTTGTCAGGCAGAAGTAGGAGATAAGTGTAGTAAAGATGCTGCTGTTACTGAAATACCATTCAGGAGTAATGTACTTGCTAACACCAAGCACAGGCCTGCTCTAGAGAGGGAATCCCAAAGTCTGAACTGTTTAAAGTAGAGCCAGTACTCTAACATGAGAATCTGCTAAATGATACTGAGATAGTATGGTTATTGTCATGTTGTCTCTTACAATCAGTAAACAGGCCTGTTCGTGCACAAATCACTTATAACAGCCTCACTTGCCGTATCTTTGAAGATTCTCTCAGCATTTCAAAGTATTGATTGTGTTATGGGGGCCAGGTAGGTGTATTGGTAAAAAGAATGACAGGTTGCAGGTGAGCTGGAGGAAATTCAAGTTGTCTCGGCTTCTGCACCAAGTTGTCACTTCAGTTGGTTGCACACTGGGCTTGGATTACCTCTGCGAACCCTGTCTGGCACAGATCGTGTTTTGCTGTGAGGGTTAACTGTCAATGGAAATAGCGTGTGCCTAAACTGGCTACTTCTGAATTTGCAAAGCAAGATAGTCAGTTAGCGCTCCCTGATGTACTGGCTTACAGGGTTTTTAAGGCTTTTAAATAAGTCATCCTTAGGAAGTGCTGTGGAGGGAATCGCCAACTCTGAGTCTGCAAGAGGGGATTTTGGGGGTTGGGTGGGAGGAGCGGAAGGCAGGGAGGGTGTTTGATATTTTGCTTCTCCCTTGCTTAGAACACTTCAGATTGAGTAACCAGGGTAGCGTCTGGCATATCTGAGGCCAGTGCTGAAGCCTACAAAAGGGTTTAAGTCATTTCAGTAAATGAATTTAGCTGTTGTCCACCTACATCCTGTGCTTGTTGAGACTTTTCTGGTTCCCCAGCTGTTTTATATTGCTCCTGTGCCAGCAGTTGCTCCACCACCTCTCAAGAGCTGGTGGAATGGTTTGAGTGTGAACCACTTCCTCCAGACAAAGTCAGTCAGGTTGCCTAAACCTCGCAAGTGATGGATAGACTGGGCTGGCTCAGGCTTCTGCACCAGCTTCAGAGTGCTCCTGCTGTTTCTCACTCATCTTTGCCATTGGGGTGGCAGTGGCTTTTGTCAATGCCATTATTTGTGTTTTGAGAAGTGATCTTGTTATCCATTGGAGCCTTATCCCTTGTCCATTCTGAAATGCACTTGTTTTACTGCTGTAGCAGTTTGCTGTAGAATAGTAGAAAGAGGAAAACGGCAGGAATGTGTTCTGTGCTCAGATGTTCTGGAGGCAGTAAGGGACAAGACTGTCATGGCAATGTTTAAACCTATGTGAAACGGGGCTTTTGCATGTAGTTGTAGGAAGACTATCATTATAAAAGAGTAGGAGATTAAACAGGAACTTTATTTAAAAGAGTAAGAATTTCCAGAGAAGAGGAAAGCTTAGCTGAGGTTTGCTCTTCTTTATAATGTGCTGCCTGTACCATCCAGGTTCCAGTTCTCTGCCCTGTCATCTCTGCAGAGGAAAAGAGTTTGAGCTTTGTAGAGATCAGTCTATTATCTCAGTGATGACTTCTCTGTAGAAATCAATCCTGTCGGATTGGTGTGCTACAGAATGTACTGAGATTTATTGTTCAAAGAACAAGGAAAAAGATGATCTACATTTTGTCCAAATTACTTAACTGAAAGCCAGTTTTTCTTTTCAGTGATTATTTTGTCTCCATTCAGTAAAAATCTGCTGATAGTCTTTTTGAAGACAGAATGTTTTTATTTATTTAGAGGTAGACAAAGTACAAGGACAAAATCCCTAGCAAGTTCTTCTGGTACTCTGTTTTTTAACAAACACAGCCATGAGAAGCTACGTACTTCAGGGACTGTGTTAGGATTCACTTTGGAGCACAAGGAATTGAGGGACAGGGCTGAAACCTGGTCGTTTGGAGGTCTTAAGCTGTTTGTGTATGACCTTCTTGCCTGCTGTGGAGGGAACCCTTTAAACCTGCCTTCAGTTACACTGGCTGGGTGATGTTGAACATGGAATAGACTTGTTCTGACTGCAACCTGGGAGGCTGAAACTGGTTTGAAACTGATAAAGTCATGCCAATCTCTGCTCTCATTACTGAAATGCAGCTGCCCTTTGAGCATCTCTCTATCCATTGGTCTGTACTCGCCATGAAATACACTACAGTTTCTGCTGGAATGAGGGTAGGCATAAAGGTTAGTACAGAAACCTCTTAGATTTTTTTCAGTTCTGGAAGAAAACTAGAAAAGACTGATTTTTCTTTTTTGTTTTAATGTTTTTTTTTTCTCTCTCCAGAGGAATCTTCCTGCCCAATCATCTATAATTTTTGTGACACAGGTTAGCTGGTGGCACTGATTTCAGTGAAGCTTCTGCCACTCTGTGGACAGAGGAGCTTGTGTGTGATCTGGTCTATATTCACATTTTCTTCTTTCCTCTCCGTCTCTATATCTTCCTCTCTCCTCCTACTTGCACTGTAATACTGAGATTCTGCAGGCTTTGAGTTGTAGTAGCTGCTCAGTGGGAGTGTGAGAACTTGAGATGTAAAGCTCAGTTCTCACTTCAGAATTTCCTAGTAATTGATAGAGGAAAATAGACCATTGCTGAACTGCATAAAGACTAGCACTCTGACTAGTCGCTAAAATGAAGTTACAGAACTCCTAAAAATAAAATCCAAAATATCTCTTATGGCATCACTTTCTTCATTCTGACAGCCTTTTTTCTTTGAGCACCTCTCAGCTTTGTAAACTCTCTCACTAAATTGAAGAAAACCAATACCAGCCATTCCCATTATTAAGCTTTGACTAAGTAGGGGAAAACTTCAACACAATTGAATCAGGACTCAGTGGACAAAACGTTTTTAAGTTACTAAAATAATTTTTATAGATTAATGGCTTAATTAGTTTAGTATGAATGGGATGTCTAAAATTAGAGGCTGCTTTTTGCATTAGTTTCTGTTCTTGAATATGTTTTGTTCTTCTCAGTGGTGAAGGTTATATTTTCCTTTTCTGGGCAGGGCTTAGGATTGTGGAACAAGTTATGGATACTTAGCTTGGCAGATAAATCTGTCCACACCTTATTTTTCTTTTTGGAATATTTGCTGGGAGTGATGTGGTATGAGAAAACAAGAGAGGAAGATGTGGAAGTTGCGGGGTAGTCACAGATTTTGTAAGATTGGTGAGATGACACAACCCAAAGCCCTTCCTGTGATTGAGCTGCAATTGACAGATGTTACCAGCTTTGCTTACTTAAATAATGAAACTCAGAAGGGGTACCAGAAACTTGTGAGGCTGGCAGGTCATCCTGTTGGTTTCAGGTGAACAACTAGGGTTGTTTTTACATGCATTTTGAAGACCAGGTTTTAAAATCTGTGCCTTTGGCTGAGACACATTATGCAAAGCTGTCTGAGTTCTGGGGCTCAGTGATTCACGTTTTCCAGCTGCAAACAAAAGGCATTGCTCTGGGGGCGGGCACTTCCCAACTGTGATAGCTGGAACCCAAGTGCAGACTGTCACAAAGCCTATGTGGTTAATGTTCCAGTGCGGGGAATAATCTAGTGGGTTTTATCCAGAGACTGTTTCATCAAACTTTCTCAGTCAGAGATGCTTTTTCTGAAAGCTGTTGGTGTCAGTTTGGGGATAATGAAGGGGGAAGAGGATTTGGGATTAAAATTACTTGCTGCCTGGTGTGTGCTATAGATAGCTGTGAAATAGTGCAGTTTGTTCAGGGACAGCTTTGCTACCTGGAAATAGAAATTAATCCCAGAGTGAAGCTGCATCCCGCCACACAAATTTTGTAAATAAAGGAACCTTTTCTGAAATGACAGCTGAATCTGTTCAAGAGCAGGGCAGCCTTCTCCTTCAATGTGTTGTCAGAAGTTGGTAATCACTGCCTGGCTTTTAAGACCGGTGTTCTCTGCACTTTTGTGGTCAGAAGGAAATTAAAATTGTGAACTGATCAGAGGGGTCGAGTCAAATTGTCTGGTTGATAAATGCTTTTTAAACAGCTCTCTAATAATTCACCTGCTCCAGTGTGCATAACAGGGCTAAACAATCCTTTCAAGCGTTATGAACCTCTCCACTGGTGTGCTGAGAGCAGAACAGCAGTGACATTCTGTGGTTAACTGGGATGCTGAATAATATTTTTCCTTCATTGAAACCTTCCATTTGCTTTTGAACTTAGTGGATGTTCTTTTTCTGGAAAAAGCGTGTTTGCTTTGCCTCAGAGGCCTGATAAAGTTGTGCAGTTAAAATCAGAATAGTTTATTCAAATTTATTTTTATAAGAAAATATTAACTTATTTCTCCACTGGTTATTTGGCCACAATCTAAACTTTGAACTGGCACTGGACTGTAAAGCACTTCAAGTACTTGTTGTTATAACAGGGTCACTGTTAGCTCTGAATTTATGGCCTATTTACTTAAAACGTAAGAAAAGCATCAAGCCTGATATGAGTAGAGTTGTTTTATGTTTTGATCAAAAATTTTTGGATTGTGAGGGACCAGCCCCAGCCCAGCAGCACCAATCTGAGTTGCTTTTGCAACCAAAAAGTGAAACTAAGAAGTGTGACTGGTTTCGTGGTGGGGAACATTGAACTTGACGGAAAAGCAGGAGAAAACAGTAATGATGAAGGGAAGAGATGAAATGCATTTGGGATCTTATTTCAGTTGTGCTTCTAGATTAAAAATAGATGAATAATTACAAATCACAGTTCTTAGCACCAGCATTGAGGGATTCAATATTGTAGTAGTGAGCTTTGCATGTTTTCACTCTGCTAGGATAACGATCTATTTCAGCTGAGGAATCGACAGGATGATAAATTCAGCAGTTGAAAGCACCCCTTTCTTTGTGCTCCTTGCTTAAGCATCACGATTCCTTGCACAACAAAGTCTGTACGTAACTTCTGGTGAAGCGACTTGTTCAAGGTCACAATCATCCTTAGCATTGCTCCAAATAGAAGGTGGATGCCAGAGTTGCTGTCCTCTGACATAACAACCAGACATGCTTTCCTCAAGTGCATTCTAGAGCAGTGATGACTGCTCCTAACTTGAGAATGGAAGAAAGCTGCACAGAGAAGTAACGATTGAGGTTTCACCAGCCACAGCTCCAGTTTCTGCATACAGAGAGGATGTTTTGAATATGAAAAAGCAGTTTACAAGCAGGTGAAGATGTAGGAATTACACGATATCTGTGGAGAAGGTGGTCCATATTAAGACTTCTGGTGAGCAGCAGCACTTCCCTCAGTGTGGTCCAGTTTGCTTAGTGTAGTACAGCAGTTCAAAAAATAAACACTAAACCCAAAGTGAAACAGTTAAATGTGATAATGTTTTGCTTGATTTTTTTTTTTTTTTTTTTTGTCTATCAAGCAGGTATTCCTCAGATTCCTTCTGCTCTTGATGAATTACTTGAACAAACATAAACTTCATGAAGGATTTATTTTGGTATCTGGTTGTCTGCAATCTGCCTGCTGTTTTTTCCCATTGAAGTGTTGCAAACCTTTTGCCCTCTTTGCTTGGCTAAAATGAGAATCTTAAACTACAGAAATCATTTGCAGGGTTAGAATAGAAGAGATGAAAAAGTATTGACTTACAGCACATAGATGTGTTTTCCACTGACTCATACAGTCAGCAGAGTCTTTAAAGCATCAAAAATGCTGCTACCAGAATTTTAATAAGTTGCTAGGAGTTAAGGTTAAAGGGTGAATTTTTGTTGCTATATGGACAGCTTGAAACAGGGCTCCTAGAAAGCTAATGCATGAGACGAATGTAAATCTTTGTCTCCCTCACCACGTCTCCCTGGGTGTAGAGAAGATTTGCAACTCTTTTTAGGAAAAGGATGTGGTGAGAGGAAAGGAGTAGGAGGGACTCAGCTATGATTTTTAAGGTTCATAGAAATGCTTGCTTGTACTTCGGTAGCTTGTACTTGGGGTGGTTTGGAGTGTCTAGTGCCATGTGTTCTGAGGCCAGGGTGTATGGCCAGAGCTTCCTGAGTGGCTGCTGCATGTGGAGTTTTCCCTAGAATTGTAGTTTGCATTGTGGCTGTATAAGAAGCAAAGCCTGTGCCACATCTATTCAATTATCTAACAAGCTCAGTACTTGCCTACCAGGCCTGTGGACTGCTGAGCTGTGCTAATCTTGATATGTCGTCCTTCACAGCAAGCAATATTGTGGTACTGTGTCGTTGCCAGACCTGGACCCAGCACTGCAGGTGGCTCTTGCAGGAGTGGAGCCGAGGGACACAGTCTCCTCTCTTGATGTTCTGCCAACGCTGCTGGACACATGGCCCAAGACTTAGTAAAGACTTGGTGATGTGTGTATACACATCAATACCAAATACAGTGGTCTCCATTATTTTAATGATGCAGCCTGTCTTGCAGTTTTTCAGTTTAAAGAGCTGTGTTGCATGTTCTTCCTTTTGTCTGCAAAAAGCTGCTGAGGCAGTCTGTTTGCATTTTGTGCCTTATTCACCGGTGTCCTGATTCCACTTGTGAAGAGGGGTATATGAAATCCAGTGCTCTGCATTTAGAGCAGCAAGGTTGGTCTGTTTGATTTCCAGAGCCTGGTAAACATCTCTAAATGTGTCAGATGCCATTTCAGTGCTTTGCCAGGGCAGCAGTTGGAGCAACAGTTGGTAACGCTTGGAAGCCGCATACCTGATGGCTTTAGTAATCTCAACGTTGCATTTTTGTCGGAGGCACTGGAGAGGCGAGAGCGCGGAGGATTTGGATGGTTCACAAGCTGTGGGTACCTGAACAGTGGTTTTGAATTTCCCTTAAGGCAATAGCAGACTTGTGAAACCCACACAACAGGAAA
Organism: Phoeniculus purpureus; assembly: GCA_028565055.1. Lineage (NCBI taxonomy): Eukaryota > Metazoa > Chordata > Aves > Bucerotiformes > Phoeniculidae > Phoeniculus > Phoeniculus purpureus. The sequence goes on along the minus strand of JAOXOE010000705.1, from coordinate 15,358,899 downwards.
TATCAGTGTTTTGCGTGCTCCACTGAAAGCTTTTGCTTTGCTGTTGGAATAGGCGGTATCTAATGTTACTGAAAGAGATGGAAATAGACTGCAAATGTGTTTTCTTTTTTCCCCTCAAGTTCAATTCCTTTGTGTGCTGGTGAAGATTCTCATCTGGAATAGGTGGCAGGTTTTTGCACTTGGCCAAACTGGCCTGTTGAGAGGGGGTAGAGTACATCCCACATGGTGAAGCCTTTTTATTGCTCCCTGGAGGAAAGGAGGCTTCAGATCTACCACCTGATTCTCTCCCTTCTTAGACCTCGCTTGGCTCTGTATCCCTCCTGGCAGCCACAGCTGGCTTGGGAAGCCTTTCATTGCTTCCTGGAGTACTTCCTGAAAAGTCTTTAGGGGCTCAGTGAGATAAACCTGCTCATTTCCTCTACGGTTTCCTGATGACTGGTCTACAGGACAACTTTTCCTGATTCTAAAGGGAGGAGGTTTTTCTTCTCCACCTGCTTGACTGGCCAGTCATAGTTATGGGGTATTGGCTCATCTATCCTTTTGCTGTAGCTTGGTTTTTTTCATGTAATTTGTCTTAGTTTTTCCTGATCGAGACAGTTTAAAACAAAGTGTTTAAATTTTGCTAAACCTCTGATGGCCAGAGAACTATTTGCACGTGCTTCAAAATGGGGTCAGGCACAGAACCGGTAATTCCTTTCCTTCCAGATCAACACTGCAGGTTCAGGAATTACTCTCAACTCCCCAGCTCCCGCACCTCATACTTGAGGAAATGCAGTTACCTGCGTCTCTAGCCTAATTTGATGCAGGAAGTAATCTTAAAATTTTATCTTAAAATTTTATCGTTCTCCTTTGAATAAGAGTTAAAGGTACCCCAAGAAAGCTATTTGCCATTAGCAGTCACTTCTTACTGAAAAGTCTTAATGCTTCTTGTATTCAGAGTTAATTGTGTTAATGAAGGTTTTGTTTTCATTGTGCAGTTAGAAGCAGCAAAATGAACTATAAAGACTTCCAGGTTTTATATTGGAGTTCTTGTTGCCACTCCAACCACCTGACACACAGTCTGTCTTAAGTTTGGTAGCAGTGGTAACAGTGTGCTCTGTTGAGTGGTAACAGTCTTACAGCAGGCTACGTGGTGTCTAGTGGGTATCTGCTGGATAACTGTTGAGCTGCACGGAAGTGAGAGTTTAGGATTGGAAATCTAGTGAAATGGGGACTTGTGGGTTTTGATGGTGTCTCATTTTTTCCTGCTGTAAAGGAAGTGCAGACCTGAGTGCTGTGTTTTTATGTGCCTGTAAGAGTCTGTATAATTCTGTGAGATGTTGTGACTTCAGTTTGGCCTCATCTGTGCATTTCAATTTGGGGAAATACTTTTGGGGAAATTTCAGGACTTGCTTTGCAGTGCAGGACTTAAAGGATTTGATTGCTGAAGCTGCTTTGTTTTCAGGTACTGAAGGCTGTTCCATTTTCCATGCTCCACCCTTGCAGGAACCTGCATTAGAAATTCCATCTTTCCAGAACTGTCAGTGAACTACTTTATCCTCCTAATGTAACTTAAGGTTACACTGATGGTACAGAAACAACACTTCACTGCACATAAGCCCCCATACAGACCATGTTTGTGTGATCAGGTAGCAGTGCTGGTATTTTGGGTGTAGGACTAATGTGCCTGTTAGCAAGTTACTGATCCCTAACCGGTTGTCCACAGAAGTACCTTTGAGTACTTCTGTGGAAGGCTGAGACTTCAGCTTTGAAAAGCTTGACCATGAACACATGGCTATGAATCTTGGAGGCACTAAGTGCTCAAAACTTGTATCACTCTATGTTCTTTCTGTAGCTGCAGTGAGCAGGTAGCCTGATAGCTTATATTACCTGGTGATGACACCACTGTCTCCAGCTTTCAGTAGTCCATACAAGTCCTTATGGGTAACAACTTGTGACAGGAGGGGAGGAAAAGGGGGAGCGGTAGATGGCAGCTTGTCAGTTAATGTTTTTACTTTATTTCTAGTAGTACTGTAATCATGGGGGAGGGGAGAACTGAAACTGCTTTTCATAGTCTCAGCGTAGCTGAGGAGCAGCAAGTCCAACAGCTGCAAGTGTCTGCTCAGTGGGGACCTGCTGCTGCCAGAAATGGAGCTGATAATGATGAGTGGCTCAGTAGTGTAATTAAGGTCATATTAACTCCAGCAGCTCCTCCTACCTTAAACATAAAAAATCCAGGGAAAAATCCATCGTGCAGGAGGGTGCCTTGGGGTGGGTCCTGTGAGCTACAGCTCTGAATCCTTGTGTGGAAAAACAAGGGGAAGTTCAGAGTTGACCATAGAGGAAGAACGATACAAACATCCTCTGGTTTCAGGACATGTTTCATGTCATGTTGCTGGAGATACTTCTTCAGCAACCCATCCATGGCACACACAACTCTGGGCTGTACTGGAGGATTCCTAAGAGCAACTGGAAAGGTTTCATTGCTTCTGAAAGTGGAGGAAGGTGGTGTGTAAGCTATCATCCAGTCTGTGCTGGGGAGAGTGGGTGAGCAAGGCTTAGAGATCCAGGAGATTCCTTCCAGCCTTGGTGGGTTTTTTTCACTCAATTTCTGAGGTGTGAGGTATGAAACATAACAGAAAAGTAGTGTCAGTAATTGCTGACAACACTGATTCTGTCATTCAGAGGAAAGTAATGCCCTGTTCGAAATCAGGCAGGTGTTGAAGGAGTGCAGAAATAAGTGCTCCAAGTAAAACTACATATGGTGGAGGTGGACCATAGGTTGTTCATCTCTTTAGACTTTCTCTAGCTGGTGTGCCATCTTTGTGGGGGCTGCTGTCTTTTAATCTACTTCTCTGTATGTCAGATATGGTTACTCTTCTGCACTGAGTTTATGACCTCTGGCAGGATAACATCATACAAGTATAGACATTTCAGGCTGGAAAAGACTTTCAGGATCATCCAGTCCAACCATTAACCGAACTTTCCCCAGCCTGCTGCTAAACCCACAGCTAAACCATGTCCCTAAGCTCCAGATCTATACAACTTTTAAATACATCCAGGGATCATCATGCTTCTGAGCTTCTCTGATTCTTTATGTAGCTTAAAGGACAGATCTTTAACCAAAAGATTTTTGGTTGAAAATGCTTCTGGGCTAAGACTTTAGATTTAGTTGCAGCCCAAAAGGGGTGCTGCAAAGCTAAGCACTAAACTTCTTAGGGTTCAGAATACAGACAGTTAATTGCAGCAGCCTTAGTGGCAATTGTCAAAGTGAAACAGAGTTTTGGAGAATGTTTGCTGGTAAAAGGCAAAAGGATTGAGTTAAGCTTTTCTGTGTCCAAATAATGAGCTGGTTTCCCTGATACCATGCTTTGGCTGGAAGAACTTAGCCACATTCAAGTTTGGAAGAAATCCTTAAGACAGTGCACTGGTGATAATGTGTAACCTTGTGCTGCTGGAATGAGTTACTTCCTGTGGCTTGGGAGCAGAGTGTCTCACTGAGCAGACACTTTATCGCATCCTGACAGTGTCTCATTGTCTTACAAGGGCAAAATGACAGGTTGTTCTATGCAAATCCTCCTTGTGTAGCCCCAGAGCAGAGGGAGGTGCTGCTTCCCCTGCTCTAAATGGAGCTGTAAGGAGTAGCAACATGTTTTTTTTGATGGTTCTTAAAATCCCAAGAATCTTTTTAGAAGAGCAGCCAGGTGGGGTTGACATCAGTTTCACCCCTTACAGAAGGAGTGTGTTTCTGTTGCATTTGCTGCATGGTTTTAAAGCACCTCAGTGCTGAAAGTGCTAAGCAAAGTAAGTTTTCAGTGTATTTTCAAGGTATACAGGTGTTGACTACATGTGAATAATTTTCCATCGCTCTGTTTTGCAAATGAGCCCTGGTGTGGTTTGGTCTGCTCAAAGGCAGTGTGCAGTGCCCAGCTTTGCAGTGAGTGAGTAGCTGCACCGAGGAACCCACCCACTGTGATGGGGGCATCAAAGCTTTGTAAGGTGCTTTTTCTGAGTCCAGTAAATAATTAAAGAAACACCTGGAAAATGTTGTTCTTGCACTTTGGTCAGGATTAATGCCTGAGGTTAGAGCGAGGGAGTGACGAGACAAAGTCTGCAGGCACTTCTGCTCACTCCTGCTTGTTTTGGTGGATTGAAATTCTGCAGTGCTGTGTCATATCTGTGTCTCCACTTTCTACTTTCTGAAAGGAGAAGTGGCCATCTCAGGAGTGTTCTGAACCCTTGGACACACAGAACACTCGTATGCTCAGGAAAATCCGTGTGCTGTGCTTTGTTTGCCATCTTGTTCCTTAGGAAGGAAAGAAATGATGTTGTTGACTGAAAGATCTGTTTAATGCTCTGCAGAACAAGTTTTTGAGATTGTATTGCTTGTATGATTTTTTTTTTCCTTGCATTTTTTTGAGACATCACAGTGTCTTTTGCATAAAGATTGGCAAGTTGTTGCCTTCTAAAATGCTTCTGATGTCTCTCCAGAGACATACCTGGGGCGGATTCTTGCTCCACGTTACTGGGAAGCTGGAAGTGCTATTTGTGCTGTGATGGCCGAGTGAGAAGTCGGGTTTTCTGCACTGCAGCTCTCCGAGCATAGGTGGTGTTTTTCCATATGGGTGGATTTCTGTGCCAGGGCTGTGCTTTCCAAAGAAATGCATGCATGCAAATCGGCCTGTTTATGGATTTTTTTCTTACAGGGTGTGACTGTAGCAGACTGGCTTTTTTGTACTCCCAGTCATGAAAACAAACAGCAGCAACAAAAGGGTGAAGCCAACGAGGTGGTGAGGAAGCAGGGAGTGTGTGCTTTGAAAAGTGGTGATCAAGGAGGGTAACTCAGTGCCTCTTTCTCCCATCTTTGCAAGGCCCTGTGTCTCTTTTAAGCTGCTCCAGACACTGCAACCTCGTCTCAGCAAGCGTGTCAGTGTGAGGCACCTCGAAAGGGGGAGAGGAGAGGGTGGCCTGTTTCTGCCCTTTGTGCGTGTGTGTGTGGGAAGAGGAATGACAGGGAGTTTGGCTTTCCACACAGCTTTTTAAACTCTAAGCCTCCCCAGGCTTGAACTGAGAGGATGCTTGTTTGCCGTTAGACCGGGGGTTTTGTTGTTGCTTGTATCCCAGAAAGAGGTTTCTCTGGGCTCTATTTATGAGCCAGTGCTGTTTGAGCTGGCTGTGATTGGAAGGAAGGAGGGAGGCAGTGAATGTTGTGCCCTCTTGTTTTTCTCTTGCACAGGAAGAAAAAAGCTGAGGAGCCTGTCGTCCTCCTCCTCTGAGTCAGCTGTGGTTATGGTTTGCTGAGTAGGCGTGCGTGTTTTGAAGGGAAAAGCAGCTTCAAATTAAGTCAGCTAAGCACTGTGCCCAGATAAGTATGGGGAGGTTACTCCACCTTGGACATACTCTTGCTAGAGCTGACAGTTTGGGGTAAAACTGGTTTATGATAATTACTAAAACTGTTGTACATGTTGGGTAAGTCTCGAGCTAAACAGGAAAACAGGTTTTTTTGTCCTGGTAAGTTTTCCAGTTTAGTGTTTACTTGTTACCACAGCAAGTTGAGGTACTGAGCCGCAGTGAGCAAGCAGGATTAAGCATTACAGCAGTTGTGTGATCTCCCTCCTCCAGGTACACCCTGATCTTGCTAGTCCATCAGATGAGGGCTCTCTGCACGTGTACTCTGTGTGTGATGTTGGGTGACTTACAGTCACTATGGGGTAAAAAAAAGGGGATCTGAAAGAGGACTTAGTAAAATCAGAAGATTACTGGGGAGGCAGAGGTGAGCATCTTGCATTTCATGGATCACAAGGGAAAAGAGTGCCAAAAGAGTTACTGGAGGAAGCTGAGAGCACAAAAAATTAATCAGAAAGTTGATAGGTAAATGTAATCCTGTTATGAAGCGGCTCCCCAACCCTATTAGTAAATGACACACAGAGAGAAAGTCTGTTCCCCTCACTGTTGTGTGTGGCCTCTCATAGAATCATAGAATGGTTTAGGTTGGAAGGGACCGTAGAGATAATCTACTTCCAAACCCTCTGCCATGGGTAGAGACATCTCTTACCAGGCCACGTTGCCCAGAGCCCCATCCAGCCTGGCCTTGGACGCTTACAGGGATGGAGTGGCCACAGCCTTCCTGGGCAACCTGTTCCATTGCCTCAGCACAACAAGGTCATTTGGTTGAAAAATTGAATTGAAAAAAATGAAAAAATGTCTCTGTGAATGTTTGTCTTCAGCAGATGCGTTAAGAATGTGCTGTACTTCACATTTGTGACTAATCCTGTTGATACCAGTTGAGTGCTTCAGGGAAGTAAGAACTAACTTCATTTGGCACTGGTTCTTCACATATGAAAACAAATATGTGCTTTGTAAGATGTCCAGCTTCTTGTTTTCCACTGTCATCTGTGGCAAGTACTGGGACATTTCAGTGAATTTTTAACTGAGCCACACACGGATGCTTTTACATCAAGTGGTGATACCTGCAGTCTCCATTATCAGTGCAGCATTGAGACACCAGCTGTAGATGATGTGGAGAGTTGAGTGGCAAGATGGGAAGTACAACAATATCACAGTGTCCACACAGCAGTAACATGGGTGACCCATTGCTAAGGTAAAATGGAGGTAAGAGGAGTTCCTGTCCCAGCTGTGAATCAAGGACTGTACTTGGGGGTTCAGTGATGGGACACAGGAAGCAGCTGATACCAGCTTTATTTTTGTGTGTGATCTCTCCAGTGCTCTGCAGCACAGTCTGGCCCCTAACCAGACACCTCCTGACACTACTGGCTGTCGTCAGTGCGACAGGAAACGCTATTCCTAACTTCTGTCTTTCTTTGCTAACAGAAATAGTCTGTTCTTATTTTGTGACAGAGATGGAAACTCATTTGCTCTGCTGCTTTTTGCATATCTTATCTTGTTTTTTTCCTGCTGCAATGAGCAGAGTATGATTTTTGGTGGTTAGGTTTTGGACAAACGGATCTGAAATGAAATATAAATGATATTGTGTGCCTTGCCAGCGCAACGGGAGTTCTAAGTATACATCCTGTTTGTCATTTCGGTTTGCTGCTTTGTGAGGACTTTGATCATGGTGAAGTTGCAAGAAAGTACATAATGATGTTTAAGTGGAAGAAGAATGTATGAAAGCTGTTTTACTCGTCATAAGCCAATGCTCAGCCTCTGTAAGAGACTTTGAGCTGCCACCCCCAGAAAAAAATAGAAAAATATGTGGGTTTTCTGGCTGCATTTAAAATTTAGCATTTTTGATGAATACTAAATACAAGGATGGCTCTCCTGAATTTTCTAGTTCAAGGTGAAGAAGTTAATATCCATCACTAAATGTCTCAAGTCTTGGTAGACTGCTAGGATTTGGGGTCAGGTTTCCTCCTGAGAGAGACAATCACTGGCACTTGCAGTTGCTGACTTCTGGGTTGTTAGTTTTTTTTTTCTTTACCAGAAGCTTGTAAATTAGTTCTAAGATGTTGGGGGCTGTTTTGTGGCTCATGATGTTTGGCTGCATCTTGGTACTGCTTGAGCTTGTGGGGGATTGAGGTTAACACAGAAAACGCTCCTTTCAGATTGTCGTGTTTTCTGTACTGAAAATATCTGATTCACAAGCTACAGGAAGAGCTGTGATTTATAGCTACAAAAACAACTAAATGTGGTGTTTATCTGAAGAGTTTGATTTGCTTTCAATGCTAAAGGGCAGAATATTGCGGCGCTTTAAAGGATAGCATGCTCGATGGCCTGGTTGGTTGTTTTGGGTGGGTTTTTTGTAACCTGAACAAGCTGTTTCACTTAGCTTTAAGCTGTCCATGGGCTGTCTCTCATCACATAATACCTTTCCTGGACAACCTGTTTTGAGGGCAGATGCATAAAATTTAAGAAAGAGCAAGCAGCTTGCTTCTTACTGGGTCCTTCTTGCAGGAGGTGCAGATGAGGTACATGAGAGTTCTGCTCAGAGACTGCTTTAATTAAAACAGTTCCACGTGTGGAAATGCAAACCATATCCATAGAAAATCAATGCTAGAGTGTTCATCATGAAATGCTTCTCCTGCAGAGCTTGTGGGTTCAACCGTTTCTTCTGGAGTATGAAATCTCTGGTGGTCACACCTGTGGGGAACAACAGTTGCAGATGATTTTCATCAGATGCCAGTGGGAATTTCTCCCCAGAAGTATGCTTTAGACTTATATAGTCAACTCTCAAAATATTTCACAAATGGTTCTTTGGGGAGAGGTGCCAGCTGTGGTTTAGGTCTTTGGATCTGATAATAGTTTGCTTGCTCTTCAGAGACTTACTGCTTTTCAGAGTAAAAAAAAAAATGGGCTTGATTTCTCACGGATGTGTGACAAGAGGGAATGGAACCCGAGAGGAGATGTGGTGTGGGAGTGGAGGGGACACCTCCTACATTTTTTGAGTGCCTTTTTTGTGAATCTAAGCTGATTGATGGATGTGTGGAGCGAACAGTCATCTCACAGGACTTTCACTGCCTCTTTGGTAACTGGATACATCCAGGTGGGTCAGATGTGGTACCGCTTGTCTGGCTGGAGTTTGGAAACTCCATTTTCTTCTGCAGTGCTTGCGAGGTGATGGATCACTGCTGAGGATCTTGCATCATCTCACAGTGTTCTGTGGGCACTTTTATGAAATGTTGACACTGACACATCGGGACCTTCATTCCGTTTGATTGAAGTTTGGGTTTCTGTTAATTTGGGGCATTTTTTGCTAGTTCAGAGAGAAACATTTCAGTGAACCGGCGTCTTGGGTTAGATCTGCAACACCTGTTTTTCCACTAGTGTAGATGTGACCACCCTTTCTTGCTACACAGGGTAAAACGCACAAATGAGCTGGGCAAAAGCCACTTCTTCCTCCCTGTGAGCTGGTCAGATGCCTGTTCTCACATGCTGGCTGGGCTGGGGGCCCCTGTGGAGGCTTAGTGAAACGGAAGAGAGATGTTATTTGTCATCTTTTACATTGTCCAATTATTCTAATTTTGGACTAAGGAACTGCTTTCTTAAGGGAATTACTTATCTTGGAAAGTTGGCTGTAAAAGTAAGTCTGTTATTAAATGGCTTTGTAAGACGTGGGTTAAAACTTCCTGATTTATTGTTTAGCAGGAGAATTGTTCATTGTTCGGCAGGAATTTGTGTTTGCTTAGCAGGAGAATCAGAAATGAGTAACTCATGCTGATGATGACAATTTTAATAAGTTAATTTATTTATTTTCTGATACTGAAACAAGCTCCTTGGTCCGGCCTTGGCCCTCTTTACCATCTATCTTCTGAGTAATGCTTATAAATGTTTTTCTTAGCATTCCTACAGCTGTGCGAGTCCTGAGCATAACAGGTGGGCTCCTTAGCCTCCTTCATGCATCTTTCTCACTCCTGTGTACATTCTCTATTTAATACTTCTCTCATTTGGAAATTCCCCTTTGTAACTACAAACAGCATATGCTATTGTCCATGATTTATTAGTACTGATACTGTTATGGCACGTTTGAGTCTTGTTCTACCTAATTAAAATGTTCTGAAGGAATTCTGAGCTGCAAAGAACATGAAGACCAGACCTAAGGAGTAGCAGTTACTTGCACGTGTGTGTGAGCTGGGGTTGCATAGGAAACCTTTTTCATTGATTGTAAGCGACAAAATGTGAGGTGAGAATTTGTTTTTGCAGTCTTGCCTTACGTGTTTGTTTCTCCATATTACATAAATCTGCAAATTCTTTTCTTAGCAAGTCCCTACACAGAGTGAGGACAAAGGCAAGCTTTGAGAAGGCAGGCTGGCAGGAGAGGTGCTGCTGGAACTCCCCTGCCCCGATGTGCCACCTCCATCACCATAAAGCCTCTCCTGGTAAACAAGCCTGCCAAGTCCTCCTACTGTCCCAAGTTGCAGGTAGAGAAAGAGGTTTGAGAGAGGAGAGTAAGCTCCAATGGCTACAGAGAAGTGATTAAATGCTTCTTAAAGCAAGTTTTGTCCCCCCTGGCAGTGTGGCAGCAAGGGGCATGGTGTGCGCATGCTGCTGCTGGGGCTCTGCAGCTGGAGCTCCTGAGCAGCCATTTATGAATGAGGCACCAGAAGGGGGAGGAGGGGATTACAGCCTGCTACTAGGCTTCATTCACTCCTTGCAATCTAGTGTAATTGATGCTGTGTTTTAATAATGCTGTGGCCTGCTTGTATAAACAAAATACGTTTCTCCTTTTTCTAATGGAATCTGTTCTGTGATTTACTTTCCATGATGTTGCCTTCCTGCATCTCTTCCCCTTTCCCTCCTCTGAAGCCCACCCGTATGCTAAAGGTCATGGGTTTTGAGTTTGCTTTTTCTTTATAACAAACCACACAGCTACTCGATTTGTCTCCCACCCTAGTTAGGAAGCTTGGGCAGAGTTGTGGCCCTCATTGCTCAGCATCTGTCCTGTGTCACCAGCCCCTGGCGTGGCTCTGGTCAGAGCAAGATCAGCCTGATTTGAGGCCCAGGGAGGGCTGGATGAAGGGGAACTGTGGCTAGTGCACAGCTGCCTCTAGTCCTCCTGCTAGCTACTTTAGGTAGCCCATTATTTTCAACACTTCAGGCCCCTTTGTTGTGACTGAATTGAAGCTGGGTGACAATGGCACCCTTGCTTCCTATTCACAGCAAAATGAAGAGACAGGCCATTGTCCTGAGCATAATTGAGCCTCTATCAAAACCAAAATACAAAGAGATGGGCAACTGAGTTAAAGCGGCTTGTTTGAGCTCTAACAGCAGAGACTGTTTAGGACTAGAAACCTAATTACCAACAGTAAGCTTTTCAGAGCCAGCGCAGCACCCCTTTTTTTAGTTTAAGGCTTGCAAGTTAAAATACAAAAGAAACTGGTTTTGTTTCGATACTGTTACTGAACGTTAGTGATTTTGATGGTGGCATCTCATAATGTACCTGTTTCCCACCTTTTACTTTTTTTTTCTTAAACCCAAGCCAGGTCCACAGGAGATCACAAGTTCCAGCATCAAGATCATCTCAGCTCACAGAGCTAAGCTAGCAGTTTCACACACCAAATAAGCAGCACGAGCTTGGTCGAGTGTATATTGTCCTGCAGTTTTCACTGGCCCCAGGAAAGGTGTTGCTGTTAGCTGTTGGTCTTCCTGTCTTTTGACATCTCAAAATACCATAATTAGTTGTTTTCCACTTCCACAACAAATCTTTCTCTAACTAGTCCCATAAAAACTGCTGTAATACCCTGGATGTAACTTGATTTTGTAGCCTAGACGGGAAGCCTGTTGATGGTGAGTTGCTGCTGCTCATCATCCTCCTGCCTAATAGCTCAGTTTTTTCCCTGATCATCCTCAAGTCAAGGGTAGTCACATGAAGTTAAACAAAAATAATCTCTCACATTGGTATTTCCAAAGAAATTGGTGTTTTGATCATCTGGGGATGTGCTGGGGTTTAATCCACTTAACCTTGTGCCAAGTAAATGATCATTTCCTAGGGGCTTCTGCAAAGTGTGTATGGGCTGGTGTGCCTTATACAGGTAGGGGAGGCAGACAGTCCCATCAGGAAAATCCAAGGAAAATGCAGACTTGTGAATGAGCCTTTAGAAGACTTACTTGGTTCTCTATGGGAAACTGATGACAAGATGGGAAGTTTGATGGCAATTAATTTCCCAGTTTATTTATGTTATCCTTTGGGAACTGCACTTAAGAGTTAGTTGTCCATGGGGTTGGGAAGGAAAAGGCTAATCTTGGGGTTTTTTTCATTTTAATATTGTGATTCTGAAACAGTTTTTAAGCTGATGAGGCTTTTCACACTTCAGAGACAAATGCTGAACTGTTTGTTGAATGTTTGGTGAGCAGCTCCAATTGCTGATGGCTGTTGTTGTGAGGTGAGGGCAAGGTGGAAACACCCGTTAGTTTGGGCAGATAAAGCTGAGCAGAATCTGTCCAGACCACTTTCCATTCTAGTGATACCAAAGTAAGCAGAGATAAACTTGTGGAGATGCACAACTAAGTAATCTGGTTCATATCCTTTTTAGTGTTGGAGTTAAGGACCTCTTTGTGACTCATATCCATTAATGTAGACATAAGTCTTTTCTTCAGACACAGACCTAGTAAGCTGAGATGACTTGAGAGGCTTGTGGGCTATGAAAGGCTGGCTAATAGCCACTGGAATGAGACTTCAAGTTGCTGCAAAAGCTATCTGCAGATTATGGTAATTTTTTGATGATGAGCAATACACAGATAATGGACTGTAGTGCAGAAATGGGTTCTCGTGTGAAGAATTAAGTGCTTGGGGCATAGTATGGGCACAGGAGTTGCACCTTCAAGCCCCCGCATACAGAAAGCTTTTGAGCAGTAGAACCAGGCAGACTCGACTGTTTTTCTACCCCAGCCTGTCTATAGCCTGATTTGCATTTTGTTTTTTCCCCGAGAGTCAACCAAATCAACACTTTGTTTCTGTGTGAGTGTAGGCTGCAGACGTGTTTCATATGACCCTTCCAGAGCAGTGCACAAGTGTCTGCAAAATGCTCCTCTGAATGTCTCAGGGAATTTGTTTGGGCCAGTTTTTATTGAAGTTCTTTATAAACGGGGGAGATACAGGAATGTTTTGGGTTTCTCTTCTGGAAGGACCTTCTCATTCTCTCTCTCTCTGCAGTTCTTTATCATTAACGTTCAACCAAAGTAACCAACTCCTTAAATACTTCGTGAGATTACTGGCTGATGAGGTTTTATTTGAGGAATAACCTTGATGCTGGAACTTGTGATCTCCTGCGGACCTGGCTCAGAAAAAATGCCGTTCGGGAGGTAGATGGTTTGTGAGTTGTCGTCAGCGCTATCACTACTTGTAAATTCTTGCCTAGCTATTTTTAATATTTGGAAATGTGCAAAGCCTGTCAGTGTGCCAGTTTTATGAAACTGTTGAAGAAAGTGTAGGAAAGAGCTCATCTTGCACCGCATAAGTGAGCTCTTCCTGTCGAGGTTAAGTAAGTGGACTCTGAACTTCACCGATCAAAGGCAGGCACACTTAGCCAACCAGTAACTTTAGAGGTTTAGCTCCAGGCGATGTTCAGCGGTTGCCCTCCAATTCTGAGCCCTCTGCTAATAAAACTCTTTTCTCCTTCTCTGAGATTTACCTAGTTGCACATTAGGGACTAGGATTTGGGAAGGGAATTTGGGAGGGATGTATTTGTGGCTTTGCAGCTTCAGACACATTCTTTGGGGGTTTTATAAGCTATTTAGTGAAACTGAGCTGAAACAAAGAAGGCAAATACCTCTTAGTTTCCTCATATTAATCTATTATTAAACAAACAAACCCATAACAATTGTCAATTATTTTTATGTGGAAAATATATATTATTTTATTTTGTGGTTATCTTTTCTTGAAGTTAAATTCATCTGTTGCCAATGGCAGACTGAGTTGAAGACTGAAAGGAGATAAGGGAAATCCCGAGTTTCCTAATCTTTATATCTAGTATGAGCTAAGGCTCTATTTTGTGCTTGTTAGGTGATTTCCATTTAAGCAGCTTGAACATAAAAAAATTAAGGATTCAAAATGAGTCCGTGGGGTAAAATGATGAACTGTTCCCATTCTTCACAGACAAACCAATGTGTGGAGGGGCCAGGGCTGGCTGCATGCAGAGCATGTGTAGGTACATAGAACTGTGACCTTGCTGTGGGTTAAAATTGCACATGAACTACTGGCTTGGGTATGGTTTTAAATTCACAGATTTCAGAAACCCTGTCCTCATGCAGCTTGACTCCATCTGGTTTTAAAATATCCCTGTGATCTCCACGTGAATTCTCTTTCCTGTAGCGCAGACGCTTAGTGCAATGCTTCCAGCCCCATTGGTGTTTTTAACATAAAGAGCATGTTATCTGCATCTCTGTTTGTCTCACCAATGTCTTTCACGGCAGAGTTTTCTTTGCGTGACGTAAATTCGCCCTCACTTACTTACGTCTGGGGCAGAAATTTTTTATCTGTAGTTCAACAGCAGTGGGCTGATAAATAAGGTGATACTGTGTGATATTATTGTGGATTGTTCTGGGCTTTGCTTGGGTCTAAGCTACTGCAGGAATTTTTTAATTGCCCCTGACTTGAGCACTTCTCAAAACAAATTAAACCAACCCAAACCCCACCACCAAAGCAAAACACTGTCTGTGTTGTTGTGTGCTGGAATCTGCCTTGGAGGTAAAGAAAAATGTAGCTGTTCTCCTTAATAGGATTTCTGCACAGCTGTATTTTTCACCAAGCCTGGCTGGGTGCAGCTGGATGAACAGAAACATAATAAACATGAGAAATGTATGCAGAGCTTATTAACTATGTGTGTGTATGTAAGAGCAGCTCCCGTTCAGCAGCTTGAGCTATAGTAGCCCAAAGAGCTTTTTGAAGTGACCTTGGAAAGGACAAGTGCATTGAGGGGCGTGCTGGACTTCACGGACATAGCTACCATGTTATAGTTGCTGGGGGGGGTGGTGGGGTGTGTGAGGTTGGTTGTTGTTTGCTTGTGTGTTAGGGTTTTTTATGGGCTCTCTGTTTGTTCTAGTTTCTGCTTGAATTTTTGTTTTTTAGACAACTGCAACTGGTTTGTGTGCTCCTCTGTTCTCCACAAGTAACAAGATGAGCTCAGCTGTGGGTCAGAATCTCAACTGCTTATCATTGGGGGTGACTTGCTTTGGTTAAAACCAGCCCCATCACAGTAACCTTGCCGTTTGTCCTTCTCAAATCATCGTAACTGTACAGGGGATTTGACGTCTCATGGCCAGGAATGAGAGTCTTTTATCATAATTTGAGTGCCCTGACTTCACGGAAAGACTAAACTTTACAAAACAGCCTCATGGGAAGGGCAGTACAAAATGCCTCGCCAGCCTTGGATCCAGCAGTTTACATAGTTTTTCTGTACTGTTTAGGTATTTGATCCTGTAACATGGTCTCAGAAGAGTTCTGTTTAAAAAGAAATGATTGAGGTTTTTTTCAGCAAGAACTTACAGCAGTTGTGTCTCCCTTGTATCTCTTCTTCCTCCGCAAGCATGTACAGTTCGCAGGTAGCAGCTTTGCCTCTGAGCTTGTGGTGATGGGTACGAATTAATCTTGGTATTTCAGCTCTCCAGGCACTGATTCTATGTTTCTTTTGTAGCCGTGGAAGATGTGTGTGTGGATGAAGATAGGCTCTTTGTTTTTGCCTTTGCTGGTCACTACTGTTTTTCCCAGTAGCTAGTAATGTGTCTCCAGCTCGGGAAGTAACAACCGGGGAAGCCCAGGAATAGAGGTTGTTGGTGCCTGCTCTAACTGACTGAGCAATTCCTTTGAGTGGATGGGGACAAACAGGTTAGGCTAAAGGAGCTGCACTTTTCAGAGGTGCTTTTACCAGAGCAGCGAGGCTGGTAACATAAAGAAAAACACAGGGTCACCAACGTGAATTTACATTCCCCACAGCCTGTGGAAGCCTTGGCTTGTAGCCTGGGGAATTTAAGCAAAACAAGAAAGTGATGGTGGTCGTGATAAGAGAAAAGGTTCTTGACTGCTGATACTTTGGGTGTTTGGCAAGACTGAGGGACTTGACTGCTACTTCTCAGAAAACACAGAGCTCTGAAGTGCAGCCTTGGAAAAAAAAACAAACCAACAAAAAAGACCCAACAGAATGCCCCGGTAAACATCCAACCTCACCACAGAAACAAATGCTGAACACTGAACGTGTATAAGCGCTATGTTGCTGCCTCAGATGTCTCTTGCTGAAGGCCTGGCTTTTGTGTGCATGGATCCTGTGGGATGAGGTGCCCAGGCTGTTGGTGAGGTGATGTCAAGATAGAGCTGCTCAGAGGTGTCCTCACAGGGTTTGGCCTTCCAGGAACACCCTGTTCAGTAGGTGATTGCCTGAGACAACCAGCTGACAAGCTGTTACCACCTTCACATGGTTGAAAATCTTGGAAAATAATGAAGTATCATGACAGATTCTGGATGTCTGAAGTAGATAAGTTGAGTAGGCATTGGCCTTGCGTGCATCATCTGGTGCTGAGAGAGGGGAGGTGGCGCGACTGTAACCACACAGCCCGTGAAATGTTAGAACAATGCAGTGCAAAGCATTTTCTTTATGGTTCTTATTTCATAGTATCATAGAATCATTAGGGATTGGAAGGGACCTCAAAAGATCATCTAGTCCAATCCCCCTGCCACAGCAACATTACCTAGACCAAGTCACACAGGAACACATCCAAGCAGGTTGTCTCCATCTCTGTCATTTAAAATGGTACCTTTGCCTGTGGGGCTTGGGGTGCTGCCTGTGCATAAAGAATAATCAAGGTCTGGTTGATGGGATCTGAATGTTTCCTGGTGCTGAAATTGAGACTGGTATATACAAAACAAAATATTCTGTGATGAGCCCTTGATGATTATTCTGTTCGTAAATAGGGAACCAAGCCACGTGCACATAGAAGTTGTCTCTGGATTTCTTCTAATGTACTGGAGTACTGTGTGTACCGTATCGAATTATTACATGCTGTTTTCCTTCCATTGCCATCTGTTATCTCTCTCCTGGTCCTTATCTTTAACTCTGCAAATCCTCTTAGAAATTTCTTGAAAATACTGAGGGAGAAAGCTGGCTCTTGGGTAATGCTTTTATTCATGGGGAATTTGGGTTTATTTGCACCACATTCTTTATTTCATCCTGCTGTCTTCCTGTGGTTTGGGTGCAAAGACAAGTGTGATCTAAACAGAGTTATCTGACTGCTGTCTCCAGCAACATTGTGTAATTTCAGAACGAAGTACTGACAATCAGAACCTTGTCTCTTCGTCAAAGTAAAAGATAAAATAGTATTAGCTGCACCAGCCATTTCAAGCTGACGTCCAGCGTATCAGTAACTTTTTCATGCTTATAGGAACTTCTGTTTCCCAATCACAAGTTCTACAAACTGAGAGTAACTATCTGCTACAGGTGATACTTGAGAATATCCAAGTCGTGCTCACCATGTTATTCTGTCTAATGTGCTGGTTGGTGAGATAATGCCATCTATTTTGTGTTATTTCGGGCATTTGGCTTGAATCTGGAAGGACAGCATGAGTTTCCAGGATGCTCCCCATGGATGATACTCATGTTCCTCAATTAGGGGTTTAATATTCTCACTGTGAAGTCTTCTGATTTGAGGAATAAGAGGAAGACAGACAATAATATGCTAATGATGAAATATGAAAATGAAGACGTTTGGGGTGTGAAAACAGGGAGAGAATTCAGGTTAAGAGGATTCAGTTATGTGCTTTGATTTGTTTTTAGGATAAGAATCTACTATCTTTAAACGCTCTAAGTCCTTATGGCTGCAGAGCTGCTTTCGAGTATTGAGAAGTTTCAAAATTGGATAACAGAAGGATTGTTCTGTTTGTGAGGGTGGGAAAGGACATTCCCTCCTTCTTTTGCTAATTTGAAATCCTTTGATTCACTCACTCTCAAAATGAAGGCAGTCACAAGTGATAGCTGAATATGATACTGTTTGTTCCGTTTATATAAATTTTGCTTTGAGTTGAGTTCTGGCAGCTTTGCTGAGTGGGAAGCTGATATGTTTGGCCTCTGTAAGGGCTGTGTGGGCCGTCATTAGGAGGTGTTTCGCAGAAGTTGCTGTATCTTACCTTCTCACTTCGTTGTAAAGCTTAAACATGCGATCTGCCCTCTCCCAGCTGGCACCGTATTTGTGGGTCTGAAGTGGTTTTAAAAGCCTCGGGTTGCCAGGCTTGCACAGAATATAGCTGGGATTGCAGACTGGCGAGGAGCTGCTGCTCTGTCTTTCCGCATTTGTACTTCAGGGGTTTTTTTATTAGCAAGGAACCTGCCTCTGAAGGAGAGCCCCTCACTATGTAATTTATGAAATCCTACCTTGCATTGCAAACTAGGGTTTCCATATTCAGAATATCTGAATCATGTGATCTAACCCAGGCTAAATACCATACCTTGCTGCTGGAAACCGGGAGTTGTGGCAGTAAAGCAGAATGCTGATGAGCTGGAAGAATGTCAGGACCATGAAGGAAAGATTAAGTTACAAGGTTTGAGCCATGCTGTGTAAGGGGCTGTGCTTGATTGAGATTGGTGAGAAGCTTCTTGCTGTGGCAAGTAAGTAGCTCATCCTATGAGACTGCAGAAGTGAAGCAGCCAGCAGATTAGCTCTCAAATAGTCCATCAGCAAAATGAAGTTACAAAGGGAAATTACCTCTTTTTCTGGCAGTTTCTGCATTAAGGGCAGACATGGGAAGCACAGCACCAGCCATCCAGGTATGTAGGTGGTGCTTGCCAAGGGTATTGAGTGGCTGCACCACATGTAAAAAAAGGAAAGGTAGTTTCCACATTCTCCAGAAAAACGCTGGAGATTTCCCTCTAAATTATCTGTATGTGTGGAGGAATGTTAACTTGCATAACCATGAAATTTTCTTTAGAGATTAGGCAAACATTCGTTGTGGAGGCCTACAAAACATCAAGGCAGAAGCGAACAGCAGAGGAGTTAGCAGATAAGCATTGCAAATGCTCTGATACTTATCTGAATCTTTTTGGTTTAGAAATTGGCTTGGGGAATCTTGAGAGAGCCTGTTCTCACGATAAAATGCCTTGTAAAGCCCAGACTCCCGCTAGACAAGAGCAGCACACTTCTGGCCTCTTGCTTAAAGAGCTGAATCTCTGTGCTGAGCAGAAGTGCTCTAAGGTGTGCTTCACATCTAAATGGGCCAGTTAGGGGCTCTGGATAAAAGTTAACTCTGCAAAGTATCATTAGAGAATTAAATTAAAAATAAAGGTACATGTATAGAGATACAGTGGAAATGCTTCTCATCAAAAGAAAAGGTGTACAAGTTGTTGTCATAGAGGACTGCACTAGTTATATTTTTTAAAACGTCTTAGTGAAGTTTGGTTGAGTCTCCATTAGTTGACTTGGTACAGGCATCCGCACTTTGAACACATGGTGAGCGATAACGTTGTGGAGCACACAGGTCCAGAGCAATGAGGGATGTGCCAGTGCTACTATGCAGGAGGAGATGGTAGAGTTGAAGCCAGGCAGCTCTATCTGGGCCACTTCAGCCTTCAAGTACTCAGGTGAGCTGTGGGGCTGTCCAGGACATCAAGAAATTCTCCTTTTGCTGAAAAGGAGAACATTTTTCAAATACTCAGTCATGTCTCAAAGGTTATTTTTCAAAGCATGTCCAGGGAAGGTCAGCGTTAATGCGGTTCTGCTCCATTAGCTTTTTGCCTATTTTCTGGGTCTCTCCTTGCCTTTGCCTATTGAAAACCAGGCAGTGTCTCCATATGTAGATGCATCTTGGAAACTTTTTTGACGGTATTTTTTATTCTGTTTTCTTGCAAGTTTTGCAGCAGGCATTTTGCATAGATTTGTCATAAATTTAATTGCTGTGCCTGGCACCTGTCTTCTGTTTTCCTTATGCCTCGTGGGGTGGGTGTTTCATAGTGTAGTGCAGACCCATTTACCCACACCAGTGCATTTACACAAACTGCAAAGCTGTTGTAACTGTCTGTGCTCCTGCAACTGGCCACGTGGGCTCTGCTTTCTTCTGTTTACTGTTTGGTCTCATAGCTCACTTAATGCTTTCATGTATGGTTTACAAAGAATAACATACTGTGTTATATAAAAATTAGTGTATTATTGTAAACATTTGGCTTTGGGGAGGTGACGGTGCTGAGATTGTACTGGTATAAGCTGCTACTATGAAGTAGGATGGATGCATATTTCAGGCAGGCAGGGCTGGGCACTCCTCTTACTCTGCCTTTGGTCTTTTCCCAACGTGAGTACTTCCTGATGTACTATATTTATGTTTTTAGCTTTTTTTTTTAAAGTGTGCTTATCTCAAAGGTGGTGTAACAAGCTGAATAATCTGTTCCTAAGAAGTGTTTTTCCCAGAGTTCTGTAACAGCCAGAGCTGTAGCTTGGTTTGGGTCTGTCCCTGGCTCTGTACCGGCGGCACTGTCTGGGACATGAAAGACAGGCAGGAGTGCCTGCGCTAGCTGGCTGCGTACTGGGGAGCACTGGTGCTCCTTTGATGTTGCTGGGGCGGGTTGTTTTCTAATTCTTGATGTGAAGGAGGAAGGTGAATCAGTACAGGAATTACAGCTCTCAGGTTTCTCAGCTCCAATGGGTGACTCTTTCAAAACATCTTCTAGGCAGAAAAAGTCTTTTCATTGTTTTCTTTTAATATCCATGGAACAGCCCAGCCTGGCCTGCAGTGGCTGCCCTTAGACAGCTTCTCTCTTAAAAACAGCACGAGGCCGCACTCGTTCAGAGCCAGGGGAGCAATATGAGGAGGAGCAGACATGCAGAAGTGGGTGTATGCTGACGGCAGCACTGGCCGACAGCACCCCCAGACCTGTCCCACAGCGCTCAGTAGGGTCCCTCTGGAGAATCAGAAATGGTGCTCCCTGTGATGCCTGTGGCAGGACCTGAGGGGTTTATAACCAGCTTTTTCCTTGTTTGGTTTGGCTTCTTTCTTTTTCTGCTAGCAGAAGTCTTCAATGGCTGCTGCGGCTGCTGCTTCTTAGTCCTGATGGAGGGACAGTGTGGAGACGCGAAGGAGTAGGAAGAAGAGCAATGTTGGTGGAGCCGGAGTGGGAGGCCCCAAACCCTGAAAGCCAGCCTTTGTGTCCCCCTCCCCCCGGGCCCTGCCTGGGGCAAAACATTACACAATCCAGCTATTGTTTGCTTGGAAACGTCCACGGCATCCTATTGCAATTATTTATGAAAGAAAATATGTGATAGTTTTGAGGAAGGTCGGTGGGGGAAGCTGAATTTACCTCTCTTGTTTGGACGGAATATTTTTTCCTTTTGTTCTTCCTGTCCAGTTGTTCCAAATTTTTTCAAACCAGCAGTGAATGCCCATGTCTGTAGTCTGGGCTCCAGTGAAAGCCTTGATGTTACACACACACAAACTCTACTTCTGCAGAACTTACTTGATGTCAAAAGAAAAGCTACCCACAAACTCCTTTTGGGGTTTTGGTTCATGTCCTTTCCACTCTTGTCTAGTACCTTTTCACTGGTAGCATTTGGAAATGTTAGATCTTCCTAAATTTTCCCTGTAAGTGTAGGCGTAGTGAGAGAAGGAAGGAGCTAAGGAGAATTCAGAAGAAGATGATCCTGATTGAGAGGCTCAAAATAAGGGGCATAACTTGAACTAGTTTTTCTGAGCTTGGGACCTCCTCTGCAGGTGGCATCAGGAGTGCAGGTTGCAAGCAGTGTCAATAGCTGAAAATCTTCACACACTTGCAAAAGACAACTAAACCAGACAATGCTAGAAGTAATGAGTGAATACCTGACGCGTACCATGCCTTTCACTTTGTGGCAGTGCAGTCTAAAGGGAATCTCGGAACCACTTTCCAACAGGCCAAGTGGTCCATCTAGGTCTGCTTAAATTGAACTTGAGATACTCTTAAGTGACTGATGGGCTTCTCTAACGTGATTTGTAAAATAATCTGCCTAAGAATTGATGCTCATCAGTACTTCATCACACAGATTGTGGGAGCTTGTTGATTAGGGAGATACTTTGTTTTAGCGGGTGGGTTTGGGAACTTCTGTGCTTATTGCCGTAGCTGCTAAAGATAGATCAGTCTTGTGTTGCTTTGCTTTGAGTGTTTTCGTGTCTGGAAGAGACTTTGTGCAGTGGTGACTTCTCCAGTCCTTCTCTTTGAATCACGTTTAGTTTGATACTTCTAACTGGTTTGTTGAGGGAATGTTATGAATGCTCATTTTGCACTGTGGTGATTAGTAGGAAAGGTTTGGAATCTTCTGAAGTCTCACGGACCAAATCAGAATGAGGGCAACTCAGCTCCATAATTCTTTGAAAAAGTGATACCAGAGCATGAGCAAAGGAGCTAAAGGAGTGTCATCTCACTGGGATCAGTAGACTAATTCTACAAGGCTGCTCCTGCTGCAGGGTATGCTCAGAGTATGGTACTGGATGTTGCTGGGGTTGTTCCTGGTGAGACATCTGGGTGTAGAATGTGTGTTCCTATGAGCAATGAGACCGCACTGCTTTGTGCAAAAAGCACCTCTTGGATTTCTAGAGCATTCTGGAAAGGGTGTGATAAATGAAGAGGTTGTTATGTTTCAGGTCCTGCTTAACAACTGCAGCCTGTTTTGCTGAAGGCAGGAAAAGCTTGCTGAGCCAGAAGGCTCACTGTGGTGCTCCAAGCATGACCTCCTCCCTTGTGGTAGGTGCAGAGAGTGTATCTATCTTGTAGCAGCTGTCTTGTGTCTGCTGTAGAAGATCAGAGAGACTCAACTGTACCTGTGTTGTCCCTGATCCGTATGGGGTTTACTCTGTTAACCCCAATTGACAGGCATTGATGAGAATGGTTTCAGTGTTTTCAAGTGGTTTCTCAAACGGCAGCAGGGAAATTTGATCGCTGAGGTCATGGTTGCTGAAAATACCCCCCATGAAATAGCCTATTGTACACACACAGGGTGAACTAAAGAAAATCTCACTTATGTATTTGCTTGTTTTCACCAGTGATTTTTCTCCACCTTATTACTTTCTAGAAGTTGAAGCTAGAATGTTTTATAGCATTTTAATTTCATTTGCACACAAAGCATTTGGATCCTTGTGTCTAAGTAGGGCTGAATTACTGTCTCGGTAAAGGTGCTGAGGTAAGGCGCTGTACGTATTAAAACTTAAACGCGTGAAGACACAGGTTTAAAAGTAGTTCCGGGGTTTGGGGGATGCTTCTTAAAATGAATCTAAATGCATTGATTTAGTGTCTTCAAATATGTGTGCTCACTTAATATAGTAGAAATAGCGGCATCGTAACATGTAGAAGTGATTAGGCTGGTGATGCCACAGGCGAATTAATGCGAAACTGAAGTTGTGTTGGACTGAATTTATGTGGTGGCTTATGGTGCTGCCTTTCATGAATTAGCAGCTTTTTTTCTGAAGGCTTTTCTCCATAGGGTGTGTTAGACAGCAGTGCAGCCTGGCTGGACCTTACGTGTCCTAGACGATGTGATGCTAGATGATGTGATGTGACCAAGGTGATGTGACACTGGCCTGGGAATGGGGCAGATGCTTATGGTTTGTACAGTGACTGTCCCGTAGGGTTGTGTTGGTTTAAAAGGATACCAGAGTGCTGTGGGTTATGGGAAGTCGTGCCTGGTGCTGGAAGTGAGCAGAAGACATTTTGCAAATACATCAACTAATTTCAGGAGCCGATAGTATTTACTTAATTGATCTTCTGTAGTTTATTCTTAAAACAGTTCCAAGTTGGAGCACTGTCAATGGGTTTTGATCCGTTAATAGGTGAGTACAGCACACCGTGTGAGACAAGTTACAGTCCCTGCTGTGTTCTTAACTCAAGCTCAGCGTTAACCAACGTCTTTTTGTACTTACTTGAAACTGATCTTCTGCCTGATTGATCTGTGTTCATGTGCACATGAATAATTCACAGGTATGTGCAGTGGTGGATGTGCCTGCACACACATCCTGGGGTGGAGGTTTAGTAGGTGACACCGAAGCAGAGGAGCCCATTCCTCAGTTTGTTTTTCTGAAGCGTTGTTGTCGACCAGATATTTTTTCCTATGGTTGTATGGGCTATAAAATAATATTTTTCAAGATGGGGAAAATATCAAGTTACTTTGATTTTGTGCTTTTATAAAATCACTTGAGAAATGAACATTCTTTTGTCTCAGGTTACAGCCATCCCAGTTGAGAAGGGGCAAGCGCTCTGGGGGAAACAGGATGTTCACTCAGAACAAAGGCTCCTCATGCTGCTGAGGGGTAAACAGGAGATGATCCTGCTTTGTGTTGGATCCCTTGTGGATGGTAACCAAAGGACGATGCTCGGGTGCAGGGAGGAATTTGCCCTGCCTGTACCCTCTCCATACACGCTGTGCGCAGCCCACGTGCAGTTACGTGGCTGTGCATGGGTGTTGTAAACTTGCCTCTGTCCTTACATTGCATATGGTTTCCATTTTCCAGTCCTTAGGTTTTCTCCGACAAATTTCTTCCGCGTTTTGCTTTAACTCTTGCTGCCTTGCTGTAAGCCTCTCACCCCTGGCCAGCCCTCGAGTGCCTTTGCCTTTCTCTAGCTCAGAAAACCAACAAAGACAGAAGCAAAAGGCCTCTCCACTTTGTTGTTCCTTTTGTGGAGGGAAGCCCCAAGGTGGGGAAGGCAGGTCCGGGCTCTGTTGTGCTGCTTGAGGCGTACTGCCTTACTTCTCTCGACTTGGCGGAGCTGTGTGAGGTCTGGAGGTCCCTGAAAGGGGGAAACTGAAATGCAAACACGGAGCTGAATAATAAACTGATGTCATTGGGAGCCAATCAGGAGGGGTGATGTCACATGCCTGGCAGCCCCTCTGCCCACAGAACAAGAGCAGCAGCCCCTTCTCACCAGTTGTCCCTTTCTCACCAACAGGAACTACCGAGATCAAACCTTTTGAAGTTTATTATTTGAGAGTTACGTGCACATAAAACACGATTCATCGCTCCTGCAGTCCATGAGAAGTTTCCCAAGGCTGTAGAGCTGTGTGGGAGCTCTCGCAGCCCTTTCATGCAACACGTGACGAGCAGGCAAACTAATTTTCTTCTTTCTTTTTACAGCACTTGCTGTTCTGCCCTGTGAGTGCTGGGTAGAATATGTGCTGGTATGTGATTTCTGCTTTTGATGTGGCTGGTGCACCGTTCTTATTTCCTTATTTATTTTGTGCTGTACATTTGAGTCTTATTTTTCATTAGCAAATCCCATAGACAGGCTCTGCATTACTGTATTTCTTTTTCCTCCAGTTAGCACAGACTGAATTGAGCATCTTGGGGCTTCAAGCCGTTGGAGGCTGTAAGGGTTGTTTATTATTTCTGAGCGAAATTTAATAGGTTTTCAAACCAGATTACTGAGGCACCCTTTCTGATACTCAAAACAATAACTGTCTGTACAGTTTGAGGTGGATTAAACAAAATTAAACTGTGTGAGGACATTGTTGGCACCAGCCAGAGGAAAAAAATGAGAGCAAACAGATCTAGAACAAAATCTTAGCTTAGACGATGGACAGGGGTCTTCATTATTATTTCTAGTCATACTTCTAAAAAACAACATTTTTCCACAGAAACATAAATGAGGACAAGGAGGGAGGGAGGAAGACCATGTGTGTTGTCATACAGATTTTCTCTGCCTTTGGGATAAGGAGAATTACTATTGGGACAATGATCTTCTCATAGAATCACAGGATGGCCAGGGTTGGAAGGGTCCTTAAAGATCATCCAGTTCCCACCCCCCAGCACAGGCAGGTGCTTAACTAGATCAGGTTACTCAGGGCCCCATCCAATCTAGCCATCAACATTACCAAGGATGGGGTAGCCACAACTTCCTTGGGCAACCTGTTCCAGCATCTCAGCACCCTCACAGGAAAGAATTTGTTCCTCATGTCCAACCTCCATCTCCCCTCTTCGAGTCTGGAACCCTTTCCCCTTGTCCTCTCACTACCACCAGTGTAAAAAGCCCACCCCCAGCTTTCTTGTAGCCCCCTTCAGATACTGGAAAGCTGCTAGAAGGTCACCTGGGAGCCTCCTCTTCTCCAGGCTGAACAACTTCAACTTGCTCAGCCTGTCTTCATAGGGGAGGTGCTCCAGCCCTCTGATCATTTGAGTCGCTCTCCTCTGGACACCTTCCAGGAGCTCTGTGTCCTTCTGATGTTGGGGACTCCAGCAGAGGACACAGGATTTCAGATGGGGTGGATTTTCAGATGGACAGGATTATCAGTGCAGAGTAGAGGGGGAGAATCACCTCCCTTGACCAACAGTTACTGCTGCAAATGACGATCGATTAACATTTCTTACCTACAGGATCAGTCACCTGAGAGAGAATCTTTTAAAAACTAGTTTCTTGCAGTGACTGAAATACCAGAACTAACAGCCTGAACTCCCATGGATGAAGGAGATGGATGTGTTTAGAGGTCTCCACTCACAGTGCTGTCAAGATGGCTTTGCTAAAAAGAGTTCATTTCAATTGTCAGGAACAAATAAACGCAAACAACCGTTCCCTAGCCTCTGCAAGCTGCAGAATTATCAGCCACGCTCAGATCAGCATTGATTTCTGCTATAGGGACAGATCCGAACTATGCAAGGTAATGCAACCCCTAGAACTGACCCTGAACGTTCAGGGTCAAAGACAGACACTGCCACATCACAGAACCACAGAATCATCATGGCTGGACAGGACCTCCAGGGTCATCGAGTCCAACCTTTATCCTAGTATCTAACTGCTAGACCAGATCCCTAAGCGTCGCGTCCA